>JAPKLY010000096.1:537187-628725 GCA_026898435.1 Prunella vulgaris
CCTACTACAACACTAGGGAAATTTAATTACAGAGTGTTGTTCAAAGTGTGCTTTGAGTGCTTGGATTCTTGAGAGTTTTCGCTTGGAAATTTCCCGTTAGCCTTGAATGGGTGCAAGGCTCTCCATATTTATAGGCAAGATTCAAAATAGATCCGTTGGAGGAGATCTAACCAAATCTTTCCTATTTTAGGGTGGTTGCAGGCTAGATGTACTGTTGACCTAATCACCATGCTTAATCTGGTAATTTTGTCCCGCCGCCTGCAATTCTGAGACAAATTAAATGCCGCATTAAATGCTACGCAGACTCCATACATGCGTGTCGAAAGATCATTGGCTTTTCGTTCAATCGGCTAGTTGACCTTCTGACATTTGTCCTTCATCGTACATTCAGTAATCTGAGTCTCTTGTTAATAACTCAGCCTGAACGTTTGTCTTTATCTGAGTGTTGCTAACATTCTATTTGTCTCTTTGTCCCATAGCATAAATAACCTTTTTGCTTTGGACTTACATGATTCAGGTAAACTGAACCAATGCCTAAGTCAGGTCTTATGTGCATTCAGCACAACCTGATAGGTTATTCAGCTCAGTATGTGTAACCTTTTTGCTTTGGACTTACATGATTCAGGTAAAAGGAACCAAGGCCTAAGTATGTGCATTCAGCACAGCCTGATAGGTTATACTTACTCTTCACTGACTAAGTTCTGTCCTGAGTATGCTTAGTGTACTCAGTAGAAACATCAGCCAATGGTACTTCCAGATTGTCTTCAGGACGGATCATCAGGCTTCGTTCTTCAACTTTAGTTCAGGCAATCTTCAGCAAGACTGACTCTGACTTCTTAAGGATGGATTGCATTTCAGACTTCAGTAAATTGGGTCGACTCCAATATTCTTCAGTCTTCAGCACGTTCCCCCTGAACTGAATTCCTAACCTAACTATCCTGAACTAGACAATCCTGAACAACTGTACTTAGGCAAATTTATCAGGGGTTTTGGGATCTAATCAAAATACTCAGATTGTCCCAACAATTTCCCCCTTTTTGATGATGCCAAAACCCTTAAGCAAATTCCTATTCATCTATACAATCAACTGACTTAGTCAGTGAAAAACAACTCAGTACCACCTGACAAACTAGGCACTTAGTCTATAAGATGAAAACAAGGAATGAATTAGTACAGTTCTTGATAAGGATACATAAAAGTAAATTCAGGAGTCAACAAGAAGTTGTACTCAGGAAAATAAAATAACTTCATTGATTGATATAAGAGTTACAATTATCCTGAAGCTATTACAATTTCCTGAACAACTAACTCCTGATCTAGTCTTCATCCTTATTCCAAGCAGCTTGAGGAATTTTATACATCTCCAGGACTCGATTCAGGACCTGCTTCATCCTGTCCCGATCACCAACTGCTCCGGCAACATGTCCTACTCTGACGACTTCTTCAGAATTTGCTTTCCGATCCAGTTGCTTGGAGTTTCTGAAGAGTGGGGGAGGATACTTGATGAATTTCGGAGGAGCGATCTCTACACCTTCAGTGTCAGCATATCTGATAATTTCAGCCCAGAGATCCGGATGCTCATGTGCCATCCAGTGATGGAGTATGACGTCTTTATCTTCAGTTTGATCATCCCATAACCCCACCACATAGAATAGATAGGCCCACCTATTCCAGATCGGAATCCATACCTCCAACATCTCAATCGGAATGAAATCGTCCACAAACTGAAGAGGCGGAGGACCTTGACCAGGTTTGACCACTATCTTCCTCTGAGTCTTCTTCCGAGATCCAGAAGGCACAGATTTCTTCTTCTGAACCTGCGTAATCAGGTACTCGTTGGACTCTTTCAAACGTTGGATCTGACTGAGTAGCGAGATCTCCTTCATCTTTGCTAACTTCTCCGCCTCAGTCATCTCCATCTTCTTCAGAGTGGTCATCCCCGGGGGCATTTGTTCCTCCATCTCAGTATACAAGGGTTCCAGGGCAGGATCTTCAGAGAACCTCAACCTCTTCGGATCTGAGCCTTCAGCAACTTCGAATGGCAGCGACGGACCTAGTCCTTTTCCTGTCCGCAGCTTTCAGTTCTGGAGGGAAGATCTTCTTCTTGGCTTTTCCAGCAGCAATTTGCTTCTTCCCTTCTTCCTCCTTTTTGGCATCATCGTCGTTGATTCGGCCAACGACCTCGTTTACTGACTCCGCCAAAAAGGTGAACTGACTGTCCATCTCAGTCTGCTTAGCCTGAAGTTACCCTATTTGCCCGGCCATCCCTCTCAGACCAACACTGAGCTTATCAACAGCTGAATTGTTTTCAGCCTTCAGTCATCCTTTGAAGCTCTTCATTCGGTTGTCCAGGGCAGAGGCAATCTCCATTTTCTCTTGTTCTGACATTTCACTCAGTCGCTCCGCCTTCAGTTCAGCTTTCAGCTTGGCCAGCTTTTCATCAACCAGTTGATCAACCCTCTCAGTCAGTTGTTGATCAAGGAAGGTGGCAAGCTTACTCTCTTGCTGAGTTTGTGCATCAGAGACCATTTGATTGCATCTCTGAATGACCCCTTTTGCTTGCTCAGTAATAACAGTGAGATCTACTGAGTGTTGTGCTCGAACCTCACCGAGAAGGTCGATCGCAGCATTCATATCCGTACCCATCTCGTTCAGATCTCGATCCAGCCTATTCATCTTCTTGTTCAGAATTTCAAAATTTTAACCGACCCGACTTGCCTTTCGCTCAACGAGAATTACCCTTCTGTGAAGATTGGCAAGAGCTCGTGAGGAGTTTTGAACATATAAGGATTTTGGGGTGATCCATCTTCCTTTTACTCAGACAAGACCTGTTGGACCCTCTCCTGAAGCCTCAGCAGTCCCGGGTCCCAGGAGTGCTTCATCGGCCGGTGCACTGACCCCTTCAGTGCCACCTTGCTGAATGTCATCAGCAATCATAATCACTCCCCTCTCTACTTCCTTCTCCTTCTCAGCTTTCAACCCAGGCTGATCCTCTCCCTTAGCCTCAGCAATCGGAACCACAGACAGGTCCTTCCCTACTCCTTCTTGCTCGGGCTCAGGATAGATGCGGCGGACAGTTTTGATAAAGTCCACCATTTTGATCAAGTGATGTAAAGAATTTACCTCAAAGTGATCGAATAGAGCAGCTTCAGATTCAGCCATTTTATCCCATCCTCTCGATTCTCCGAGCAGACTCAATTCAGACCAAGTGGCATTCCTGATCATGGCGTAAGTGCGAAGTTGCACAACCGCCTCCTTTTGAGCATCCGAGAGATCAGGAAACCTCTTCTCCACCATTTCCGCAGTCGTTCCCCTTGCCACTATCTCAAAGTCAGGCAATGTGTTTTCATCAGGCGCAGGGAATGTCCATGGATCATCAGCCTGAACAACAATCGGTTCCTCCTGAGAGGGCTCCCCCTGATCCTCATTAGAGTGGGCCTCCATGCCCTGATAAGCTGATACAATGTTGAGAATCTGTTCCTCAGCCACTTTTTGCTCAAGGACAAGTGGTTTCGGATATGAGGATGCAACCTCCGGAACGGCAGAGATGGGGGCAATTTCAAGAGCAGTCTGAGCTGGTTCCCCCTCCAGAGTTGCATGCTGAATCACTTCTTCAGCAGCTTTCTCTTCCACGAGCTTCTTCTTTTGCTCCTCTGACCCCGGATATATAAATTTCAGCGTCTGTTGCTTGGGTCCGGAGGGCTTGGATTTGACCTCCACTGGCTTCGAAATAAGGGCCCCTGAAGATTTGCTCGCCTGAGCCTTGACTCCTCCAGTCGTGCTCGCCTGAGCCTTCTTCTTCTGGGTTATCGATCGCTTCTTTGTGCCAGCATCACCGGAATAAGCTCTGAAGAGGTATATTTTCACTGGAATCTCGAGTGATTGGGCCAGATCCACATCACCGAGATCTAAGGTTTCCAAGATCAGAGAAATGTTGGTGCCAAAGTGCATCTTGGCCTCAAATGTCGCCTGACCCTCCGGCGAGTACTTGATCTTACTGGTCTCAGCTACCAGTAGATGGAGAAAGTAGTCCTCCCAGTGGAAGGCATGCACTGAGGCGTCTGCGATTGCCATCATGGTATACAATTTCGGCCGGGAGATCTGCTCCAACCCTCCAGCAATCCCCATCACCCCCTGACTAGTCAGGTCGAAGAGGTGATGATTCTCAATCCTCAGAACGGACTTGTTCAGGCCCGACTTCAGGACAACGTCTCCATCACAGAGAGACTGGAGATAGTCCTTCTCAGTCCCAAACCCGTAGTCGATAGGGCTTCGTCCAGAGTGGGGAAGATTAAACACCTCCTTAATCTTCTGCCTAATGTTAAGAGTGACCCACTTCCTGGTCATCTCATCTTCACCATTCTTCCCTTTCACGCAAGAAGTCAGCGGAATGCAGGTCTCCCACTCCTGAGAGTCCTTGTTCTGTGCCATTTTGATGTAGAAGGCAGCAACGAGACGAGGATGAAGTCTCTTGGGTTTTGCTGTGATGAACTGTAGAATCCTGCATTTTCAAACAGTTCTTTCACAGGCAAAATGTCAGGATGTTTAGAAGAGAAATCTCCAAAAGGTTCCCAGTGAATTTCGTTTCTGAGATGGAAAAGATTTCCAAAGAACGAGTCTACAGAGGGTGAAGCCATGGATGAGAAATTTGAAGATATGAAGGAAATCGGATTGCAGAGAGAAATATAGCAAGAAAAGATTTGAGTGCGTAAAGGTCGCAATAACAAACACTTCCCTTATTTATACTAAAATCCAGTTTTAATCGGATGGCTCAGAAAGTAATGACTTATGAGATTCAATGGTTAAGATTAAAATGCAAGATGCATGGAGCCTCTTCGATTTTCAATGGTAATGAGTCAAAACTTTATCGAAAACTGTTCCCGCCCACTGTGCATTAAATGCGCGTCAGAGCATGTCCATATTTAATTCAAATAATTTTCATTAAATAATAACTGAATATTAAATGAATGGCTGGGAGTAAATGACAAAATAATTTGATTTGACAATACGACAAACAGTATCAAGGATGATGCAAGCAAGATATGATGACTAAAAATAAATCAGGAAACATACCAGTCAGTCAGATTTGTATTCTGACTGATACCACATGTGACCTATTAGGGTGACAAACCCTGAATTTAGTGTCCTGAAACTTAGTCAGTCTATGCTGATCATCCTTTTCAAACTGAATGTTCCCCCTACAACCATTCACATTCTCTCTGAGATTCCTTCATCCTGAGTCCTAGTTAGTCATTCCCCCTGACCTTGTGCATTATGATAAGAGATTCAGATCGAATCTCCTAAGCCTGGGTCAAGGAGTCCTAACTCTACTGATTACTCAACAAACCTGGTTTCAGGCAAAGCCTTAGTCAGAATGTCAGCTCTCTGTTTATCAGTAGGGACTCCCTCCATCCTGATGTCCTTCTTCTCAACATGATCTCTTATGAAGTGATGCCTGATGTCTACATGCTTACACCTTGTGTGTAAGACTAGGTTTTGGGATATGGCAATGGCACTATTATTGTCACAATTTGGTAGTCTCTCAGTTGGTGTTTCAGCCAAAGGATCTGAGAACAACAACTGCCTGCCGCCATATACTCAGCCTCAGTAGTAGACGTTGCAACACTGGTTTGCTTCTTAGAAAACCAAGAGATCAGTTCACTCCCTAGAAACTGACATGTGCCTGTAGTTGATTTCCTATCAAGCCTACAACCTCCATAGTCTGCATCTGAATAGCCAGTCAGTTCTAGATTGTCATCAGAGGTGTACCAAAGTCCTAAATTGACAGCACCTCTCAGGTATTTTAGTATCTTTTTGGCACTCTCTAGAAGACTCTTCTTAGGATCAGACTAATACCTTGCACAAACTCCAACTGCATAAGTGATGTCAGGACGACTTGCAGTTAGGTACAATAAGGATCCTATAAGTGCCCTATATTCAGTCTGATTTACTGAGACTCCTTCTTTGTCAGGATCCAGCTTCTCATTTGTGTTCATGGGAATACGTGAGACTTTGCTGGACTGAACTCCGAATTTCTGAATTAAGTCCCTCGCATACTTAGACTGATTTATGAAAATTCCGGAGTCAGATTGCCTGACTTGGAGACCCAGAAAGAAGTTCATTTCTCCCATCATTGACATCTCAAATTTCCCAGTCATCAGCTTGGAGAATTTCTCACAAAGCTTCAGATTATGAGATCCAAATATTATGTCATCCACATAAATCTGGACCAAGAGAATGTCCTCCCCTTCGGATATCCAGAAGAGGGTCCTGTCCACTATTCCTTTCATGAATCCATGGTCTATCAAGAATTGGGACAGTGTATCATACCAAGCTCTCGGAGCTTGCTTCAGACTATAAAGGGCTTTCTTCAGGTGATATACCTTATTCCCAACTTGAACCCTGGAGGTTGCTCAACATAAACCTCCTCATTCAGTACACCATTCAGAAAGGCACTCTTCACATCCATCTGATACACCTTGAACTTCTTGAATGTTGCATATGCAAAAAACAGCCTGATTACCTCTAACCTTGCGACCGGAGCAAAGGTCTCATCACAGTCGATTCCCTCGGCCTGAGAGTAACCCTTTGCCACTAGTCTGGCCTTATTTCTGACAACAACATTCTTCTCATCCCTTTTGTTCTTGAAGACCCACTTGGTGCCAATCACATGTTGACGCCTAGGTCTCTCAACTAACTCCCAAACTTGATTCCGCTCAAACTGATTGAGCTCATCCTGCATGGCTAAGATCCAGTTAGGGTCAGCAAGAGCTTCTTCTATGGTTTTAGGTTCCTGATCACTCAGGAAGCAGCAGAACATAGCGCTCTCGCCAAAGGACAACCTCGTCCTGACCCCCTCATTCACATCATCAATGATGTCAGCCAATGAGTGATCATCTAGCCATGTTCTCCTGCTGACCGGAGCACTAGGAGCTGCTGATGTCCCCTCGCCCGATCCTGAAGCATTAGTCTCGTCAATAACAGGCAAAGAAGGAGAACGAGCAAGAACAGGGGAAACTGAGTCATTCCCTGAGGGTTGCCCGTTATCAGAGACATTGTTTCCTCCTACAAAGTTGGACTCAGTAACTGTCTCAGGTGCAGACGCATCATCACCGACAGTACGTACCTCAGGTTGAGTCTGTCCCTCCGTCTGAGACTCAACATTCTCCGAGGCTGGGGCTTGCTGAGGGTTGGCCTGAGGTCCATCCTAATCTTCATCATCATCATCCCATCCTTTGGGAGCACTGACAAGCTTCATCTTGAATTCAGGATTTTTCAGGCTCAGTCTTGTTACTCTCTTGGTAACCCCCTCAGTGTCAGGATTCGGAACCTATTTTCTACGCACTGATGCAGTCTCATCAAACACAACATGAGGTGTTTCCTCCACACAAAGGGTCCGACAGTTATACACCCTCAAAGCTTTACTGACTGAGGAGTATCCTAAGAAAACTCCCTCATCAGATTTGCTATCAAAGGCTTTCAGCTGGTCTTTCCTATTGTTCATGATGAAACACTTACACCCAAAGATGTGGAAATCAGAGATGTGAGGTTTCCTCTTGTTCCAAGTTTCATAAGGTGTCTGAGCATGTTGTTTGTTCAGCATAGATCGGTTCTGAGTGTAGCGAGCAGTGTTGATTGCTTCAGCCCAGTACTTCTTGGGCAGTCCTAACTCAGCCAACATGGTCCGGGCAGCTTCCTTCAGGGTCCGGTTCCTTCTTTCAGCTACCCCATTCTGCTGAGGGGTCCTGGCTGCAGAAGTCTCATGAGCTATACCATGGTTAGTACAAAAGTCAGTTATAATAGAGTTTATAAACTCTGTTCCTCGATCTGATCGGATCCTGACTATGGTCTGACCCTGTTCAGTACTCAATTGCTTGAGTAACTCCGGAAGCTTGTCCTGAGTCTCCTTCTTGTTCAGCAAGAAAATAACCCATGTGTACCTGGAATAATCATCAACAACAACAAGGGTATATTTCCTACCATTTATGCTGACAGGAGTAACTGGACCAAAGAGATCCATGTGCAGGAGCTGAAGCACTCTGTCAGTGGAGAAGGCTTCTTTCTCTTTGAATGAGGCTTTGGTCTGCTTGCCTTCCTGACATGCTCCGCACACGTGGTCTTTGCTAAAAACTTCATTAGGTAGACCATCTACAAGTGAAAGTCTAGAAATTTTGTTAATAATCTTGAAGTTTAAGTGACTCAGGCGTTTATGCCAAAGCCAACTGAGCTCTGAGGAGCTCTTAGCAACCAAATAAGTTTCAGGAGGACTGCTCTTGAAGTCAGCAAAATATACATTTCCCCTCCTGACACCTGTAATCAAAACCTGTAGTGTAGATTTGTCCTTCACAAGACACATGTTAGATGTAAATTCTACACTATATCCTCGGTCACAGAACTGACTGACCGAGAGTATGTTATGTCTCAGTCCCTCAACATATGATACATTCAGTACACGGACAGAGCCAATAACAAGGGTTCCGAATCCCCTGGTGAAACCCTTAGAGTTATCACCAAAGGTTACCTGCGGGCCTTCCTGAGCTACATAATCCTGAAGGAGATCACGAAATCCGGTCATGGGCCTGGAACACCCTGAGTCCAAGTACCAGTCCTTCATCAGATCCTCCTTCCTCTTCTTGTAGCCCGCAGCAACCTGAAAAGAATCAGGCCTCAGGTACCCATCTCGTATTGGGTCCTACAGAGTTAGCCATACCCTTCGGGATCCAGATTTGTTTAACAATTCTGATAGCATCAGAAGTGTAAACCTGTCTCCCAGAAACATCAACATACACAGTCCTCTTCTTCCTTTGTGCCTGGGAAGTTGAGGGTGTATGGGTGTCAGCCTGAGGTTCAGGAGCCCTTGATTGATTCCTGGGGGCGGGCCTCCTGTTCCTCCTTGGCCTGGGTGCATTGGGCTGGGGTCTGTCCTGAGAAGGAGCAGCTCGGGCCTGACCACTTGGCACTTGAGGTCTGGCCTGAGTGTTATCGGAGTCAGGTCTCCGTTGCCCTTCAGAGGCCACCTGGTTTGTCCTTCTCCTTTGAGGATTGGGACGCTCCTGATGGGCTCTGTGCCCTGCCTGAGGAGTCTGGACCTCATTAGTCCTTGGCCTTGCCTGAGGCCTCCTCTGACCAGAGTTCCTTCCACCCTGAGCATTTCTAAGCTGAGCCTGAGAAGTGCTAGGGGCGGAATTCTTTCCAGCCTGAGGATTCCTGGGCAGAGCCTTGGGGTTCCCTTGGTTTGTCTTTCTCGACTTAAGATGAGGAGCCTTGGCCTTTCCCTTAGGTTTTGGCCTTGGTTCCTCAGTCCTTTGCCTGACAGGTTCAGCAGGCATTTTCTCCTTCCCTTTGCCTTTATCCTGACGAGCAACACTTAGGCTCTTGTCGTCAGTTTGGGCAGGGACTTAGAGACTTAGAGACTTAGAGCCAGATCCAGCCTTAGGCTCAGGAGTAGCTTTAAGAGCCACGCTCTTCTCCTTTTCAGGAGTCTTCTCCTCACTGACTTCCTCACTGACAACACCCTTATTCTTCCTCTTATCGAGGTCGAATTCCATAGTCTTAAGCTCTGAGAATAGGTGAGAGTGAGTAATGTTGGTGAGATCCTGAGTGTTCTTTAACAAGATCACTCCTGTGTCCCATCTTTCAGGGAGACAGTTCAGGATTTTAGAAGTCACCTCCCTCTTGGGAAACTCCTTTCCAAGGGTTGCTAGCTCGTTCATCATCTTAATGAACCGAGCTTCCATCTAATCGATGGACTCTCCCTCTAACATCCGGAAGGCCTCAAACTTTCTGATTGCAAGATCTCTCTTGTTCTTCTTGATCTTTTCTGATCCCTCACACATCTCCCTCAAAGCATCCCAGATCTCCTTTGCTGTCCTCAGGTGCATGAGCCTGACCGAATTCTCGTAAGAAATGGTATGGAGTATAATGTTCTTAGCAATATTATCCAGTCCGATTTGCTTAATCTGATCAGAATTAAGCGCGGACCTCTCCACTTCTTCATCTCCGGCGGCTGGAACAGGAAAATTGCCAGCAATGGGCCAGGTCGTCTGAAGATTCCTCATGAATTTGATCGGACCTTGCTCAATCACCAATGGCATCTGATCATGGATGGAATAGAGATGTGCGAGTACCCTGAATTTCCAATAGTCATAATTATCAATAGAGAATTCAGGAAGACTGCCTTCAAGGTGCTTAGAACCGGATGCCATGTATGCAAGTTTTCAGAAACAAATCTGTTCAGTTGACCACCAAAAGTTTCTCCTCAGAAACTGTTGGTAAAAAAAGTCAGTGGTCTTTTGAACCACTGCTCTGATACCACTTGTTGGTCCCGAAACGAGTATAATCAGTGTATGGGGGGAATACACTGATGTCAGATTTTTCTGAAAGACTCAGAAAAATGCTCTAACACGCTCAGTCAGGATTTCCTGAATTACTCAGTAAGCTGAAGGTCCACAGGGGCAGCAGGGACCGTTCAGTAACGAGTCAAATAAGCTGAGTGTGAGTAAAGTGCTAAGAAGCTCAACAGAGATAACAAACCTACTAACCGCTCGGAAGCTAGTCAGTTGGACTACTATCTCAGTAAGCTAGAGTACGTGTGGAAAGTGAGCCCTTAGTTTCTACTCGTTTTAGTTTCTGAAAACATTTTCTCTGAATTGATTAGTAAACTGGTGGTTAAGGCTGAGTGCACAGTATTAAGATTCAGGATGATTGATTCAGTCCTGAATAAAAGAACAATGCAGAATGTTCAGTTTAGTATGATGACAGTTATGATCCTGAACAAGAATGTAAATCAGCACACAAGGGTCTTTTTAACGTGGTTCGGAGATAACCAACTCCTACGCCACGGCCTGATTTAACAAGAAGCTACCCTCAGAACCCTGAGGATAGGTACTTGGGTTTTACGTGCCAAGGGACACGGATAGCCAACTTCCTCTCTTAGGAACTGACCCCTGGGCGTTTTACAAGTCCCAGTCCTTCTAACCAACCAATCTCACACCCTAAGTGGTTTGGTATTCTTGGTTTCCAAATAAGATAGCTCTAGAAATACAAAACAATGCTAAATATTAGAGCTATCGATCTAAGCAAATACAGAGTGAATCCTACTACAACACTAGGGAAATTTAATTACAGAGTGTTGTTCAAAGTATGCTTTGAGTGCTTGGATTCTTGAGAGTTTTCGCTTGGAAATTTCCCGTTAGCCTTGAATGGGTGCAAGGCTCTCCATATTTATAGGCAAGATTCAAAATAGATCCATTAGAGGAGATCTAACCAAATCTTTCCTATTTTAGGGTGGTTACAGGCTAGATTTACTGTTGACCTAATCACCATGCTTAATCTGGCAATTTTGTCCCGCCGCCTGCAATTCTGAGACGCATTAAATGCCGCATTTAATGCTACGCAGACTCCGTACATGCGTGTCGAAAGATCATTGGTTTTCCGTTCAAACGGCTAGTTGACCTTCTGACATTTGTCCTTCCTCGTACATTCAGTACTCTGAGTCTCTTGTTAATAACTCAGCCTGAATGTTTGTCTTTATCGGAGTCTTGCTGACATTCTATTTGTCTCTTTGTCCAATAGCATAAATAACCTTTTTGCTTTGGACTTACATGATTCAGGTCAACTGTACCAATGCCTAAGTCAGGTCTTATGTGCATTCAGCACAGCCTGATAGGTTATTCAGCCTAGTATGTGTAACCTTTTTGCTTTGGACTTACATGATTCAGGTAAAAGAAACCAAGGCCTAAGTCAGGTCTTATGTGCATTCAGCACAGCCTGATAGGTTATACTTACTCTTCACTGACTAAGTTCTGTCCTGAGTATGCTTTGTGTACTCAGTAGAAACATCAGCCAATGGTACTTCCGGTTTGTCTTCAGGACGGATCATCAGGCTTCGTTCTTCAGCTTTAGTTCAGGCAATCTTCAGCAAGACTGACTCTGACTTCTTCAGGATGGATTGCATTTCAGACTTCAGTAAATTGGGTCGACTCCAATATTCTTCAGTCTTCAGCACGTTCCCCCTGAACTGAATTCCTAACCTAACTATCCTGAACTAGACAATCCTGAACAACTGTACTTAGGCAAATTCATCAGGGGTTTTGGGATCTAATCAAAATACTCAGATTGTCCGAACATATCCCCATTAATCAAATGGGCAGGGGGAGTACATAACCCTCAATTCTTCAGCTGGCATATGTATGAGAGGACCATGCCTCTGACATCTGTCGCACCTTTTAAACAATTCTTTTGCGTCCCTGACCAGAGTTGGCCAGAAGTATCCGGCTCTTAATACTCTGCGGGCTACATCTCTGGCCCCTATGTGGCTACCCCACACCCTTCATGTATCTCCCTCAATACATAACTGCCTTCTCTGGCCGAGAGGCATCTCAAGTACGGTTGAGTAAACGATCTCTTGTATAGGTATTCACTTATCATACAAAATTTCTCATATGTTGCTTTCTTCAGGGCATCATGAAATTCTAACCTCTGCCCAGTTTTCAAGAAATGCATAATAGGGAGTCTCCAATCTTCCCCTGTTTCTACTGCTCCCACTTCAGGAGAAATCATCTGACTCTCAGTTGTGACTAAGGTGATATTTCCTCTAGCCCCTTCGGCAGAACTTGCCATTTTGGCCAGATAATCAGCCTATCGGTTCTCATCTCTGGGTATTTGTTCTATCCGTAATTCCTCAAATTTCCCCTTCAACTGTTCCACCAATTCTGCGTACTTAGCCATTTTCTCATTCTTTTTCTCATACGTTCCCAGTAGTTGCTGGGTGACTAATTAGGAGTCGGAGTATAATACTGCCTTCTGAGCTCCTAATTCCTAGAGCATTCTGATCCCTCTGATCATGGCTTCATATTCTGCTTCGTTGTTCGAGGTTTTAAATTTGAACCTTATTGCGAACTGCAGTGCTTCCCTTTCAGGGTGATGATCAAGATTCCTACTCCACACCCTTCAAGTGTAACAGAGCCATCTACGTAAGCCTTCCAGGTTCCAACCTCTCGTCTTTGAGATGCTTCCTGAATAAAGTCCGCTAAAGCCTGAACTTTGATTGCGGCCCTGGGTTCAAACTCCACATCATACTCTCCCAGTTCCACAGCCCATCTTACCATTCTTCCAGACAGGTCGGGTCTGCCCATGATTCTCTGAAGCGGTAGGTCAGATCTGACCACTACCTTGTGAGACAGGAAGTAGGGTCTCAGCCTTCTGACGGTTACTATCACTGTCAATGCTGATTTTTTGATTTATGAATACTTCAGCTCTGCTCCTTCCATAACTTTACTTACATAATAGATGGGTAATTGTTTACCCCCTCTTCTCGTAGGAGGACAGAGCTCAAAGCGTAGTCTCCTACGGAGAAGTATAAGTACAGTACCTCTCCCGATACTGGTTTCGTCAATAGTGGCAGCTTGCCAGGTGTTTTTTCAAATCCTCAAATGTCTGTTGGCACTTGGCATCCCATTCAAACTTTGTCCATTTTCTCAATATCTTGAAGAAAGGAAGACTCTTTTCTACTGCTCAGAGTTGTGATCCGACCATTCAACCTCTGTGTTTCCTTCAGATTCCTAGGGGGCTGCATCTCTAAGATAGCTTTTACCTTTTCCTGGTTGACTTTTATCCCTTCCGGGGTCACGACATATCCTAGGAATTTGTCTGTTCCTACGCTAAAGGAACACTTGGTGGGGTTGAGTCGTATCTGGTAGGCCCTCATTACCCCAAATACTTTCTCTAAATCAGAGGCGTGATCTTCTGCTTTAATGTTTTTCACTAGCATATCATCCACGTACACCTCCATGTTCCTTCCAATTTGTTTCTTAAACACCAAATCGGCCATCCTCTGGTACGTGGCCCCTGTATTCTTTAATCCGAAGGGTATTTTTACATAACCATAGGTCCCGCAGGAAACTATGAAGCATGCTCGGGGCACATCTACGTGGTCCATCCATATCTGATGATACCCCTGGTACGCATCCATCATCGATAATAGTTCACAACCAGAGGTAGAATCTACCAACTGATCAATTCTGGGCAACGGGTAGTGATCTTTGGGGCAAGCCCTATTCAGATCACGGAAGTCTATACACATTCTCCAATTTCCACTTCCCTTGGCCACCATCACAACATTGGATAGCCACTCCGGGAACTGTACCTTCACAATATGTTTCGCCCTTAACAGCTTATCAACCTCTGCTATGATGATCTTGTCTTTCTCTGGGCCGAATGGTCTCAGTTTCTGCTTCACAGGTCTCGCCTCTGGGTTAACATTCAACCGGTGCAGTGCCACTGATGGGTCGATGCAAACAGATTTGCATTCATGCATCTAATCACTACCTCAGCTGTTTCCTACTTCATTTGGGTTCCAATTCTTGTGGTAAATCCCACTTTGTTTTGGAACAATTCCACTGGCATGAGCTCCTCTCTAGGATGCATCTGCATCTCTGGCTCTTCTTCTTTCAACTCTGCCAATTTTATCTTTTTCCCAAACGGGTCCTCTCCCCTGTCAGTTCTCAAAGTATCTCTGGCCACTTTCTTCATAGTTTCGATATAGCATTTTTTAGAGCAGAGCTGATCTCCTCTGAGTTCTCCAACATCATTTCCTACCTGAAATTTCAACTTTAAATGGTAAGTAGATACCACAGCACGAAAAGCATTCAGGAATGACCTCCCTAATATGACATTGAACGATGATGGTGAGTCCACCACCAAGAAATCTATCATCTTTACCTTGAACAGGTGAGGCGTGCCCAGCTTGACCTGTAATGTGACCCTGTCCTCTGGGATGTATTGCCCCTCTGGTAAATTCGAAGAGTGCAGTATCCACTGGTTTCATTTCTATATTCAAGTTCATTTTCTCGAAGCACTCTTGGAACATGATATCTACAGAGCTGCTTGTATCCACAAACACCCTAGCTACATCATAGCCACCTATTTATGTGGTTATAACCAACGCATCGTTATGAGGTCTCTAGGCAGGGACCTCATCTTCAACCCCAAAATCTGATCACTGGGGTATCCTCCTCCATGTTCACTTGTCTGACTTCTCCTACTTCCTAGAATTATCTGCTTCTGAGAGAGGCTTTCCTAGCCCAATTTGAGTCTCCATCAGTGGGTCCTCCCACTATCATTTGAATAAAGCCCCTTTTTTCCAGCAGGACCATCCTTTCTTGGGGTTTCATAATTTCTTTCCCCTTTCCTCCAGCTTCTTTTCTCTTGAAGTGATGCCTGTTTCTCTCCTGTTTTACAAAATCCACCAGGTGCCCCGCACGGATTAGCCTTTCAATTGCATCTTTCAGATGCCTACAATCAGTCGTTTCATGCCCGAAATCATTATGATATCGGCAATAGTGTTCAGACCTGGGATTTTTAGGTCCACTACTTGCAGAGGATGGGGACTTAAACTCTGGGTGGTCAACTACCACCTCTAGCATCTCCTCCGGCTGTAACGTCAGAGGAGTGTATGTCTCAAACCTCTCAGGGTGGGTTTTATCCCTTCCACCCCTTCCTTTCTCGGCTGTGCTCTTTTTCTTTTCGGACTCTTTTCTCTTATCGGTACTTCTCTCTTCTCGCTTCATACCTCTGGCCTCTTCTAAGTTTATGTACTTATCGGCTCTGATCTGTAATTCATCAAAAGACTTTGGCTACTTCTTAGCCAGAGACTTGAAGAAATCCCCATCTACCAGCCCTTGGGCCAGCGCATTCGTTTTGACCTCATCAGAGGCTGAAGGTACTTCCAAAGCCGCTTCGTTGAAGCGGGTAATATATTCTCTCAGCCTCTGCTTCAAGCTGAGCAAATACAAGGAGATTTTAGCTATCTTTCTGGCACTAGCGAACTGGTGCATGAACAGATCACTAAGCTCTGCAAAATAGTGCACGGAGCCGGCAGGCAACTGACTAAACCACTTCTGAGCCAATTTCGTGTGAGTCGTGAGGAATACACGACATTTAACCCCCTTGGAATACTGATGCAACAAGGCCCCATTCTCAAATCTCAATAAATGGTCTTGGGGATTAGTCGTCCCATCATACTCGTAGTTCAGAGTCTTGAATCCATAAGGTAAAGGATCTGAAAGGATTTCATCTGTGAGAGGTGATCCCCCAGGGCGGATCCCCGACTTGACTGTTTTCTCACAGTGCTTTTTGATAGCTTCCATCTCTTTTTTCAGAGAGGCTATCGCACGATTAGCAGTGGCCACAGCGGTCGATTGAACTGCTTCTTCAGAGTCATCCTCATACTCAATCAATTTAGAAATTCTCATATCACCCATACTAGCTCCAACCTCTGCACGGTCCTCTCTGGCGTCTGATCCGCCGGCAGCTGCTCTGCCAATTCTGGTTCCAACATTTCCATCCTCCGTGATGTCTCCCAGGGGACGAGATAATGTGGTGGGAACGCACCGGGCCCTAAATTCTGGCACACTCTGGGTCCCAATAGCTCAAGCATGGGACAAGCCTATGGTCGTATACTCTTTTCTACCCACTATCTGGGGTGTTATCAGATTCAGAGTCGGGGCTTCTTGCCGACCATCGACCTCTGCTATCTGACCCGTCAAAGCATGGTTCACTGCTGACTAAATGAGGGCCCTGAGGTTATCCGTAGAAAGGGATATAACAGACGAATTACCAAGTGGCGTATCCATCACTGGAGTGGGGTTATTCTGGATTGTCACCACTGGAGCGTTAATGCTTGCTGGGGTGTTCACAATCGCTTCGAAGTCCGCACCCAAATTGCGAGGGTTAGGATCAGACATCTCTGCAATACCTTGTTGTGTTAGTTATATATGTCTTCACAGGTAACAGATATACAAAGTACCAACTTACTCATCTCTAACCTTTCGATGAAGATCACATCCCGATGTTCGTAGAAAAAACATGAATCTGAAGGTTTAACAGGTATTTAGTATTTTCATGTTGTTCGGCGACCTTAAGTATGTGGGTTAGTCATAAAAGATAAGTGGTAAGCATCCTAATCTAGGAGCAGGTGCAAGGATCTTCTTGCTCTTTACTCAAATAATTTTATAGTAACGAACCTCTGTTCATTAATGGTTTCATTATTCATTTCAGAAACATATTATGGGCGTCTAACACGGGTATTTTCACCCTCTAACAGCAGGAGGAGGATATCTTCCCACTATCGTCTTTCATTTATGCCAAGTGAGGAGTATTTACCATAACCACGCAATATATCTAAGCGTATAAAGAATCAGACACGAGACAATCAACCACGACTCATCAACACAATTTTTATGCTTATAATTTCATATCCAAGTGCATAAACATCAGATCTATATCATTTTCCTAGGGAGGGCAAGGTCATTGTCAAGATTCTTTATCGTAAATAGGTTTTATCATGGGAAACTCACGCCTTAATTCGAATTTCCCACAGACGACGCCAGATGATAAGTTCAATATGAGCATGTCATATTAATACATCATTGAGTTACAAAGAGGGAGGGCAAATACCTGGTATTCTCCTCCAAAAGGGATGAAAACTGTGTTGTTTCCAACTCTGATTCGTTTCGTCCACTGTGCTCTACCTTCTTCACCAATCTGCAATAAAGTCGGGCTGAAAAGGTTTCCGGCGTCGACCCTCCGACGCTCAAATCAGTATTTTAGGCCCCCATGGATGTAACAGTAACGAAAATGTAAAGAAAATATCTGAATATGGGTGAGTTGTTCTCCAAGAATGATTAAGTGTGCTATTTATACCCTTCCCTTCATAAGGAGAGGGTAGGCAGGTCATTTCACCTTTCTGGGACCACAAGGAATGGTACACAAAGGTAGTGGAGCATGGCTACAGTGAAATAGTACGCATAGAGTGGACACATGGTGCCAGACTAGTGGCTTCCCTGTACTTGTCTGATTGTTCCATGGGATTTAGGCAGCCACATGCGCCCAGCGTGCTGTACTACCAGGGAAAAAGACGTTTACCCTCTAAGATCCTGCCAGTGAATCCTGATCTGATAGTTACCATAAATATATGATGTTTGGGTCCGATAATATGATCGACCTCTCACCTCTAGATAGAGGTCACAAGTCAGAGGTGACATAGCAATCGTTTACCGTGTTCATATCATATCTCTCCTTCTTCTGACCTCTAGGCTCTCCAGGGGTCCCCTTATCATCTATCCAGGGGCCCACATGTCACCAGTCTTTGGACCCGTGGGTTGAGATTGGGCCCGAAGAACTCTTAGCTGTTATATCTGGGTTGTGGACTATTTTGTCCACATCAGAAATATTTCTTTAAATCTCCACCCTCAAAATCTCAACCTCATAATCTCCATTCTACACATTCTACTCATTTTACTTTTTCTTAAAATTTGTTCCCCAAAAGTACAGCAAACTTTTTTTTTGGGGGAGGGGGTGGAGGTAATACTATATATTACTCTAATTTTGTAGGTTTCATATCATGACCAGCACTCCGTGTGTGAGACGCATATTGAGATATCTCTTATCCTTATGAAACATCTGTCACGCATTACAGTAATATACAATTAGTAAATAAAATACAATCGTTTTAAACTTGTTATTTATTGAAGAAATTTTATAAAATGCATACCACATCATATAAAGGGAGACTCCTTTCTCCCTGCCTAGTAGACGTTGAAGGTCCACATCTCCACGTTCTATAGAACTATTTCTTGTCTTCTGTCTTGTAGACGTTGAAGGCATCCACCTTCCACAGAGCTATTTTTTATCATATGCCTTGTAGTCCTTTGTTCAATATCTTTGCTTGAATCTGGGGATGGTGGATCTACAAGATATGAAGGTATTTCAAGTAGGGATAGTAATATGACCCGTCCCATAGTTGTCCTACCCTAACCCGCTCTATTTGGGTCAGCCCCCCCTGCGCATGGGGCAGGACAGGCATGTGCTTGCATTTTTACTTACCCGTCCTGCCCCATAATATATATATTAAACAAAAATATAATATTTTATAATATATAAAATACATTCTACATATAATATTTTATAATTTATAAAATAAATTTAATATATAGTATTTTGTAATATATCAAATAAATTTAAAATTATATTATTTATATATTTATTGTAACTCTAATCTAAAATAAATCAAAAATTATTTTTGTTGAATATGGTTTGATAAATTTGGTGCATTATTTTTATATTAATATAATTTTATTTATCAAAATTATATATATATATTTATATATATGTAAAAATATATTATATTTTAGTGTAACAATATGGGGTGGGGCAGACATATGGCACAACATTCTACCCCGCAACAGGCCATGGCGGGACGGCGAGGCAGACATGAATATTTAGATATCTGTCTTTTCCTACCCCATTGTCATCCCTAATTTCAAGGACAGGCTCACTTCTACGATAAATTGATCTTATGTTTCTAAATAATCCTACATTGATGCCCTGTCATCAATATTAGCCCTTCTTCAACTAATTTTATGTTTAGAAAATCAACAGACCTGAAATACAAAAAAAAAAATTGTTATACATGTTTCAATGTATGATGTAATAGTATAATGTGAATTTTTAGATACTCTAATTACCAAAACATCTTGCATAGATGTTCTTGGTGGCTGAAAACCTTGGACCACAGCATTATACTGTGAAGGTGAAATCAGTCGCTGAGTAATTCGATTATACCACTGGAAATAGTCATGTGTCGTGCTAGCACCTCCAGTGATACGATTACATGACAAGAACGGTTATTTGATATGCCAATATGCAATCCATCGTTGATGTTTTATCAACCAATTAAAACTGAATTTTCCTTTGTGGGTCTCATTATTCAAGGATTGGTCTCTCATCTCTATACCATAAAAATATATGGGAAAAAATGTAGGGATCTTTTCAAACTTTTTTTTGTGAAATAGTGAAAAAAAGTGGTGGTTTAACATATTAAAACCAGTCGGTCTAAGAGACCGACTGGTTACGTGTCATTTGCATCATGTTGGATACCTCGTGAGCCATGCTAGTTGGTCTTACAAGACCCGACTGGAGCAGACCGTGGATCACCCTTCACGTGGGTTTGTCTAGAAAGGTTTTGCATGCATTATTATTTGGGAATCCGATTCCTTGCCATAGCCTTCACTAGTTTCAGACAATGATAGAACTTTGACAGCGAGAAACAGGGACGCGAACAATTGATCGTTGTGTGGTGTATTCACAATTGAAATTCTGGCAAATGGCTTCTTCTTCACAGTGGGTTTTCAATGCAGATTTTCCAGCAACTTGAGCAGGTCTCGGACGGTGGCTGGTGGCTTCCAAGGATAAAAATATCTCAATATATCCACGATATATCCATTTTTTTGTAGTCAGTGATATAGGTATTGGTTAGAAATTATATTTCCATTATATCCATTAAAAAAATTTAAAAAAATCAGTAAATATCGGTCTGTAATATCGATATCGCTTATTTTTTTCACAAATTAAACCAAATATCGTTAGATATCAAGAAAATATCGATGAATTTCGGAAAAAACTCCAAAAAAAATAGTGCATATATTTAAATTTGTCAGAACTATGAAATTTATTCAAATTCTTCAGTTAAATTTATATATTAAATGTTTATTCTTAAATTTTTATAATTTTTAAATTTACCGATATCATATATCCATCGATATTTTCATAAATTTAAGACCTCTATATTTCCATCGACATCGATATTTTCAACCTTGGTGACTTCTTATTCAATTTCCGACCTGAGTGCTTTAAACAGTGTGGCTTCGATTCTGTCAATTGATGATGGGCGGATGAGCTCTGAGTTTAATTCCGGTGAAATGGTAAGCTTTGAATTCCGGCAAGCGACCTACATGGTTTCCGGTGAACATTTCTTTGCGAATTTTCGGCAATTTTCTTCAACAAGAGATGGCTTTTGGCTTCAATTAATTGACGGCAGAGGAACAGAGATGATTGTAATTCCTTTCTCCAGTGAGTTGTGTACAGAGGAAACTTCCATTGTGGATGTTGAACAAGTCAAATGAACGGTGGTTGGAATGGCCACGTATCTTTCTGCAACCAAATTGGAATAATAATCAGGGTGGATTCTAACAATATGGGCCACAACAGTCGAGTGTCAGGGTACCGACTGAAAATCTGTCTTATTTTGCTAAGGTCCAGGTTATATGCACCCACACTTATACGAAGTACGCCCATCGAATATGTATTATGTATACATATTATAAAGGGTTCCACTATTTATACCCCAAATTCCTCTAAACATACCCCAACTACTAAATATACCCAATTTAAAATTTAAAATTAATTAAATTACTAAATATAACCCACTTTTTTTACTATTATATCATTTATCATTTTTTACTAAGTCTTCTTCTCTCCCACGTTAATTCTCCACAACTGAAAAGAAAGAAAGCAGTGCCACTCTGCTATGAGAATCGAAAATTTGTGTCGTCATTCTCTCTGTTGCAACCGAATAAAATTTCCTCCAGATCTCGTTGGAACTCTTCTTCTCATGTCCTGAAACCACCGTGTTCGGCCATCGATTTCGTCCTCCTCTAAAATTTGGATTTGTGTCTTCGTCTTTCCCATTTTTCGACAGAACATATTCTGCTTCAGAGATTTACTTATATTGAACTGGTTTCAATAGATGTTTAGTCTCTAAAACTCTATTCCACTCTCTCAAAGTGAATAAGCTTTCTAGAAATGTCTGTTATGGAGTCGAGATCTAGACATAATATGTTCTCATCCAAAAAATTTGTGATTCATGACATTTTTAAAAATTTTGATTTGGAGGAGTTCTTCTCTTTATTTGGTAGATTTTAATCTTTTTACTTTTCAATCTCTTCTACGAATTGTTTATATTTTATTAAAAATGAATATTCTTGGGGATAAGGAAGGGTTTATAAAATTTAGTTTACATAAATTCTTATTTTATTTATATAAAGGTATTTTAGTTATTTTAAGTGTGTTTATTTTTGTCTATAAAAATTGGGGAGTTTTTTGCACTTTTGGTCCCACAGGACATGTATTATTTTAGAATTGGTCCCATAGATTTCATTATTGGTCCCATAGGATTTTTTTCTTGCACTTATAATCCTAAACGTTGCACTTGTAGTCCCAAACGTTACAAAATTTACATATTTGGTCTCAAACATTGACGGCTCCGTTAAATGCATGGTTTGCAGCGTTAGCCCCATAAGATTTATTCTTACTTAATTGTTTTTAACCCATTAATCTGTATTTTCATAATTAGGCTCATTGAATTTTTTTAATTGCACAATTATAAATGTTGAATAAAATTTAAAAAATATTAAAATAAATCAAATAAATCTTTAAATAATAAAATTAAATCTTTAATAAATAGTTAAAAAATTCAACTATATCTTAAAAATAGTTAAAACTAAGAAATTAATTTTAAAAAATTCCAATTTTAATTCAAGATAAATAATAATTAAAATGGAAGAATTTCATATTAGGGCCTAAATTTTAAGGTAAGTCTCAATTTAAGACTTTAATTTTGAAGTGTCTCAAATTAAGATCTACATTTTAATTTTTTCTCAATTTAAGATCTAAGTTTATTATCTTTGTCTCAATTCAAGACCCGATCCATTTATTTTTATTTCAATTTAATTTTTTATTATAAATTCAAAACATAATAATATTTTATTTTGAATTAAGATTTAGAATATAAAATTAAAAAAATAAAATTTTTATTTAATATTCATATTTGACATAATTTTTTTTCAATTCATCTTTGAACCTGAAAAAATAAATTTTAAAGTATATTTAACACTTGCATAAAATTTTATTTATTTACTTTTAGTTTGATATATTATACCTAAATAATTAATTAAATATAAAATAATTATTATGTTAGTGAAGCTTTAAAAAAAATAGATCTTAAATTGAAAAAAATTTAAAATGAAGATCTTAATTTGAGACACTTCAAAATTAAAATCTTAAATTGAGACTTACCTTAAAATTTGGGCCATAATATGAAATTCTTCCTAATTAAAATATCATAATTTCTAATTTAATTATTTATGAAGTCTAACTGATTTTGAAAAATCTGATTTTATTAAACTTTGACCTAGTTTTTTAAGATTTTTTTAAATTTAATATGTTTTTTTTAAGATTTTGTAGTATTTTAAACTTCATTTTTATTTTACTTGATTTATTTAATCTTTTCAGATTTTTGTTAGGTTTAAATGATTTTATTTAAATACTACTTAATTTAATTATTTTGAAGATTCATTTTATTTTTTAATTATTTATTATGATTATTTTTAGATTTATGTTTTTTTTTAAGATATTTAAAGTTTAAAAATAAATTATTAAATTAAAAAAATTAACAATAAGCTAAAGTTTAATAAAATCATATATTTTTTAAAGTAGACTTCATAAATAATTAAATTAAAAAATTATATTTTAATTAATATTTATCTTGAATTAAATTGAAATTTTTTAAAATTAATTTCTTAGTTTTAACTATTTTTTAAGATATAATTGAATATTTTTAACTATTTATTAAAGATTTAATTTTATTATTTGAAAATTTATTTGATTTATTTTAATATATTTTTTAGATTTTATTCAGCATTTGTATCCTATGGGAGGCAAAATTAAATACTTATACCCTATAGAACTTATTGTGCAATTAAAAAAATTAATGGGATTAAATTTGAAAATACAGATTAATGGGTTAAACACAATTAAGTAAGAGTAATTCTTATGAGACTAACGCTGCAAACTATGCATATAACGGAGCCGTTAATGTGTGGGACCAAATATGTAAATTTTGTAACGTTTGGGACTACAAGTGCAACGTTTGGGACTATAAGTGCAAGAAAAAAATTCTATGGGACCTATAATGAAATCTATGAGACCAAAAGTGCAAAAAACTCAAAATTTGTGGTATGTTTAGAGTAATTTGGGATATGTATAGTGGTTCCTATTATAAAATTAGTACATATATAACTCCATCTCCAAAATACCCTTCTATCTCAGTCAAAAACTCTAATGGGTGCAACCCTTCCCCCTGCGTACCCGCACAATTGTCACCCTCATTTTATCTTCTTCCATATGTTGTACTTGTATTAACCCCTATTTTCGCTCCTCCCCATTATTTATTGCTTTACTTGAAGCTTTTTTCAATTTTTATTCGAAGCTTTTCTCTCGACCACCGTCTATTGCAGGTTTTCTTTTTTCTTTTACTCATCTATTATAGAATCTAATTTTGTGAAGAAATAATTAATGAAATTCTGTTTCAAAATTTTATTATTATTTCAAAAAGGAATGCTGGAATTTTGTTTGAAATTTTTTTTGGCATTTTTTTAATTTTCTAAAATATTTCCTGAAAATTTTACTTGTTCTTGAAGAAGAATTTTCTGGATTAATTTTTGAACTACACAAATTAATTTTTTGGTACTAGTTTGTGTTACAATTTTTTTTATTTGTTTCAGAACGTGTTTTACAACATTTGATGTTTTATTGTTTGTTAATTTTTCTTCTTCTCTTTTTCTGTTTAATTTTTAATTTTTAATTTAGAATTGACATTTTTTTTTTCTAAGAATACAGTAGAGACATGTGTTTTGAGAGAAAAATGATGAAAGTGGAGTGCATATGTATTTTATTAAATAATAAGGGATATATATGTCTTTTTATATGTTATTAAAATTAATATTATTTTAATGTGTGTACCACAAACATACGTGGGTGCATATAATCTGGGCCTTGTGCTTAAACATAAAACTTTTTTCTCTATTTAGCAAAGAACCCGTACCGGATTGGTTTTATTTTGCTAAATATAAAAAAAAAATCTCTATTTAGCAAAATTAATTTATAAATATTACTAAATAAATAAATTCGCCAAAAATATGTCTACCTTTTGTGTGAGATTGTGTTTTGTGAAAAGCGTCGTTAAGAGGAATTGAATGGTTGTGATTTTACTTCTTTATCTAATAAATTTTGACCGAATAACTTGAAAGATCACATAAGAGTGTAACCCTAAAAATCATGCTTACAATTTGTTCATACAAATTAATGAAAGAAATTATAGTAAGAATATTAATATTTCGTTTATTTTTTCATTTAATTCCTACTACTACTTATATTTCAAAATAATTAGTAGTAAAAAGATTTAATAAATATGAACAAAAGTGATTATACAAATATAATAATATTTTAAAATATAGTAAGTGGCTTATTTTTTAGAGATGCTTAAGAATAAAAAGAAGGCATATATAACTAGGTGGGTTAGTTCACCTTGTCACCGGGCTTCTCACTTGAGTGAGTGACTCAAGTTCAATTCCCTCTGAGAACGAATTAGGAGGGAGAAGGTTAACTTGGAGATATTCTTGGAGTATTTGGAGATTTGAGAACGAATTAGGAGGGAGAAGGTTAACTTGGAGATATTCTTGGAGTATTTGGAGATTTGGTGAACTAACTTCTAACAATTAACATTACCAATAAAAAATATATATATATTTTTGTAGAACGTTTTTTTTTAAATCATTTGTCATCATACATATTTACTACTCAAATTCGAGTAGAATCATCTCAAAAAATGTCCTTTTCTTTAAAAAAAATCATATAATAAATTTTTTCACTAGTTACTTAAAATTTTAATCAAAAGAGAAAATTTTGTGCCAATAAGTTGTAGCATATAACTTATATGAAAAATATTATTTTATTAAAGAGTATTAGTTATTTATTTTATAAGGTATTAATTTTGAATGGCATTAATTATTTTGATAAAGGATAATGTTGAAAATATTAATTGTTACTTTAAAGAATAATAATTTATTTTTCTATAAAATAATAATTGTAAATTCATTTCACAATAAATTGCTTCACACTAACTAACTCTTAATTAAATTGAAATTTTTTAGATTTTATTGCTCTCTTTTTTTTTTACTGTTCGGCCTAAAAATCTACTAATTCAAAAGACACATAATTTAGCAGAAAAAAATATTTCAAATCAGAATAATATTTGTATGAATTAATTCATCTAAAAAAATTAATGGCACATGATAGATTTCAAATCTAGAACCTAAAGAACATACTTCTAAATCTCAAGTCCTTCCAAATATGTCAATAGATATTGCTCTTATTTTAATTTAAAATAGGTGGATTTAAAACATTTTTAAAAAATTAATAATGTCAAATTATACCATTTCCCTTTATTTCTCATCCTAATTCGCAGAGGAACGAAATCATAATTTAAAATTATACAATCTCCCTTTATTTCTCATCCTAATTCGCAAAAGAAAAAAGAATAGACAGCATTAATTTTTCCATTTTAAAATATAAAATTTAGAGGAAACCTACCGTGAATTGAATTCACATGAATTATGTTATTTATTGCTTTTAAAAATTATTAAATAATATTAAAAAAATTTAAATTCACATAAAATTGGATTTAGATATTTTGTACAAAAAAATTAAATTCACATGAAATTAGATGCATGTATTTTGTAAAAATTCATTACTTAGTAGAGAAGCACTAATTCAATGAACTGGACTTTACCTAGTAAAGTGGTGTACGTCTAAAGTCTACAATTAACGTGTTATCCTATAATAAGAAAACTCGATATTTTTATCAAATTCCAACGCGTTTTTTTTTTTTTAAATCTCCGCTGTCCAAATCCAGTCAAAAATATTTGAGTAGTCATGTTTGTTTGCATTCTTTATGGAACTTTTCAACTTTATTGGATACAATCTAAGAAGGGAGATAATTCAAAATACCTATTTTCAACTTACCAAAATTTATTTTACCCACATCAAATATAAATAATTTTTTCTATTAATTTTTAATTTCAAATAATCTTTTTTACCCATATATCCCACAAACATCATTATTTAGTTATTACACCACACCACACTCCACCCTACCCTACCCCACCCCACCCTTTTTTATATTTATATAATTTAATATTTTATAACATATAATTTTAATAAATTAACTAATTATAATATTTTTATCATATATATGTGATTATTGAATTCTCTATTTAGACTATTTTAATATATAATGCATATTAATAAATATTATAATATAAAAATTACATTTTAATACAAATTAATGAATATTATAGTTTATAAAAGTATATAAAAATATTTAATTTGTGATGTTTGAAAATATATTTATTAAAATTTAATTAACACGAGAGCATTATCCACATCAAAATTAAATTAAAAATTTAAATATTCTACCGAATTTTCTTCATAAAAATTTAATTTTTATTAATCGCATATCGAATTAGTAATTAATTAATAATTTTTTTTATACAAAAATACTAATTAAAAATTTCACTCTAATATTTAAAATACAAACCCTTTCCCTCTCTCCATTTATATTTATTTACCTATTAAATAGTTTATAAAGTCTAATTTACCCCTTTTATGAGGGTAGTGTAGTTATGAGTATAAAATGAGACCCAATTCA
Source organism: Prunella vulgaris (assembly GCA_026898435.1). NCBI lineage: Eukaryota > Viridiplantae > Streptophyta > Magnoliopsida > Lamiales > Lamiaceae > Prunella > Prunella vulgaris. The sequence goes on from JAPKLY010000096.1 coordinate 564,573, forward strand.
AAGTTATTAAATCTTTTATACCCAATTTATAAGGGTATATAGGTCTTTTATTATAAATTGGGTATAAAAGATGTTTTAAAGTAGATGTGGGTAAAATAAATTTTTAAAAGTTGAAAATGGGTATATTGTGGTATTCTCACATGCAAGAATTCCTATTTATTTTCTCTTGTTAAGATATACTAACTCCGTCAAAAAATTAGTTTAACACTTTTATTATATTTTCCTACATAAATAATATAATTGTGAAAATTATCATGGAACAAAAAAGATAAATATTATTTTCTAAAAATTAATAATCTTTTTTAAGGTAGTATTTGTTTTCGTTTGAGGTGGATAAAGCACATTCGAATGACAAATAAATGAATGGGGCAAATCCCGTGAAAATAATAATTTTGTGTTTGATTTGAGTTGAATGTGGTGGGTGAAATAGAATTTTATATTAAATCAAGATTTTTTAGTGATGATGGTGCATTATTTAATTATTGTAAGTTAGTAAATTAATTATTGAATAATTTATATATATAATTAAATAAATTTAAAAAATAAAAAAATTGATAATGAATAATTTTTTAGATAATCTAAATTGATAATAAATAATATAAAAATTATGTATATATATAATAAATTATGTCTATATATAATAAATAAATAATTTGATAATAAATTATGTATATATAATAAATAATATAGAAATTGTGTATATATATAATAAAGTAATTATATAATAAATAATTTGATAACAAATTATGTATATATAATAACCGAATAATTTGAATTGTAAAAATAATTAAAGAACACAATATAAATCTTTAATACCAAATTTAAATAATTACTAACAATTTAAGCATTTTTTCCTATTACGAACATAAATTTGATACATAAGTTATATTTGAGCTTTTATTTATTATTAAAAATATTTAAAATAGTTAAACTAATTAAATACCTTAGGGGGGCAATGAAAATTTTATATCCTTATGATTAAATGGTCGAATTAATGGGAGATTACATATTGAAAATGACCGAATTAATGAGGAAAATGACATATTGAAATGACTGAACTAATTAGGCTTAGTATGTAATTAATTATAAATTGTATATTATTAGGTTAGTTCATCCTTTTATATATATATATATTACTCCCCCAGTCTATGAATCTTTTTCCCATTTTTTTGTGGTCAAGAGATTTAATAAAAAGTAGTATAAAAAGCCCAAAATTTTATTGTGAGTGTAGGTTGTTTCCAAATAAGAAAATGGGAAAAAGTTTTGTGGACAAACAAAAAAGGAAAGTGAGATATAATTTGGTGGACAGAAAGAGTATTTCTTTAGAATATTTCAATGAATATAAAAACATATATTTAAAATTAATTTATATCAAAATATTAGTTACCTAAATAAAATATATTTTTGCTACGAAATAGAGAATTAAATAAATAAAAATATATTTAATATGAAAGAACGATTTAAATAAATATATATGTGACATCTAAAAAAGAGATAAATAAAATATATATTTGATGTATAAATGAAATGATGTGATTGATATTGAATTACGTGGAATAAGTATACACATATATAATAGAGTGAATGTGTATTTTAGATGAGAAAAGATATGCAAATCCGAAAAGTGGATCAGATGGAGAAAAATTCGTCTCTCATCCAAATGGACACATCCTAAAACAAATATTCCCTTGGTTTCATCGAAATACATATATATAGCTGTTCAAATCCTAATCAATAAATATTAAATCTTAAATTTAAATTTATAATCCTAGAATTAAAAAAAATATGTGAAACCATCTCATAAAATATGTGAGACCAATATAAATATGTCACTTTATTAATAAAAAATTTATCACTTTTAGAAAATGATAAAGTTCTAATAAAAAGTAATAATATTTTTTGATAGTCACTTTTAACAAAAATACTATCATATTTATAAAAAATTTATCACTTTTTAAAAGTAGTAATTTTTTTATTAATAAGTGACTGATCTCATGTAATGAAACGGTCTCACAAAAGACTTACTCTAAAAAAAATTAAGATAAAATCTTGTAAGAAAATATTGGTTTTTTTTTCTAAATATTGTGTTTTTAATTTATGGTTATGAAAATATAGTGGAATCTAGAGTGTTTTTGTTTTTAAGTAAAGTTGTGAACTAAATTCACGTTTTAGGGAGAATCGTGAATAGGAATCACGTTTTATCATTAATTGTTGTAACGCCGTTAACGGTTATTATGGGAGAAGAAAGGTAAGAAAACGTGAATAGTTTGTACTCAAAAGTCAAGCAGTAATTAATGCATGTATATCCCTTTTTGTTTAAGATTTGATTGATAAAGTCAATAGTATATTGTTTTTTTTTAAAGCTTATATTATGTATAGGATACTGAAAGTTAAAAGCAATAATTTTTGCATGGCTCATGTATTTGGAATTTATAATGCATTCTAATAATAGAAATTTTATTTTTTAATGTTCTTATGTTGGAAATATTATATTTATTAAATAAAGTTATAATTGAAATTTTACTCTAAATATACTCCACTATTTTTAAGACAAAAATAGTAATTTATCTGATCTATTAGAAAATTTATTAAAAATTAATTAATTTTTTAGTTTTTTTAATTACTATTTTATATGTAATTTTCTTTTATTTATTTTAGAAATTGACCGATTCTAGTTAAAGAACTAATTTTAAAATTAGAAATAAAGTCAACAAAACTTAGAAAAGATAAATTAATTTATTTCAAATTTATTAAAGATAACTTAGTCTTTTCATGTATATCTATTTTTGCCTTTAAAATAGTGGAGTATATTTAGAGTTTTTTTGGGTATAAATTGTAGGACTCATAATTTAATAGTGATAAAATTATTTTTAAACTAAGATTCGGACAGAGTGCATGTAAATTATAATATTATACTTAGTGAAAAAAGAATAAGTAAAACAATACTCTATTAAATACATTAGTTTTTTTTTCACATCGTCATTTTAAGTGTCTATGGTGACTTTCGATGCCACATTTTGTTGGATGTTTCTCTCTAGCACCGGGATCAAGCCGTTTATTTTGATCTTAATTTTTGATAATTGGTATTTGGCATGGATGTAAATGGTGGTGGTCAAGACCGCGTAGGCGGCCGCCTAGGCGCTTGAAAGCTCTCGGCCACCAACGCCAAGGTCAAATCACCGAGAGAAATCCGCCAACACATTTGGCACTGCCGAGTCCGCCTAGGTGGTCGCCAAAGCCGTCTTGGCACCGCCTAGATGACCATTACTCTTCTTTTTTAATTTTTATTTTAACTTAAAAGTTAGAATTAAAAAAAAAAAAACTAACTTACTAAAAAAAATGAAAGTTTAATTGAACTACTTCATAATTTATTTGTTCTATATATTTTGCTCTTTTTGTGTTTAATTTAGAAGTTGGACAATGTCGTATTATGATAGTTTTTAACATTTTGTTGACTTTTTATATTTTGTGATAGTTATTAATTATGTTTTAAATTTATAATTTATCTATAATGCATATTTTTATTAATATATATTGGAAAAAAATTGATATTAATAAAAAATATAAAATAAAAAAATCTTGGCAACGCCAAGACGGTGCCTAGGCGGTCTTGGCGCTTGGCGGCACTCGATCGCTCAACAACCGTCAAACGTCATTTGCACCCTTGGTATTTAGTCAAAAGTATTAAAATTTGAGATCAATAAAATATATATCATAATCCAAATATTTGATACTTCTCATAACTCAGGAATTTTATTAGAATGACATATTAAAAAATAAAATTTCCATTGTAACTTTATTTAATAAATATAATATGTTGGACACATTAAAAAAAATTCTATTATTAAAATGCATATTAAGTTCCAATGCATCAGCCATGCAAAAGTGATTGCAAAATGTCAGTAATATAAAATTTTGCAAAAATGATTGCATTCAATGTTCAGTATAGATATATCCAAGGATGAAAATATCGCAAAATATCGCGGATATATCGCAAATTTTGAGTATGCGATATGAATATTGGGGTACAATGTATTTTTTACAAAGTATCGTGGATATATCGCAAAATATCGATATCGATATCGGTTCACTCGTAGTACAAAATTAATTAAAAATCGGGAAATATCGCAGATATATCGCAAAATATCGCACTACATAAAAAAATTGTAATTTTTTCTTTTTTTTATATTTTTATACAATTTTCAAATGATAATTTTTTTTTAGTGATTGTATATTCTTTCATGGTTTTATTTTTATACATATATGGTGGAAATGGTGAAAATGATGATGGTGATGGAAATGGTGGAAATAACGAGGATGATAATTTTTCATACCAAATGAGTTCATTTACTTGTGAGGCTGATTTCACTCATGCAGCACAAGATATGGACTATGGAAGTAGAGCAAGAGGTCCAGGGATAGGTGCTATTGGAAAGGAATACATAAGACGACATGCTTGGAATCAAGAAGAAAGTTCAAATGCTGATATTGAACCACTTTCAGTCGGTTTTGATTCAATGAATATGGACACTGGTCATAGTGATATGTCTCAAGATTCATATGCTTCTGACACATATTCGAGTTCACAATTTGGTTGGAATGCTCAAAATGTGTTTCAGCATCCATTTTCATATCAACAAAATCATTGGGTTAGTGCACACTATCCAATCTATGGTGAAACAATTGGAAGAGATAGAGAAACATATGAACGGCATGTGCATAACTATATGCAGGATTATTCTAATGCAATGAGTTGGTACCAATATTGTTTGGACAAAGATGGGATTTCATCTTTTATATTTGAACCGCATAGATCATCATTTTGGTACTAAATGTATTGTATCATGTAATTCAAATCATCTTTTATTGTATTATACATTATATTATTAATTAATTAATGTCAGACAATGATTATATAATCCATTATCTATTTATTTGCTTTAAACATGTTAATTTTTTGTGATCTTAAATGAAACATATGCATAATAACATGTTATAATAATCCATAAAATTTCATATTAAATTTCCAAAATTTTAATAAAATTTCCGTTATTTTTCTATTTTTTTTGCGATATCGATATATCCATCGATATTTCCGAAAATTTAAGGTTACGATATTACTTGCGATAGCGATATTTTCATCCTTGGATATATCACATAAGCTTAATATATATATATATACTCTTACGTTGCAAATCTTCTTAAAGCAAAAAGGGAGATATGTGCATTAATGGTGATTGACTTTTGATTAGAAGACGTGAACAGAGTTCACGTTTTCTTACGTTTTCTTCAACCCCCATTAATTGTTAACGGTGTTAATGGTATTAAAACAAATGATGATAAAACATGATTCCAATTCACGATTCCCCCAAAAACTTGAATTCAGTTCACGACTTTGCTTAAAAACAAAAAAGTTCTGGATTCCACTATATTTTCATAACAATAAATAAAAAACACAATATTTTAAAAAAAAAACAAAAATATTTAATGATAAGAATATAAAAAATTGTTTTAAAAATTTTAAAGTATTAAAATTTTAAATAAATATATTAAAAACCACATTAGGAGTATCAATAAATTGAGATCAACAATATCATATTATTTTCAAAAAATATCAACAATAATTAATTTTTAACTATTTAAATTATTCATATTTAATATAACAAAAGTATCAATATAATATATTAATGAGTGAGTCTCTTGTATCAGGTACATCGTGCAATTCAAGTTTATTTTAAAAAGTTATATTATTTAGTATTGAAAAGTTATACAAATTATTACTGAAAATTTACACCATTAAAAATACACTTTTTAATAATAATATGTTTAACTTTTCAATAGTATCTTGTGTAACTTTTTAAAAATGAACTTGAATTGTATGGTGTGTCTGTGCATATAAGAATAATGTTATATTAATATATCAAATATTTAAACAAGATTACAAAAATTTTAAAAATTAAATAGTGATTCGTCAAATTAAAAGTGTTGCATATCACATAATATCTAATCATATTTTAAAATATATTTTAAATTTCACACAATATTTGAATACGAGGAAAGAAATTGAAACCAAACATGCCTTATTAGGTGTCATAGAGACGTTTCAATCCAACGTCTCTTTTGAGAGCAAAAACACTCTCTTTCTATAAATAACGAATCTCAGTCCCCAATCGCCCTATAATTTCAAATCACAGTTTTTCTCTCTCTAAATCTCACCGTCTCTCTCACTTTTCTCAGATTTTTCGATCCGCCTTCTCCCGAAGTTTTCTCCGATTACAATGGCGGTTTCAAAGGGTTTCTCTGTATTGATGGTGGTACTGCTTTTTAGCCTCGCCGTTGCGCAGTCGCCTTCCGGCGCTCCGGCGCCGTCCCCCTCAGCGCTTTCTAACTCGCGGAAGCACTCTCCATCAGCAAACCCAAGTCCCGCCCCTTCGAAACACACATCCCCTCCTCCTGCTACCTCATCTCCTACTCCGACGCCGGCAGCCCTCTCGCCTCCATCTCCGCCGCCGTCAGTCTCTTCTCCCTCCCCGTCTGTGGCCGTACCTCCAACCACCGCCTACGCTCCAGCGCCTTCTCCGAGTGGTGCCGTTATTAAGAAAGCAGGGCTTTTAACGGCATCCGTTGCTGTTCTCTTCGCCGTAGCTTTGGTTGCTTAATCGGAATTTGATTTATATTTCCCTATATTTATTATTATTTATTAAAATTCTTTTGTAGATCTGAATCATATATTATACTACTACACAATTTAGCAGGGAATGTATTTTATTAATTTCTTATGTATTGTCTATTTTATAAATTGCAATTGACACACTCATTGGCTTTTCGAATATATCGTGCAAAGATGGTTGAATTAATTAATTATTATTTGCAGTGGCAGTGTAATTATCAACCCAGTTAATGATTATAATAGTTTTAATCTTTTCTGAACATCTAAAAAATTGACTAATAATAATGTACTCCCACAGCCGTGAATTTTTTTTCTATTTTTTTGTGGCCATGTAATTTAATAAAAAGTACTCTCTCTGTTCCAGTGGGATTTGCACCCCTAGAATGACACACAGTTTAAAAAAAATATTTTTAAATAAAATAGTAGTGTATGAGTAAATGTGTGAAATATTTTATGAGTGTGCACACAAATTAATTTTTCCCTTTTAAGTATTTAAATTGAATTTCAACATGTTCTAATTAAACTTTCCATTGTTAAACACCTCACAATATTCTCCATGAACTGCGGTCGAGACTTTCTAAATACGAACACTTTTTATTTTATTTTTTGTCTTTAATTCGTCATAATTTTAAGAGTTTTTTGTTGTGATATTTGTTATTAGTATCATTACAATTAAATAGTATTTTCATCCTTGTGGCATACGGATATAAAATTATATAAATATTAAAAATTTATTTTGTTATTAAATATTTTCTTTTTGCATATTTTATGCACATTAATTTACAATGTAAAAATAATAAAATTGCAAATTTGTTGATTTTTAATGTAGATTCGGTATGTATTATCAATAATATTTGTTATATAAACATATTATTGAATGATATAAGAACTTAATAAATTGAACTGCATATAAAATTAAATTAAATTAAATAAATATTGATATACATTCTACAGATCTAAAGTAAATGCACGAACTACTTATACAGATGTTCATTACAGATTTTAAAAAACTTTCTTATATATAATATTCTTTGTTTGACTATATTCACCATCTTCTTTCCAAATTAAATTTTAAGCCGTTTCCGATTGGTTACTCATAATATTGCAACGTACAACTGACCGTGACAAAAAATAGGTTTTTTTAACAACAGTCCAACATGAGTGATTGATTAACCTTGACTTTTGTTTTTTGTCATAGCGTACAATATGATCAAGGGAAATTGTCTTAGTTGGAACCTAAACCGTAACCTTGGATGCGATAGAGTTAATGACATTTTTGGGATCAAAACTTTAAGGTCTGCATTGTTTCCACACATAATCTTTGCTTCAAAGACATGCGATCCAAGCTTGGTAATTACTAGTCGAGTGCCATTACACAAACCAAATAAATGATCTATATTTCTCGACAGCATCACATGAGTGCCCACCTTCAGTTTTAGCTCGTGATTAGGAACACATGCACATCTTATTTCATTTAGAAGCTATGGAGTGTGTACATCAGTTAATACATCTACATTAGCATCAGACTTACATCCACTATCAGAACATAAATATATCCTTGCATCACCAGAATTCAATGAAGACATGTATTCGTTCACGCTATCAACAACCTCAAGTGTTGGTACCAGTATAACGATCATTAAAAAAACTCATATTGTCCGCTGAATCCATATAAGATGGGTATGTACTCAGCACGATGGATAAAATTGGATCACCTAAAGATTTTACTATGAGATCTTTGAGAAATTTTAACAATTGCATGATCATCTATTTCAACCCCCATTGCCTCATCCCCGTTATTTGCAATCCATTTACAGAACTCTTTTAATTCGTTATGCTAAATTGTTGAACCCTGCATCTGCAACCTCATATTCTAAGTTAATTTCAGCACTTTGCAGTCCTTCCATATATTTGAAGAAATTAATTGTTGTATAGACAATGTCCTGTCGGGTTCCCTTAGGTATCACTGGTAAAATTTGGCGAAAATTCCCTCCAAAAAATAACAGTTTTGCCTCCAAATGGTTTGTCCTTATTCATTGGATTGCTCAGCTGCATAATATCTTTTAGTGTTTTGTCTAATGCTTCAAAATAGTATCTATGCATCATCGGAGCTTCATCCCGGACAATAAGGTTTGCTATAACAATAAGTTTTGCTACTTGACTACCTTGTTTGATCGAACACGTTGAGTTCTCATTTGGATTTAGAGGGATTTTAAATCTTGAATGAGCATTTTGGCCACCGGAAAGCAAAAGTGAGGTTATGCCACTCGAAACCACATTAAGAACAATTCCCCCCCCCCCCCCGGCCTAATTGCCGCAAATAATGTCCTCCACAAGTACGCCTTTTCTGTACCTCTGTAACCATACATGAAAAATACACCTCCACAATATGAATCTATCACATATATTATTGTATTATAAATATGGCGTTGCTCATCAGTAAAATTAGCCACCAAATGTTTGTGCTCCTCCGCTAAAGCCACTTGATCGTAACTTAATTCATCATATACCAAGTTATTCTGCATAGAAGATGCACTTAACATATCTGAAAATGGCATTACTTCGTAATCTTTCAATGATTTTTCTGAATTTCCACATCATGTTTTCAATTTCAACCAAAGCAAGATTTTTTATTTCATCCTCCGTTAGTGACAGATCTGTTTCAAAAAATTCTGGATTAGTATACAATTAAAATTAACATATATACCTAACATGAAAAAAATATTCCGACACTTATATTAAAATATAGGGTTGTTGGATGATCTTGTTAATGAGGCAAATTATGTGGCTTTTAAGGATATTAGAATCATCCAAACAATAATCTAAAGACTAGTGCCTTAATATTTGTACGAAAATGTAGAAAAACTAGAGAGAGAGAGGGAGAGAGTAATAAGGATATTTTCTACTGAGAGGAGTTGGAATCCTGAAAAAATGATTACATTTGCCTATTTATTGGCTTGCATGGGTGATGCGACACTTAATTAGGCTAATTGGTGTAATTGAATGACAAGTGTCCTAACATTTGTCATTTTATTAGACCTTAATAAAATTAATAACTCTTAAATGACTAAAATGTGCTTCAGCATGCTCATCTCTTCCTTCCAGACGATGTGCCACTTGGGACAAGCAACTGCGACTAGGACGGGCATCCTTTTGCCCGAAACACTCTTATAGTGCTCACCTCCCTCTGGGTGCTGGGCAAGCAGCTTTGTCCGTTACTATGTTCTTGGTTTGGTTGGCTGCCTTGTTGGTGTTGCTCGTGGTGTTGGGCGAGCAGCTTGGTCGAGCAATATTGACTTGTGTTCTTCTTCCCAAGGCCTGTTGACTTCATATATTAAGGATATGTGGCGAGCAACTTCAACTTTGGCCACGTGGGCTTGCCAACTCTACCTTCTCTTATTCGCCTTCTATCATATTGTGATCAAGGTCTTTATTAACACTGATTAAATGTTATCATCTCACCCGTAATTCACGGCATAATCCTCTTTATCAACATTTGCCCCTCAGCACATTCTTTGATTAATTTTCATATTGAAGGATGTGCTGGATTGTTGCTAGAATGATGAAAAAGTATTTCCAATCGTAGCTGGATGGCCGAGCAAAGATGCGAGGAGTTTGGCGAACAACTTTGGTTTTAAGGGCTTGTAATATGCTAGGCTGCAGTGCTCGCCCTTCGCGTGATTATTAGAAGATGTGGCACGAAATGCGAAGTGTCGCCTTGATTGGTGTGCCCATCAGTCACACGAAAAGGCATGTCAATCATTCAAAAATCAAATATTGTGCAAGTTAGTCCTTATAATTCGCCATATTCGCTTCTTTGTTATTCGTAACATAAAAATACCCACTAAAACACCTCCATTCTTTCTTTTCACATCATCTTCTTCTTCATCAATTTTCCGGTGACTTCCCAGGCTTCTATCTTCTAAGACAATATGTTGGAGGATATTTTTGGGTATTTGATGACTCCTTGAGAGTTACGTACCCAAGTGTAGGTTGATTTCAAGTAATAAAATATCTCGGGAGACCGAGTGTCGAACCACTGGGAAATTTAGAAGAAAAAGATATAAACTAGTTGAGAGGTTTCAATAGAGTAACAAATTACTAGAGCTTCGGGATTCCACTTTAAGTGAAAATACTAGAGTTATTATTGGTTATCTTTGATAACTCAATCAAAATCTAACAATCAAGTGATTTCAATTGGAAGATATAGTATTGAGCACGTGTAACACTTTGAAAAGTTCCTTTAGTGGTTCTAACAAGTTTATAAAATCAATAGTTGATATGTAAAACTAAGCATTTGTTGGGCCAATAAGTCTACAACAAATCAAAATAATAACAAATCAAAACCGTTCTTAAAAACTCATCAAATGACTAAAGGATTGAAACTTTAAAAATCTTTATTGAATAACCAAGAACATCACTAATACCTTAGTAAAGCTTCATCCCTAGCTCTAGTAAAATATTTAGCTACTCATACTAATACAATAAGAACTCATATTTCTTAGAGAGATACTAGACTAAAGATAGAAGGATTACAAGGAAAATGGGATGCCTTCAAAGGTTGCTAAAGGGCTCTTTATATAGACCTCCAAATAGTGAATGATGAGGACTCTAGCAAACAATTCACGTGACCTGTAAACATCAGTAATTTAATTGCCCTTGCCGTCCGAATTTCATCTTGACTTCTGAATAAAAGTTGTAGGCCGTTTGATTATCTTTCCAAGGAGTCTAAGATCTCAAAAATCGGATCTCTGGATTGTGAGTTATGATCAGAATAGTGAAGTTGATTAGACTGGATTGTTTTTCTCCGCGTATTTATGGTGGTATCTTGAAAAACAGATATCTCAACTTTCACAAAATCAACGCCTTTAATATTTTTAGTGTGCCTTGATGGATTACTTAGCTAACCAATGACTTTGGTCTTGTGTAAATTGGACTTTTGTGTGAATTATGGTGAATTGTTTCCCAACATGTGTCCTGTGATGGCGGAATTCTGGAGCTCTTGCATTGATTGTCATTTTGACCATTGAAGCCGGAACTTTTGACACTTTAGCCCTGAAGACAAGTTGTAGAGCAACGAATTAGTGATCAAATACAACTGGAATTGGTTCAATTGGATCAGGCTCCAGATATTGTGCAAATACGAAAATGTGTTTTGAGTCCAATGTTTGGACAGAAATGAAGTCTTCACTTTTGAGTATAATTACATTCCAAACTTGTAAAATTGTATCACTAAAATGTCGTAAGTATTTAGTACATTGTCTTAGGTGTTCAATATCATAAAATTTGGATAGGTACAACTCCACTTAAGACCTCAACAATAAACAATAAACATAATGGTCAGGTTGAATTATACACATGTCTCTTATTTATATAGAAAACATAAATACTTATAACTAATTAGAAAGTGTGAAATTATATATAAATACGCTAAATAATATATTATAGTACACAAAATAATACACAAAATAGATAAAATATATGCATATTTAAACGCTAATCAGTATTGTGAGGTCCGTTTATGAATAAAGATCATATTTTTGGAAAGTACAGATGATGTAGTTTTAAAAACTATGATCTTTATTCATAAACGGACCTCACAATACCCCTAAATATCCTCCGATATATTGCATTAAACCACATGCAAAGAAAGTTGCATATATTTGGTGGACAGAAGGAGTATATAATTTATTTATCTCTTTTTCACATATTTTATATATATTTTTATTTAATTCATATCAACTAATATAAAAATAAGAATTAATTTTAATATATATATATATATATATATATATATATACATATAAACTATGTATACATAATTAATTAAGATTATAGTTATATTTAAAATTTTACTAAGATTATAGTTATATTTGATTTATAATACGGATGCAGTTTTTTAAACTAATAACAAATTTTCCTATTAATTATCTTGGAGTACAGGAAGACTTCTATTATTAGTAATTATTTGCGGTTTGATATTTAAGATATTCTTTTAATTATATAAACATAATTTATTATCAAATATTTTATTTATTACATATAGAAAAAAAAAATTATATACACGATTTTTATATTATTTATTATTAATTTAATTTATCTAAAAAATTATTCATTATCAAGTTTATTTCTTTTTTAAATTATTTATGTATTACAAAAAAATAATTAATATACAAGCATTCGATCATTACTCCACTAACTAATAATATAAATAACATATCATTATTTTCAAAAAGTATTTATTTAACATAAAATTTAATCCACCCATACTACATCCAGTTCAAACCAAACACAAATTAACTATTCATAGGATTTGCTCCATCTACTTTTTTTCTCAATCCGGGTGTGCTCCATCCATTTTTTTTCTCCATCCGAATATGTTTCATCCATCTCAAGATAAAAACAAACAGTACATCAATGTATAGTTTTCCAGTTCATTTATTTAAATTCATGTCAAATGAATTTTCAATATTTAGAAAAATATAATTCAAACACATGTAAGGTTTTAGTCCAAACTTGCTATTATACAATAAAAAATAACAAGTGTAAGTATTGTGTGAGACCGTTACATATTATGAAATCTATACTATTAATAAAAAGTTATTATTTTTAAAAAGTGATTTAATTTTAATAAAAAATAATTATTATTCCCACTTTTTAAAAAGTTATTAATAATTATTCTCTCTTTTTTAAAAGTGATTATCACTTTTTATTAAAATTTTACTCCATCCATCTCCAATATTTATTCTCACTTTCCATTTTTGTCTGTCCACCCAAATTTATTCGATTCTCTCTTTAAAAAAATATTATTTTATTATCACACTCATAAATAATCACTTTATTTGCTAGTAGATCTCATAATTATTTTACGATATCTTTAAAATCTATGTCCACACAAAAGAGAATAAATATTGAGAATGAAAAGAATATTACTACCTCCGTCCCACAAAAGTTTGCATACTTTCCTTTTTAGTTTGTCCCACAAAAGTTTGCACACCCCCAAAATGGAAACGTTTCTTTAAATTTCTACCTTTAAAATTTTTATCTCACAATATCCACCACACACATTCTACTTATTACAATTTTCTTTAAAAGTCGTGCCCCCAAAAGTACCGCAAACTTTTGGAGGACGGAGGTAGTACTTTTTAAAAATAATAATTTTTTATTTTTAAATGGATCTCATGTCATGCGATAATTACATATACATATATTTTTTTTTTTAAATCAATAATGTTAAGCGTGAGATCGTATACAAGGAATGGAAAGGGATCGAGAGGCAAATCTAAAATAATTGTATTTTAATTTTTTACTAAATTAATCTGCTAATTCATACCATATTTTTTTCTGATTAAATGGACTTTGACCTTGCATTTAAACATTCATTTCCAAAGATTATAGTGGCAATTAAAAGACCAATCCACACGGTTTAAAGGGTATCCAAAAAAAATTTTATCCCAAATTTTGATTTATGAAGAAATGAATTAGAAAATAAATAAGTTTTGTACGAAACCCTTTTATAATATGAGAATAAAAAACAAATACCACCTATTAATTAAATAGTTATTACTTTTAAAAAGTAATTTTTTAAACAAAAAATGACTCTCTCTCCGTCCACGAAACTCTCTCGTCTTTCAAAATTGACACAACATTAGTAAAATTCAATATTATTTTGAAATGATGAAAAAAGTAAGAAAAAAAATGAGAGTGTTATGAGATTTAAACTTTGGTTTGATAATGTCGATTGTTTCCAAATAAAAAAGTGGAGAAAGTTTTACAAACAAACAAAAAAGAAAAGTAAAAGAAAATTTTGTAGAAGGAGGGAGTAATATTTTTGTAAAAAGTAATTATCACTCTTCTTTAAAACATTATTATATTTTCTTATTATCCTATCACAATTTCTTTCTTGTGGATCTCATGTTATAGAAGGGTCCAACACAAAAACATCTAATTGTTGACAAGTGATAACGTACATATTTACTATTAAAAATTGACGAGAATGATCTGATACATGTTTGTAATCTTATTTAATTTTTCTTTTAAAGTAAGTTCATCAACAGTAGTTGCTTAAACTTGAAATTTTGGATAGTTATTACTCTCATTTTTAAATTAATGCGGTGGATTTAAAATTCTACCATATTTTAACTCTAATCTCCCTTAATTTCGTGTCATAATTACCCAAAATATAGACAGCATTAATTTTTCCTACGTAAAATATATTATACTATAAATATATTACTTAATGGGAATGCACTAATAAATGAATACACTGGATCCTACCAGTTTAAATGATAATTAACGTGTTTTCCAATAATAGAATAAACTCGGGATTTTTTTACCAAATTTCTAACGCGTTATTGTGATTTCACCGCCCTAAAAAAGTCAAATATTAGTCATGTTCGTTTGCATATCCTTTTATGGAAGTTTTATTTTTAAAGATAATTAATTATAGAGATTATAGTTTTATAAGTCCAATAAGTTGACACCAATTTGATTTTGGTCCCAATTAATTGCTCATTTTGATTTTGGTTCTACAAATTTAAAAATATTTTGAAATTGGTCCTATTACCTGTATTAGTAGGTTGCACAATCGTTAATTATATAGTTTGACTTTTTATTACAAGTGGGCATTGATGATTGAGTCTTAATGTCTAAGTGGCAATATTTTTTTAAATAATTTCATATTTATTTTTAAAAAATTCAAATTAGAAAAAATTGTTAAAAAATTTCAGAATATTTTCAAATTTGGTCAGATTTTAAAAGTTAAATGGGCAACATGTGATATTTTAATAATTTAAATATATAAATAAAATAATCTAAATATTAATCAAGAATTATTTTTAAAATTTTACTATTTATATTTAAAATTTTGAAATTTATAAATATACTAATTTCTAAGAAAAAATATATAATACAAATAAGCTATAGTAAAATATTTAGTTAATTTAAAAAATCAAATAAATTAAAAAATGTTAAATAAAATAAATAAGAAATGAATTAAAAATCTGTGACCAGACATCTTCCTTCCCCAACACCACCCCCTCCATTGATTTCTAAATTTGCAGAACCCTAAATGAACCAAATTAATCTGTGAGTCGCCGACCCTCCTTTGCACAAATCTGGAACAAGAGCATTTCGAATTTAGCGCTCTTGACAGTGGCGGACAAATCTAAAGCAAAGTGAAAGTGACGTTCGGACGATGGTGGCACACATATCTTGAGCAACATGAATTTAATATTCGGTTGCGTTAATGTGTGAGATTTGAGCATTCATATCCAAAGGAGAAAAAGAAGAAGAAGAAGTGTGCCCTTTCTTATAAAGATTCAGATGAGTTGTGATGAAGATGATGATTTTTTAAATTTTGACTCGATTTCTAATATTGAACTAAGATGAAAATGAGTCTAATTTTTCCTTTTTGTTTGAGCAACTCTTCTTCAAAATTTGATGGTTTAATTTTAAACAATGTCCTGGGACGATTTACTTATATTTGTTCTTGGATAGTTTTGAGAGAATGAGTTTGATTATTGTGGATTGATTCTTTAAGAATAAAAATAATTAGTTGAATGTATATGGACGATGAAGAATTCGAATTAGGGGAGTGTGAGGAAGAAGAGGATGAACAGGGGAGAAGTGAACATATATATATTTTTTTAAATTCTGTATTTATTTATATATTTAATCTTAAAAATAATTAATGTCATATATTATGAAACATATAAAAAGGAATAAATATTACACATAGGCATGACCTGTTGAGCAACCTGCAATTACAGTTAATAGGATCAATTTCAAAATATATTTAAATTTGTAGGACCAAAATCAAAATGAACAATTGATTGGGACCAAAATCAAAATGATGTCAACTTATTGGACTTATAAAACTATAATCCCTTAATTATAATAGTTTTTTAATACTATTCTCTCCGTCCATGAAAATTAGTCCACGTTACCTTAAATAGTCGTCCACAATAAATAGTCTACCTACCCAAATTGAAAAAATTTCATTCATTATTTTTATTTTTTATACACATATACTCACTTTTACACATCACATCAAATACTTTATTAATAATTAACACTTCTTAATTTATACTAATACACTCACTTTTACACATCAACATCAATTTTTTCTTAATAACCGTGCACAACTAAGATAGACTAATTATCATGGATGGAGGGAGTATTAATTATAATAAGTTTTATTACAATCTTTTTTAAATATTTCGAATTTAAGACTTCAAAATTTTAAATAGTGAAGCTCTAATCACTTGAACTATCCACATCTGACAAAATTTATTCAACTATCTTGTACTCCTTCTGTACAAGAGAAATTTACACCTCTAAATCAAGTGTATTTTTTTAAATAGAGTAGTGATATATAGTTACATATGTGTTTTTGTTAGTGTTATTTTTTTAATAGTGTGCAAATTGGTATAAGATGTCTAAATAGAGAAATTGTGTAAATATTTTAGGAAGGAGGAAATATTTATTAAGAATATTAATATTTTTTAATTAAAAACTCTAGAAACGTATTATGGAATATAGATTTATAACTTTTCAAAATCCAATAAAAAAGTAAATTTTAATTTTCAAATCTGTAACCTTAAAATTCCAACGAACCAGTCTCCAGTGACCGTGAGATCATTATCTCTGTTTAATAAAAATATTATTCCTCTTGAGTTATTTTACTCTTGGCGTGCTTTATTTATTTTGGTGTTTTAGGGTTGCATAGGTTGTTTTAAATTATTTGATGACTTTTCATTTATTTATTTATTTCTTTTTGTTTTAACACCGTGACAGTCTCGTAAAATCTCTAATACGTTGGAATTTATCATTTTTAATTGTTAATCATGATGAAAAATTAAGGTGTAAAGTGATAGAGAAATAATTTATAAATATATATTTTAATATTTGAAGCATGCTTTGTATTTTCATGTGTTCCATAAAAATAAATATATTTTATATTTTCATCTATCCCATAAAAATTTACTAATTAATTTTAAAAAATATCATAAAATATTAAATAATTAATTTAGAACAAGGAGAATATTAATTTTAAAAAATATACTATCTCTGTTCATAAAAAAATATACGCATTTATTTGCATGTGGTTTAATACAACATATCGAAAAATATTACGAGATATTGTGAAATTATAAAAAAAGTGATTATTTATGAAAAGTATGTCATATATACTTTCCATATATATTCTCTTTATTTATAAACGAATCTCACAATACTCAATAATATCCTCTGCACATCTTATTAAACCACATGTAAACAAGTAAACACAACTTTGTGGACAAAGGGATTATTCAACATGTATTTGAGACATGATTATATCAATTAAAATATAAAATTGAGATTAACTCTATATACCAGAGTTCATGAGAATAGAATTTTTTTGAAATTGATGATTCTTATTGACTTCATAACTTTGTCTTTATTTAGTATATATATATATATATAAAATGAGCCAAATCTTGTTTAAAACTTTAGACTAACCACAAAATATTTTCTCAATCCCACTATAAACTTTTCATACATTTTCATCATGCAGATTAAGATAAGTATTAAATAATAATTATAATACAAGTAATAAGTTAAGAAAAGATAAAAAAATAATAGGGTATTATAATTAAAATTAAAGAGAATATGAATTAAAAAGTAAAAAGTAGGTCATAAAAAAGAGAACAAGAAATTTATATTGTGACAAACCAAATAAAAAATTGAAAGTTTATAAAAGGGACCAATAAATTATCATTTATCAGACTTTTAAATTAGAGATTTTCTAGCTGTATTTTTTTATGTACTCTTATTTATTGAATACAAAAATAATAATTACAAATAAAGATATTTTGAAACTTTACACACTTAAATCTAAATATAAAGAAGGTAAAATTATGTTTGTGAGATGGATAAATTATACTTTACATCAAATAAATTATAGTATCAATTTTAAAAAATATATGTAAATATATATTAGATAAAAATTTGAATGTGATACATATTATATTAAATTTAATAAATTTCTTTTTAAAAGTGATAATGGTGTGTCCCACAAAAAAATTTGTAAATACAAAAATTATAAATCTAATTATTAATTTTATTGTATTGCTCCCTTTGTCAAATTTTAGTAGATATGTTTTTTAATTTTAATGAATTTAATAAAATTAATACTCTCCCTATCCCAATTATTTTTTTTATAGAGAAAAGACGCATAATTTAAAAGTAGGTGAAATGTGTGAGTATAAAATAAAATAATAAAACATAAAAATGTAATTTTATTAATTTTTTTGAGTATAAATTTTTTTTTAGATGTAAAAAAAGTTAAGACATTCTAAAATAAAAGGTGTAAAAATAATTTGGGATAGAAGAAATCTTTGTTTTGAAACTCTACAAAATAATTTCTAAAATAGCTTTTTATAATATTAATTTGCAATTTAAATTACTTCTCTAAAAACTGTGAAACAAAATTAAAACTAATAAAATTAGATAAAGATAGCAATAATTTCGCACAAAATTGGAAAACGCGGAAAGAAATTGAAACCAAACATACCCATTAGCTGTCTATCACAGAGAAGTTCCAATCCAACGTCTCTCCTCTTGGAAAACACTTTCCCTCTTTTATATAAATACCCAATCTCAATCCCAATTCATCACACAATTTCAAAATCTCAAATCCTCTCTCTAAATCTCAACGTCTCTCTCTCTCACACATCACACTTTTCTCAGCTTTTCAGATCCGCCTTCTCCATCAATGGCTGTTTCGAAGGGTTTCTCTTTGTTGATGGTTGCATTACTTTTTGGCCTCGTCTTCGCGCAGTCGCCTTCCGGCTCTCCTGCGCTTTCTCCATCAGCAAACCCAAGTCCCGCCCCTTCGAAACACGCATCCCCTCCTCCGGCTGCCTCATCTCCTACTCCGACGCCGGTACCTTTCTCGCCTCCATCTCCTCCGCCGTCAGCCTCCTCTCCCTCCCCTTCCGCCGCCGTGCCTCCGTCGATCGCTGACGTTCCATCCACCGCTGACGCTCCGACCTCCGCAGATGCTCCTGCTCCGGCTCCGAGTGCTGCCGTTCTTAGAAAAGCAGGACTTTCAGCGGCGTCGGTTGCTTTGCTTCTCGCCGTAGCCTTGGTTGCTTGATCGGATTTCTATTTTTCATATTTCCCTAATTTTTTCTTTTTTATCTTTAATTTAAGATTCTTTTGTTTATCATAATCATACACAGTTGAGAAGGTCATGTAATTAAACATTCGATTTTTGGATGTGTTTAGGTTGATCTATTATTATTTTTTATTTTTGATCTATTTTTTCAATTATTTTCTTCTGTGAATTTCTTTCTCTTTAATCGATCATTATTTTTTAATTATTGTTTGGTTATTATGTGATTAAAATGTTTGTTCTTTTAGAAAAAGTCTTAATTATAAAAAAAAATCACTATTACTTTAATCTTAATTTTTAAATTTTAACAAATAAATTATATTTGTTTGTAATTTAAAAGTTGGACAATTTGCCACATATCTTAAAATAATATAAATAGTTAATTTACAATCGTCATTTTAATTATCATCCAATAATGTGTAAAGTTTATTTTATACTTTTTTTTTTAATCTCCGTTTCATGATACTTTACTAATAATTTTTTGAGTGCGTAAATTAAGAAAATGTAAATTATATGGGTGTAAAATTAAATTAGATATGTTTTTTATGTGATGCACGTATAAATATTGATAATATTTTAATATAAAATAAAATATATTATAAATTTGAATTAATTTTATTTTTTTCCAACTATTTATTTTTTATTAGTTTTTAATATTTTTTCATTAACATATGATTTATGTGAAATAATATACATGTAAGTATTTCATATTAATTTAATTAATAATAAATATTTAAATATTTTTAAACTAACAGAATATTAAAATTTTGGAATTTTCATTAATATTGAAAAAATTAAATGTTTTCCTTGAATGGAAGAATTTCAATTCAAATACTTAACTATATATCAAATAATATTTGTGAGTGTAAAATGTTTCCATTTTAGGTATGAAAATTGAGTAGGAATGTTCAAATAAGATAAATGTGAAAGTAGTCATCAGACGGAGGGAATAATATTTTATATTCTTTGATATTTTTCTTACAAAAAAAACTATAAACTATTTTGGAATGTAGAGAGTAATTGTTATATAGTATTGATATATGAGTAAATATTTATATATGTTTGAGTATGTGTAGCGCCCGAATCTTAATATAAATAAATATCTTGAATTCGAGGTGCTACTATTGTAAAAAAAGAAGTTTATGCAGTGGAATAAGATGATGTTGTAATTTTAGTAGACATGTCTAGAGTTAAGTTTTCATAACAATATATGATAAGTCTTTAGTTTACAAATTATAATCATCAAACGATTAAAGTTTGTCGATCGGCATAAGAATATATTGTCTAAATAGGAGGTCCCAATATCATTTATTTAATTGTAAGGTAGTATCATAATTTTAATCGGATTGGAAAATTTTTTGTGTCATAATTACCGTTATTGCTCCCCGTATGCGAAATCTGCAAAAGGTTTTAGGAAAAGGGCGTGAGAATTTAATCTGACTCACTGTTTTCAGAACAGGACCGAACCGGGAACCAATCACAGAACCGGTCCGGTTACACCCAAAAAACTATTTTTAGAGTTGAACCGGTCAAAATCGGTCAGAACCGCTCAAAACCGCCCAAAACTGGTCAAACCGGTTATTTTAAAAAAATATATTAATATTTGTTTTTTTACTTTTTTTTATTTGTTTTCCTAATTCTAATGAAACCAAAAGCCAAAAACTTACTTTAATAAAAAAAAAAATCTTAATGGCTGAAGAACTATAAAGAAAATAAAGAAAACCTACTTTGATTGAGTTATTTAGTCTATTTTTTATTTTATGTTGTTATTTTAAAACTCTATTGTATTTATTTAATTTTATAAGTGAATATTTATTTTATTTAACATTAAAAATATTAAAAAATAAGTATAAACTATTTTAACGGTTGGACCGGTTGAACCGTGAACCGGTGCCTTATCCAATTTGGTCACCGGTCCGGTTATGAAAACACTGATTAGACTTGTGGATGACTTGCAAACCATCATGGGATTGATACATTTGAAGTATAATAATAATATATTCATTCTTTATGTAATATTAATCCAAATATGGATTCTTCATGAACTCGGGTCACATGTATAACATAGATAATAATTATATACAATAATTAACCAGACACAGTCAATTCACATAATATTACTGAATTCATTTCGCATTGGGCTATTGCCAAAAAAATCATTTTTCATGTATTGGCCTGATCTGCCAAAAACATTTTCAGATAATATAAATCTCCCCAAAATATACATCTAGTGGCCTTTCTACCACAATAATAACATACATGATCACTGGTGGCCAATACCACAACAGTGTGGTCTTGAAACCTAATTTATAGTGGCCGCGCACGGTCCATTATCAATCAGGACCTCTGGTAGCCTTTTGCTACAGATTAAAATGTGATCATGTAACCTGCTTTTATTTTTCTCGTAAAAACTGTCATTTCACATTGTGAGGAGGATTTACTAAATTCATAAATCATGCGCACAAAACATTCTTATCATGCATTCGTATAAGTATCAGACATGAGAAATCCACATAATACAAATATACACATCACATAACATATAATATATTTTAATTATCAAGTATAATATATATATATTGCTTATTTAGTCGAGTCCAGAATATACCAAATGCATAACGAATCACCCACCTGATAACTCCGAGTCCCAAAGTGGTGTACAGTAATGTCGAATTCCTCATACCCCAACTAGCACAGTCCTAGTCTGTGTTTATCCAATTAATGTTTGATCCTCAAATTATTTAAAAGATTCATATATTGAAATAATCGTTCAAAAGTATTGAATACTCTTGATAATTATACAAGTTTAAGAGGTGGGTGTATTCATTAAGACATGTATTAAGTATATGCCTGCTCGATTGGACAGTGTCAATCTTCTGGTATTTTTAATCAATGATATGCAGGATCGGACTCGATGTATTAAGGATATGGTGGATCTTTTGCTCAACACAGATTGGGAATTACTGAGGACGTCTATAGTCTATGAGATTAATGATTAAGCCGTATTGTATCAATAGTGTCTCACGGACCTTTTCCAAAACAAACTGGCCTAAGTAATCATGCATCTATGAATTAACCTGAAAAAAGGATTTATGCCCACAAACGCCTGCGCCTTCACTCGGCATAACGGCAAAAGGCTACCCCACACGGTTAACTCATAAATCAGAGAACTTAGACAAGCAAGTTTTAACCTTAAAGACACATCTCGATACGTGTTGGACAGAATCTTAACTCATAGATATCACTAGACAACTCAAACCAATCGGTCAAAACCATCACTACCTTTGATACATCGAATATGATAATACAATCACATGTTATAACAGCACATGAAACAGTAGAGTATGAGATCTTAGATCATTGATTCAATACGAATAAATTAGCCGACCATTAAGGCGGCGGACCAACAAAAAATTAAAAATTTAAACAGAAAATTAAATAAGTAATATACCTTCTAAAGAGCCAAGGCTGAAATATTATTAAAAAACTTAAAGGATAACAAGATTTACAAGAGGGGAAACTAGAGAGAGAAAGAGGGGGCGAGCGAACTCAAGCATACCTAAACTAGAAATGAAACGCGCAAATATATAGAGGAAGAGCCGGACATGAGCCCCGGACTTCAACCCGAAAATTAAAAGTATGAACAGTAAAAAGTGAATAGTAATTTTACTATTCATGAACAGTACTTTGTCTGGTGAGGTCAGCAATGACGTAAGCAATGACATAAGCAATGACATAGGCCTATGTTGTCTTTAGCGAAATTTTATCCTGCCATGACCGATGCTTGTTTTTCGAGGAGACTTTTAGTCTTGAGGAAGACCTCATGAGCTTCTCTATTATGATCTGCCATTCTGTGGTAGAGGATTACCCGTTCATTGATTTGAATGAACCTGTCGATTCCTCCAATTTTCTTTCGAACAATTTTACAATAATTTTTTCCCTTTATCTCGCGGAGATTATAATCACTCCTGACACGAAAAGGGGTGTTCCAGATGTCGGAATTAAACTCAGATTTTCTGATGTAGTTATTTCTTCTGATGTCTTCAAGGATTTCCAAATTGTTTTCTTCAACAATTTCCATATTATTTTCTTTTGAATTTCTCTATGAGGGAATCCTTCAGAATGTCGAAGCTTTCTTGTATGGAGATTTCAAGTCCTTCATTGGGATCTTGGGCATCCTGTAAATCGGAGTTAGATGCCATGGTTGAGTCTGATTTGGAATCAGAAATATCTTCACCCTGAAACATATTCTTTTTAATTTGATCTATATAAAGATCAATAATTTTTTCTCTGGGAAATATTCCCTCATACTTTTTTGAATATTCAAGGAAAGGAGAAAGAGACTTGGTCTCTTGTTGCTCAGAGTCACATTGGATCCTGTTAATAACGGATTTGATCCGATCAATATTTTCTTTAATAGGAGATTCATTGGAATCTTTGGGAACAATACTTAGGTTGTTCCAGAATCGAGACATATGTACCCTGTATAAACAGGGGGTCCCGACATCAGTGTAGCCAAATTCTGGCTTCCATTTCCAGACCCAAGGGATGCTGGAATCAATAAAGAAACGACAAAGAACTTGGTCTTTTGTCTGATGGGTCTTCATATTAGAAGTTGCAAGAACATAGTCTTGAAAGGTAGGATTGACCTCTGGAGGCAGAATATCTGCTGAGGCACCGAAAGTACTCCACCAAGAAAAAAACCAATTGGGGAGTGGTGATTTTGCAACATTGTCACAAATTTTGATAAGCCATGTATGAGTATGCTTATCATTCTGATAAAATAAAGTTTTTTGAAAACTTTCAACATAATCCCAATAATTGTAAAGGAATTTGTTGCCATTTGCTTCATTGATAATTAATTTTTCTGAAAAAGAAGCAGTTCCCCATTCATGGATAGAGATGATATTCTTAATGATAAACTTAGAGTAAGAAATATTTTTACCCTTTTCGGGATAGTGAGAAATTTCAACACTTCCCAGACTTGAGAGAATATTCTCAAAAAACCCTCTGGTTTTATAAGTTTTAGTATCCCAAAAATTATTTGGAATGTATTTAGACATCAGAGTCCATGGGGACTCTTTAAGTTTCTCATCACCTTCTTCGAGAATGATGATTTGTTCCCTCTTTGGGGAATCAAAGTAAGTATACTCTTTCTTGGTATGAGAGGCATATGAGCCTTCAACCTGTTGTGTTGAAGAAATGTCATCAACCTGGGTTTTTCCCTTTTGTTTTAAGAACTCTTGGAATTCTTGTTCAAGGTCATCTCGACTTTGAGAGGAGCCAATACCAGAAATATTCTGGTTGATGAGAGTCTTTCTACCCCTTTGTATAATAGGGGGTTGTGATCTTCCTCCCCTTCCTCTATAAGAGGAAAATGGGGTCCTGCCCGAATGGCTCATTCCTGAAATCATAAAATATATTCTCTTGTTAGAAAATCAGGAAGATGATTATCTTTTCCTTGCTTATAGATTATATCAAAATCAAAGTAAGCAAGATGAGCTTGCCATCGGGCAAACATCTGTTTTGACACATTGTGTTCAAAATCTTTTTTAAACATAAAGGAAGCAGCTTTACAATCAGTTTTTATTGTAAAATGTTGATTATAAAGATCATCTTGAAATTTTAGAACACATTTAACAATGGCTAAAATTTCTCTAGCGACCACAGAATAATTTTTCTGTGACTGATTCCACTTACCAGAGTAGAACCTAATGACATATTCATTTTTATTATGCGGATTAACCTGTTTCAAAATTCCTCCATAACCAATGTCAGAGGCATCGGTTTCCACAGTTTTATCCCATAGGGGATTGGCAAGCATAAGGCAAGGAATATGCTTTAATTTATCTTTTATCCTAATGACTGCTTGAGTGTGATTATCACTCCAAGGAGTAGGATTCTTTTTTAACCTATCATATAAGATAGCAGTATCTTCTGCTATATTTTTAATATAAGAAGAAACATAATTAAGACTTCCTAGAAATCTTTGTAACTGAGTTTTATCAGTTATGATATCAGGAAATTTATTACCAAATTCAATGCTTCTTTGAATAGGGATAATATTTCCCTTTTCAATAATATGTCCCAAAAATTTTATTTTGGTTTGAAATAAAACCATTTTTGGTTTTGAAATAACCAAGCCATTTTTAATGACTATATTTTTAAACATATCAAGATGTTTAAAATGTATTTCTATGTCTTTAGAAAATACTAATATATCATCAATATAAACAATGATAAAATCACTATATGGATTAAAAATATCATTCATGATTTGTTGAAATTCAGAAGGGGCATTTTTAAGCCCAAAAGGCATTACCGTCCATTCATAGTGGCCAAAAGGAACATTGAAAGTTGTTTTGTAACGATCCTTAGGATCGATCTGAATTTGCCAAAATCCAGATTTCAAATCAAATTTTGAAAATACTAGTGCATTTACTAGTCTATCAAGCAAATCCTTTTTATTAGGAATAGGATGGCGAATCCATTTTAAAACTTTGTTTAAAGGTTTGTAATTGATTACTAACCTAGGAACACCACGTTCTTGCTCTGAATGTTTATTAACATAAAAGGCAGTGCAAGACCAAGGAGATTTGGAAGGAACTATGAGTTTCTTTTGTAAAAGAGAAGATATTTCTTTTTTACATAATTCTAAATATTCAGAATTCATTTGACAAGGCCTTGACTTTGTAGGAATCTTGTCTTCAGAAAAACTTTCTTCATAGGGAAGAGAAACCATATGTTTCTTTCTTTCCCAAAAAGCATTTGGAAAATCATTGCAAATTTTTATAGAAAATTCTTTAAACAAGAAACCAATTTTTTCTTGAAGTTTAGGATTATTAATCCTTTCTTCAATAGTAAAAGAATTTAATTCATTTTTAAGAAAGTTTATTTGACAATTTCTTTGATCAATTTGATCACGAATTTGATTTAAAACCTTATAAATGGGTTTTGTAACAAACTCTAAATTAACAGGTTTATTTTCAAAAATACCAGAAATACCTTTGTCATCTACCTTAATGGGATAGATGCTGTAAATAAACGGGAGGCCAATAATTATTTGGCTAGTAATGTTTTCTGCAATAAGAAAATCATTAGGAATACAAACTTTATTAGTGCAAACATAGGCATTCTTTAGTTTATAAGAAACCTTTAAATTTCCTCCTCCTGCATGAGAAATAGCTTGAGTGGTTTTTTCAAAAAACTTGGTGGGAATTATTCCCATTTGGATAATACTAACATCCGCACCACTATCAATCATAGCAATAAAATCTCTTTTATAATAATCGTTTACTAAAAGAGAAATTTTTACATACCATTTTTGAGATAAAATGATATTAATATTAGAAAGATGATTATCAATCAGACAATCTTTTGGGGAGCTTGGCTCACCAATTTCTAATTTTGCTTTTCCTTTTTCACATTGGGAAAGACGAAAAGAGAACTCAGAACTTTGTTCTTGAAGAAATTTAACACTAATTTTGAGATTTTCAATCTCTTTTGAAAGATCCTTGATAGTAACAGGATTGTTTTCTACTTCTTTTATTTTAAGAAGTTTGTTAATGTCATCCATGTTATAAAAATTTCTTTCAATATGTTTAGAAAGATCATTCTTTTCTTTTTTGGGAGGAATATCCCCAAAATGGTCAATAATTTTATTACGTAAATCAAAATCTTTTATTTGTTTGAGAAAATCCATAATATAGTGATTATCAATGACACTAATATTTAAATCTTTAAACTGACTCATAAGTTTATAAACTTCATTATCAGTTATCTCATTAGTATCTTGGATACAGTTGAGACATGGCTTACCCTGAAGGCAATTTTGACACTCATTGGCATCAAATTGACTTGAATCGGATAATGAAGAGTTTAACTCCTCAGAAGAATTACTAGGTTCTAAATTGACATCAGAATTTAATTCTGAATTCATAACAATACTAAGAAGAGTCTCTTTGAGAGGCTCATCAAGATCAAGATTTTTAATCTTGTCTTTTGCATAGCACTGGTTAGCATAGTGACCAGGCTTTCCACATCTGTGACAAATAATTTTGTCTAAATACTTTTTCTTTTGAAAAGATCTTTTAAAAGATTTTTTATGAAAATCTTTTTTCTCTTTCTGTTTTTTATCAGAAAATTTTTTCCTTCTCCGGAATTTTGGTCTATCAGGAAAATCCTTTTTTCTTTTAGAAAAATTCTTTTTGGAACTTTCAATTCCAAATTGGTCACAGAAAAGACCTAATTGTTTCTTTTCTAAGAGATTATCTCTTTTAAGCTGGTTTCGCAATTTTATTTCATTGCAAAGATTTAAACCTTCTTGGACACAAATACTAATGATTTGGCCAAAACTGTATGACGCGTAAGAAATAAAGTTTGCGTCTTTTCGAAGAATTTTCTTGATTCTTTCCGCGAACAAATACGGAAGACCATCAACAAATTTGTTTTTCCAAATATCTTGGTTACAGTCAGGGATATCATAGATCCTAGACAAAAAAGTATCTTTGTACCAACGAAAATCAGTAAGGGTTTTACACCTCATATTTAAAAGAAGTGTTTTGGTATTTTCAGAATTATTTGAAAATTTACCAGTAAAATGTTCTAAAATAGTAAGAACAAGAGAATAAACCGCATTGGGTTTAGCAACATTATCTTCTATTTTAACCGAAGAGAATATCTCATTTTTATTTTGGGGAGTAAGATAATTATCCCACCAGCCTTTAAGCTGTCCTGTAAAACCAACAGTAATGGCTTGTGCAGTTTGCACATCCTCATTACCACTTATTCTACAGGCAGAACTGTACATAAGCATACGATGGCATTGGGTGTAGATATATCTATCACTTCCACCATCTATATTCCATTCATAAATGGATTTACCCGAATAAGAGGTATTATAAAAATTTTCTTGTTCTTCATTGAGAACATCAATGGGAGTAGGTTTAGTATAATACCTAGACATAGTAGGCTTATCGGCCCATCTAATTTTGTTAAGGCTACTTTCTCCAGACTCAATAGGTCTGTTATTCATATCATCTTGAAAATCATTTTCAATAGTGGAAATATGAAGTTTTCCAAAATTTTCAGTGATAATTTTTTCAAGATCAGAAATTGAAGCTTCAAGCTTAAAATCTTTAATCTCAATAGGAGATTGAATAGAAGGAATAGTTGAAATAATTGGATCTTCTTCTTTAGAAATATCAGTCTTAGGCTGATTTTTAATTTGAAAAATAAGAAGATCAATTTTCTCATGTAGTGAAGAAATTTCTTCACTAAGAATTTGAAGAGAAAGATTGCAAAAATTATTTTGCTTAAATATTTCAGAAATGTTATGTAAGACATCTTTTTCAATAATGGTTGAAAAAAGAGAGAAATTTAAAGTCTTTCCTTCCTTTTCAATTTGGAAAGGAATATTAGGAGGATAGACGGATTTTTGAATATCTCCTGAAGAAATAATTTTGTAAGATCTTTCTATAGTAGAAATTTGATCAATATAAAAGGTTTTTATAAACCAAGGAACAAAATAAAATATTTTGTTTTGTTTTTGACAAAATTCATAGAATTTATCAACAAAATAAAATAATTCATCTTTTGGGAAAGAGTTGAAATACCAAGCTCTAAATTTTTCCCATTTTGGATCATAAAATTCTTTGTTGATATGGACTCGATTTAAGGAGCCTTTATTGAAATCCAAAATTGGTTCAAAAATCATTTTAAACCGAAAAATCGCATTCCGAAATTGTTTCGGGAAGTTTTTCACACACATATATATAAATTCTATTAGTAAAGAATATTTTTTTTTTCAAGATTTTCATTTTCTTATTCTAAAAGTATATCTTGAAAATAATCCTAATTTAATTCTGTAATTATTTTTCTTTGTTTGACTTAGTAAACTGCAAAAGTAGATATGAAGAAATATATATATCCCCTTTTTTATTAGTTGATATTATTTTATTTAAAAAAATATTTTCCTTTCATGTATTTCTATTTATTATTTTTTTTAACATCAATTAATGACACTTTAAAGAAAGTATCATGTTTAAAATTCAAAAGTATTAGTACTTTTCAACAAAAGAAATAAAAGAATTTTAGTAGTTTTTTTTTTCTTTTCATTTCTTGCCTCAAATTTCTGAATAGCAGTAGGGAAAAAGGAGCGTTTTATATTTGTTGCAACTATTAAAAAAAATCAAACTAAGAACAAGAATGAACTAAATGTGTACAATGTTTTGCCTCAATAACAACAAAATTTTATCTAGCCTTTGATCAATCATAGCAAAATAATACCCAAGAGAAAAATCAATACCACTAGTGGAAAAACTAACATTAGCAGGTAACTCAAGAATCCAAAATCTTCACATCCAATTATTTCAGTAAAAAAAAGAAATAATAGTAGTCTAAAGTCCAATCCTAATAACAATTTTTTTTCAAAAGATATTATATTGTTCATTCCCAACAATAATTTTAACATTTTTATTAGTATACCTGATTAGGGTCATATTTACATCAATTTGTGATCATTTTGATATGAATTTCTAAAATTTTGAATGCATTTAGAGCCTTAATTGGTATCTATTTCATTTTTCATCCAGCGTATTTGAATTTATGAATTAAATTGTAAAATTAAGTATTTTGGTTCAATAATTATTTATTTAATTAATTGTGACTAAAATGCTTTCTTTTCAAATTAATTCCGTATACTGAGCAGGGTTAAAACAGTAATTCACTTCAGGAATGGCCAAACAACTACCGCAGTACTCATCAAACGCACTGTACTCACAAAGCCGTGCCTTCCACCATATTTTTGTCTTCAACCACCAATGGCAGCAGCAACACCGGAACTCCGTCGCAATCACGACACCACAGCCGTCCGCCGACGCGCTGCACCACAAGCTCCGACACCGATTCAAAGCTTTGCCTAACCACTGCCTGAAATTGGAAATCCACACACAGAGATCGTCGTCTCAATTTCCAATCGCACGCCTCCAAACGCCGCTACCTAGTCGCCGACAACCACCTGTTGACGCGTCGCACAACTCCTCTGCAACCAGAAATCCCGCCTGAAACCAGAAAGCAGCGCCGCCGTGTCTGCCATATCCGTAAACCACCAAATCTGACTGAGACCGCCTCACCACCGTGCCGGAAGGATTGTCGCCGGAATCGACGCCTGCAAGTTCTCACGCCACAGTCGCCGGATTCCCAAATCGCCGTGCAACTACATTCAGCGTAACCGCCCCAAATCTCTACAGGGTAAGGAGGAAAATGGGCCCAACTTAAATTATTAAGCCCAACTCTGTTCTAAACATTTTAGGCCCACTCTGCTTATTTCTGGCCCAAATTTGCAAGGATATATTAGAGGAAGTTTTGACGTAAGAGGAACACGCTTCAGTAGATAGGAATCACGCCACTAGGGCAGTAGTTTAGGGATTATCTTTGCTTAGAAATTAAGGATTAGTTAATTTTTTTTCTTTATAGCTGCTGAACGACTTTTAGGAAGAGAACAATTTCTAGTTTTGCTATTTTTTTCAATTCTTGTTTTTGAGATTTCCAAGCACGGATTAGTTATTTTTGTTGTAATCGAGAGAAAAGCGCAAGCATATAAGTAAATGACACGATATTGATGACCCAGTTCGTCACGGAGTGACTACATCTGGGGGCGACCAAGCCAGGGGATTATACTAATAATGAACTGCCATTACAATGAATGTGAAATTGTAGAGTACATAATACAGGGAACGATACTATATATATAATACCTAACCCTAAGTTTTGTGGGCCTAAAGCCCACTGGATATATTTAATATTATATCCACACAATATAATAATATATTTACATATATTATAACACTCCCCCTTGAATATAATATGACAAGGAAGAATGCAAGTGTTACTTAGTGGAGTGTTACAAATGGCCTCGAGGATACAATCATCAGGATTGTTTAACATTTGTTACTCCCCCTGAAGATAACAATCTTCCAAGTCGACGCATCCCGATTCCACGTACGCACTTTTCAAAAGTCGAAGTAGGAAGAGATTTAGTGAACAAATCAGCTAGATTGTCACTTAAGCGTACTTGTTTTATCGTGATCTCACCACTCTTCTGGAGTTCGTGAGGATAAAAGAATTTTGGGGATATATGTTTCGTCAAGTTCCCTTTGACATAGTCGTTGCTCATTTGTGCAATACATGCAGCATTATCTTCATAGATAATTGATGGGCTTAAGTCAATAGAAGGGATACCACACGAATCGTGAATGTGTTTTATAAGGGACTTTAACCACACACATTCTCGTGCAGTTTCGTATAGAGCTATGATCTCTGAGTGGTTTGACGATGTGGTCACCAAAGTTTGTTTGACAGATCTCCATGAAATGGTTGTTCCACCACAGAGGAAAGCATAACCCGTTTGCGATTTCGCATTATGGGGATCAGATAGATAACCAGCATCAGCATAACCTATAAGTGTTTTGTCTTGGTTTCTTTGATAGAAAAGACCAAGATCTTGTGAACCTTGAAGATATCGTAAGATATGTTTCACACCATTCCAATGTTTCCTCGTAGGGGAGGCACTGAACCTTACAAGTAGATTGACTGCAAAGGCAATATCGGGCCTAGTGCAGTTTGCAAGATAGAGCAGTGCACCAATTGCACTTAGATATGGAACTTCAGGTCCCAATAGCTCTTCGGTATCTTCTTTATGTCTAAATGAGTCCTTTTCCAAATTGAGGGAACGGACAGCCATTGGAGTGCTTAAAGGATGAGATTTATCCATGTGGAATCTCTCCAACACTTTCTTTAGGTAAGCTGATTGGTGTATCAGTATTCCTTCAGGGAAATGCTCGATCTGCAGACCGAGACAGAACTTGGTTTTACCCAAAGTTTTCATCTCAAATTCAGTTTTTAAGATTGAACTTGCTTCTTCAATCTCTTTCCTTGTTCCGATAATGTTTAGATCATCCACATACACCGAGATGATGCAAAAACCATTAAGGGATTTCTTAGTAAAGACACAAGGAAAAGCCTCGTTATT
Source organism: Prunella vulgaris (assembly GCA_026898435.1). Taxonomy (NCBI): domain Eukaryota; kingdom Viridiplantae; phylum Streptophyta; class Magnoliopsida; order Lamiales; family Lamiaceae; genus Prunella; species Prunella vulgaris. The sequence continues at coordinate 597,432 of JAPKLY010000096.1, forward strand.
TACGTATTCCTTCTTCAGGAGGAATTCGCTTAGTCGATTATACCACATACGACCTGACTGTTTTAAGTCATATAACGAGCGTTGCAATTTAATGCTGAACATACTACGATGTTGGTTATTCCTCATTTGGGGAATAGTTAATCCATCAGGGATTTTCATATAGATGTCAGAATCTAATGATCCGTATAAGTATGCGGTAATTATGTCCATTAACTGCGTTTAACTGCCAGGGATATATGGCGGAACTTTATAATATTAACAACAGGAGTATTTGTTTGATCACATCAAACTCAATAATGAGTCACTGCGAAAAACCCTTAAGCTGTTAATCTCGCTTTGTATCTCTCAACTTCATTTTGTTTCGTATTAATACCCATTTATATCCTTCAGGGATAAAATGTTAGGGGGTATGTACGATAGAACAAAACAGTTTATTTTGCGAGTCTAGCTCTTCCATATTTGCTTCTTTCTATTGCATCTAATCAAATTTAGATACTGGTACCAGATTTTAGAAAGAGCAATTATGGGTACGAATATGTTGTCGACAACAGTGATATGTTTGTCTCCTGTGTTTATTAAGATTCATGTAAACCAGATCTTGATCATTTCCCATTTGATCTGGGTGTTCCGCATCCTAGTATTTTGATTGCTATGTGCACGTGCTTTTTACTAGGATTTCTCGTCTTCAGGACGAATTTCTTCAGGAGATTTCATGAGTGACTGAATATATTATTAGCATTAATATACCATGGTTTTGTGTAAGGAGGTTCATTACGCTTCTGGCGTATAGGGGCATCCTTAACTATTCACAGTCACTTCATTTATAATCAGTAATGCATTTGATAATGCATCTGGCAGATTACTTGCTGATTATTGCAAGTTTATTTTCTTTTGAACTTCTGGTTCAAGTTTGATTTGTGCGTGGGCCTAAGTATTGAAGATCTTTTGTGTTCCACGTAATTTCACGGCATTTATTAATTGTGGTATTTTTCTCTCCCCCTAAGGCCGAAAATAGATCTTCATCTAATGTGCAGTCAGCGAAACGGGCTGTAAACTGATCCCCAGTTAAAGGCTCGAGGTATTTAAGTATTGTGAGAGATACAAAATTGATGTAAATACCGAGTTTCCTTTGTGGGCCCATAGATGTTCGCTTATGTGGTGGTATTGGAACATACACTGCACAATCGAATGTTCGCAGATGGGAAATGTTAGGTTCATTTCCACGCACGAGTTGAATAGGGGAATATTCATGATATGCAGTTGGTCGGAATTGGATTAGTGATGATGCATGTAAGATTGCATGCCCCCAACATGAAACAGGTAAGTTCGTTTTTTGTAGTAGTGATCTAGCGATTAATTTAAGACGTCTAATTAATGATTCAGCTAGACCATTTTGAGTATGAACATGAGGGACCGAATGCTCCACTTTGATTCCCAATGCCAAACAACAATCATCAAATGCCTTATAGGTGAATTCACCGGCATTGTCCATGCGTATGGATTTGATTGGATGATCTGGGAATTGTGATATCAACAGGATAATCTGAGCAATAAGCTTTGCAAAAACAGTATTGCGAGTGGATAGCATGGTGACATAAGTCCACCGAATGGATGCATCTATTAGGACCATAAAGTACAGAAATGGTCCAGATGCTGGGTGTATCGGTCCACAAATATCTCCTTGAATCCGCTCAAGGAATTTAGGAGATTCAGTTCTTACTTTACTACTAGAAGGACGAATTATTAGCTTACCCATTGTGCAAGCATCACATATGTATTCATTAACAGAAGGGATTCTGTTGTGTGTTATGTTATGGCAAGATGAATTACATAGAATCCGACGCATCATGGATTGTTCTGGATGTTTTAACCGCTTATGCCATAGTTTGAAAGAATTTGGAACATTAAATTTTAGATTAAGGGCTATATGGAGATTTGAGGGTCTGATGTATGTGTAATACAAGCCAGACGAGAAAGATGGAAGTTTTTCGACGACGTGTTTACGACAATTTAAATAGTGAGTCATCAACAGATATTCACTATTGTCCTCAGTATTTGTTTCAATGTGATAGTCATTCTGTCGAATGTCTTTGAAACTGAGGAGGGTACACTTTGATTGTGAAAACAATAAAGCATTTTCGATTATTAATTCGGTACCCATAGGTAGAATGATCGAGGCTCTTCCGGAGCCAACGATTTGTATGTCGTCATCGAAAATAGTAGTGATACTTTCTTTCTTTTCAGTTAATATTTGGAAAAATTGTCTATCTTTTAAGATAGTATGTGTAGTAGCAGCACTATGAACTAAGCACAACACATTAATCTCCATAAGCACACAAGTGTATGTTTAGATACGTTTAGATATGAGGAATACTAAGGAGAGCCAAGATTACAGACGCTGATTGATCAACCGCACAAGGGATCACTTAGGTCCTACTTTATCAAAAACGTATTAAATTTTGTAGTCAATAGTCATATGTTCACCCAAGAGGTCATCCTTTGTCTATGACAAAGCCTGCTTTGGGCAGGTCGGTGTGGTGTGTTTCACCGTGATGAGCCTTTCCATTTTTGTCTTTTAGCATACGTTGATACACCTCCACCAAATGTTTTAGTGTACGACACGAGTGAGATCAATGGTCGTCGCATCCATACTTGTGACAGACTTGTTTGTTCTGTGCACGTGAGCTCGATGGTTTATCTTGAGGTGCATTCTTTTCAGTTGCACTAGGTTGTGCATTGTTGCGACCTCGACCTCTTCCCCTACCACGACCTCGACTTCGGGTCGATCCGCGTTCCCCACTCGCCTCATTTTCTTTTCCACGTTTACGGCCTTTAGAGTTCCTCCGAGTAGCGTGTGCTTCAGGCACAGCTTGTGAGCCAACCGGTCTAGTATTGTGATTTTTCATCAACAATTGGTTGTGCTTTTCTGCAACTAAAAGTGCAGAAATGAGCTCGGAGTGTGATTGATACTCTTTGGTCTTGTACTGCTGCTGGAGTACAAGATTAATAGCGTGGAAAGTGGAAATAGTTTTTTCAATTAACTGATCATCAGTTATTGTTTCTTTGCACAACTTAAGTTGAGAAACTATGCGATGTAGGGCGGAGTTGTACTCCGTTACAGACTTGAAGTTTTGGAAACGAAGTGTTATCCATTCATGTCTGGTTTCGGGGAGGATCACATCATGTTGTTGTTGGAATCGATCCTGGAGGGATTTCCACAACGTCAATGGATCTTTTTCAGTGAGGTATTCGTTCTTAAGATCTTTGTAAAGATGATGTCTTAAGAAAATTTGAGCTTATGCCATTTGGGCAGTTGTGGATTTAGATGGTTGTCTAATTGTGTCGGTAAAGTCTTTAGAGACAAGGTGAGTTTCAACGTTGAGAGCCCATGTCAAATAGTTATGGCAATCAAGTGCCAATTAATCGAATTCACATTTAGTGATGTTTGACATGTTTTTGCTACAAAAATTAATAAATGGAAATTTATTAAAATTATTTGTTTGTAGCATTTAATAATTAAGGCTCAATCAATAAAATGCTAAGACAAAAATTAATAATTAATTATAGGGGGTATTGATATTTTTGGGTGTATGATTTTTATGTGACATTTATTAATGAGACTTTAGACTAAAAAATAATTATTGGATAAGGCCTTTAAAAAAATTTGATGATTTGAACTTCATAATACCATTATGAATTTTTATTAATGGGACAACGGGCCCAAAAATAATATTTAGGATCCAAATTAATTAGGATCAACTAAATAAAATGCCCAATCAATTAAAAAAAATGGCCTAAGTAAATATATTTTTATTAATAAAAAGGAGGGCCCATTTTTATTATTATTAGGGGGACTTGGCCCATTTGGATTAAAGCAAAACCAAAGCTAGTGATTTCCAGTTGGGCTCCGGCCATATAAAAGGTTTGGGCCAAATGACCTTTTATATGCGGCCCATTTGGAATTAAACATCTAGGGTTTCAAGTTTCTGTTCGCAGACAAGTTTTGGGGAAAAGGTCAAGGGTTTCATCATTTACTGAATAATGGCCGAAAAACCTAACAATAATAGCCGGAAAAAGGGCGAATTTTTCGGAGTTATGGCGGAAAGATCGGATCCTTCAGTTTTATCGCCGCGAGGTGAGAAATTTTCGCAGCCGTCGTTGCGGTGCTTATTCGCCGTCGCAGGCGGTTAGACGCCGGCGCTGTTCGTCGCGTGGTGGCGGTCGGAGGTGGTGGCAGAGTCGCCGACGACATTTACCCCTCCGTCGCGCTCCGCGTCGGCATCGCCGTTGCAGAGGGTGTCGTTTGCGATTTTTCGGCAGGGGTTCGCAAGTTTTCCGCCGCGGCCATTGCCGGCGTGCTTCGCCGGTCATCGTACCATCGCAGCACGCAGTCAACGTCTGTTCTCGGCGTCGCGCGTTCGTCGTAGCCGACGCGCGTCGCCGTCGTTGCCGTTTGTCGCGGCTACTTCAGGAGCCGTCGTTTAGAATCGAGACGTTCGCGTAGGCTGTCGTGGTGGGAGACAGTTGCGCGGCCGTCCCTGTCGTCGTGCCATCGGAGGGCGTTTGCCGCCGCCGTTCACAGAAAACGGGCGGTCGCGCCTCGCGACGTAGCGCCAACGCGTGGGTCCATCGCCGACGATCGTCGATGCCGCTTCAGGGGCAGTCGACGACGTTAAGGCTGTGGCCGTCGCTGTTCGCGAGCATTATTGACGACAGGTATGAATTTCCGATTTGGGTTTATGAATTTCCGATTGAAAAATGAGTTCGGTTTCAGAAAAGAGAATCCCCAATTTTTTTCGCAAACTGGTATGCTGATTTCGGACGATTCGGTTTCCGATTTTAGGAATTATGAAGAAATCCGGGAACAGAGTTGGTTTCAGCAACAAAATTAAAATTAATCCCGATTCATTTGATCCCGAAAACAGCTGGAGCAACTGATAACGTGTTGTAATCGAGAGAAAAGCGCAAGCATATAAGTAAATGATACGATATTGATGACCCAGTTCGTCACGGAGTGACTATATCTGGGGGCGACTAAGCCAGGGGATTATACTAATAATGAACTGCTATTACAATGAATGTGAAATTATAGAGTACATAATACAGGAAACGATATTATATATATAATACCTAACCCTAAGTTTTGTGGGCCTAAAGCCCACTGGATATATCTAATATTATATCCACACAATATAATAATATATTTACATATATTATAACAATTTCTTTGATATTCACAGTAATTTATTTTGGGATTTTCACAGATTTTGTTATTCTAGTTTAATTTCAACTTCAAGTTTTAATTAGGATTTATGTTTATTTTGTTATTTCAATAATTTCATGTTCCATTTATTTATATTGTCTTAATTAATCTCTTTTGTTTCATCTATTCTTGTTTTGCAAGTTCATGCTTCAATTAGCTTTAGTAACCCTTGTCTCATTTCAATTCACGTTATTTTCAATGATTCATTTTATCTTAGTTAGTCCTGTTATCAATTAGTTATGATTTAAGTCTTTTTTTATTCTGGTGGAATTCACCCAAAACATATACGTTTTAATTTAGATTATTAGTTTAGAATTCTTGCTTTATTTTATTTTTGTTTAATTTAGTAGTAGTAGTTAGAAATCAAATTCGTAATTTCATTCTTGTTAATTTTATTTGATTCCACAACTCACATAAAATTCTTAGAATTAGACTGTCTCATTGCTTCCTTAGGGTTCGATATTATTTTATAACTTGGTCAGCTTACCACTACACGATCCTATACACTTGTAGGAAAGTGCATTTGTGTGCGAACACAAATCGCTAGTCAATACCCACACATGGACATAATGATTTCACCCCTTTCAATTAACAGGAAATAAGGGAGTTTAGCAATCTTACAAAAAATTTGAATTGTTTTTTTTTTTTTACAGCGACGATCGGATAGCCTAACAGTGTTGATTTAATGAGTCATCAGGAAATTTGGGCAGCCTAACGGTATCTCGATTAATATGAAAAATGATGAAAAAGGAGTTGTGAGTTCGCAATAAGATTAAACGGTAGATTTAATCAGAACAAAAGGAAAGAGAAAAAATAGGGAGAACTAAAATGGTTGAGACTCACTAGGAGGTGTTACAGCGTGAGAGGTGGTGGTACTCGCGTTCGGTGAGGGGGATGATGATCTGTGGAGGAGCAGAGGGCGACGAGACGACAAATTCGTTAGCTTCACGCGAGGAGGATGATCGGTAGAGAGAGTAGAAAATCCGGTTAATGGTTGCTCCGGGAGGCAGGAGATGGACGACCGAAGAGAAAAAAGAAGGAATAGCTCTTTTTTTTGGAACGGAACTGGGAGAGAAGAGTAAGACGTGGGCTTTGATAATGACCCTTCCTTTATAAGTCCTTAGAATTAAAAAATAATAATAATAAGGGCCAATTACAGAATTAATACAAAAATAATCACTATTTTCAAATAGGTACAATATGCACAAAAATAATTCTATTATTCAACCTTAGTTTACATTATTATGCAAACATTTTGTAACTATTTTAAAATAGTGCATTACTTTTGTATCAATTCGTGATTATTTCTAATAATAATAATAATAATAATAATAATATTAATAATAATAATATTTGTGGATGGGGCTTCAGGATTGAAAGGAAGTTAATTGGAATTGATATTTTATGTTGGGTTCCGCTGAAGCAAAGTCTCCCACTTGGATTTTTTTTTTTAAATTTAATTGCCAATCACGTCTATTTACTGTACCTTTATAAGTGTACCTTATATATATATAATTATTTTATTTCTTAATCATGATATTTCCCATTATTAATTATTATATATTTTAGATTAATTAATATTTTAAATAGTGAGATCATATATATATATATATATATAGTCGCAATAATTTGTACCGTTTGAATTTTCAAATTAAAGATTAGACTTTTGATTCTTGTATTCTCTTATTTGTTTGAATGATTCTAAGCCTTTCTTTTAATTTTTGAGAATTTAAAATTTTGGATTAATAATATTTTTTTAATATATATATATATATATATATATATATATATATATATATATATAGATGTCCTCAATAATTTCCAATTTGTGTCGTGAAAAAGATCCATAGCTATACTACTGATATGATCATGATCCCCGATCCTGCGTCTATATGGTATCAGAGCCATGTGATAGTAGAGATATGTTATCTGATGATTATTGATTCATTACGATTTCATAATTATCTTTATGAATCTTTTAAACTCTTCTCATATTGAGAAAAATAGTTTGGTTCAGGAATATGATGTTCCTGAAAATCTTGATTTACTCAATAAATGGAGTATTCCAAAGATTGAACCTAAAACGGTTTACAAATCTGGATTTTTTGAAAAAATTAGTTTCAAACAAGTTGTAAAAACAACTGAGTCTTCAGTTCCTCTTCATGAGGAAGAAATAGTTTTAAAATTATTAAATTACCATGATATTTCTCCTTATATGAAGGGGTATAAATTCATCCATATTGAATGTGTTCAAGTAGCGTTTAGACCCTTAACCCTTAAAGGATTACCAGAAAGTTTTCTAGCCACTCTAAGAGATGGTAGAAATCTTAATTGGAAACAATCCCTCATGGGAATTATCGAGTCTAGCTTAGCTTTAGGACCCGTTTATTTTAACGCGTATCCTAATCTTTCCTTGTCTTTATCTGACAATAATATTCTTGATGCTTTAACATTAAATGTTAAAACTCATGGCTATAATTATATGCCTGGATCTGAAATTATGTGTATTTGTTATCGCATATATTTCAAACCCTTACATACCCTTAATCCCAATTGTACTAGGGTAGATAAGGATAAAAACGAGACTATTCTCATTGAAACAAACTTTGAAAATTCCAATGTTAGTACTCGTAGATCTATTAAATGGGATGTGATTATTTTCCCAAATGATTGGATTCTTGAACATTCTGTTCCTAAAATCCCTTCTCTTAATAGTGATTTCCACCATATTACTCAAAGTAATAATGGTGTTGTTAAGATTGGTTTTCAGAATAACCAAAAAAGAAATTCTTCTTTCACTAGATCTATGTCTGGATACACTTTGTTTTCACCTCTTGATTATGAATTCAATATTCCTTCAACTTCAAGAGTTTCTACTTCTTCTTTAAAAGAAGAAAAGTTTTATCAAAACAATGATTTTGATAATGAAAATATTATTGTTAATAAAAACTATATTGTTCATAGTGAAAAACTTCCCGAAACAATTTCGGAATGTGATTTTTCGGTTTAAAATGATTTTTGAACCAATTTTGGATTTCAATAAAGGCTCCTTAAATAGAGCCCATATCAACAAAGAATTTTATGATCCAAAATGGGAAAAATTTAGAGCTTGGTATTTCAACTCTTTCCCAAAAGATGAATTATCTTATTTTGTTGACAAATTCTATGAATTTTGTAAAAAACAAAACAAAATATTTTATTTTGTTCCTTGGTTTATAAAAACCTTTTATATTGATCAAATTTCTACAATAGAAAGATCTTATCAAATTATTTCTTCAGGAGATATTCGAAAATCCGTCTATCCTCCTAATATTCCTTTCCAGATTGAAAAGGAAGGAAAAACTTTAAATTTTTCTCTTTTTTCAACAATTATTGATAAAGAAGTCTTGCACAATATTGCTGAGATTTTTAAGCAAAATAATTTCTGCAATCTTTCTCTTCAAATTCTTAGTGAAGAGATTGCTTCACTACATGAGAAAATTGATTCTCTTCCTTCTATTAAAGAGGGAAAAAATCCAGTTATTGCAACTGTTCCTTCTATTCAATCTCCTATTGAGATTAAAGATTTTAAGCTTGAAGCTTCTATTTCTGATCTTGAAAAGATTATTACTGAAAATTTTGGAAAACTTCATATTTCCACTATTGAAAATGATTTTCAAGATGATATAAATAACAGATATATTGAGTCTGGAGAAAGTAGTCAAAACAATTTTGACAGTCTTAACAAAATGAGATGGGCAGATAAGCCTACTATGTCAAGGTATTATACTAAGCCTACTCCCATTGATGTTCTCAATGATAAACAATAATATTTCTTTAATACCTCTTATTCTAGTAAATCCATTTATGAATGGAATATTGATGGTGGAAGTGATAGATATATCTACATTCAATGCCATCGTATGCTTATGTACAGTTCTGCCTGTAGAATAAGTGGTAATGATGATGTGCAAACTGCACAAGCCATTACTGTTGGTTTTACAGGACAGCTTAAAGACTGGTGGGATAACTATCTTACTCCTCAGAATAAAAATGAAATATTTTCTTCCATTAAAATAGAAGAAAATACCACTAAACCCAATGCGGTTTATTCTCTTGTTCTTACTATTTTAGAACATTTTACTGGTAAGCTTTCAAACAATTCTGAAAATACCAAAACACTTCTTTTAAATATGAGGTGTAAAACTCTTACAGATTTTCGTTGGTACAAAGATACTTTTCTGTCAAGAATCTATGATATTCCTGACTGTAACCAAGATATTTGGAAAAATAAATTTGTTGATGGTCTTCCGTATTTATTCGCGGAAAGAATCAAGAAAATTCTTCGAAAGGACGTAAACTCTATTTCTTACGCGTCATACAGTTTTGGCCAAATCATTAGTATTTGTGTCCAAGAAGGTTTAAATCTTTGCAATGAAATAAAATTGCGAAACCAGCTTAAAAGAGATAATCTCTTAGAAAAGAAACAACTAGGTCTTTTCTGTGACCAATTTGGAATTGAAAGTTCCAAAAAGAATTTTTCTAAAAGAAAAAAGGATTTTTCTGATAAACCAAATTTCCGAAGAAGGAAAAAATTTTCTGATAAAAAGCAGAAACTGAAAAAAGATTTTGATAATAATTTTTTTTTTTAAAAACCTTTTCAAAAGAAAAAGTATTTAGACAAAATTATTTGTCACAGATGTGGGAAGCCTGGTCACTATGCTAACCAGTGCTATGCAAAAGACAAGATTAAAAATCTTGATCTTGATGAACCTCTCAAAGAGACTCTTCTTAGTATAATTATGAATTCAGGATTAAATTCTGATGTCGATACAGAATCCAATGATTCTTCTGAAGAGTTAAACTCTTCACTTTCCGATTCAAGTCAATTTGATACCAATGAGTGTCAAAATTGCCTCCAGGGTAAGCCATGTCTCAACTGTATCCAAGATACTAATGAGATAACTGATGATGAAGTTTATAAACTTATGAGTCAGTTTAAAGACATAAATATTAGTGTCATTGATAATCATTATATTATGGATTTTCTCAAACAAATCAAAGATTTTGATTTGCGCAATAAAATTATTGACCATTTTGAGGATATTCCTCTCAAAAAAGAAAAAAATGATCTTTCAAAATATATTGAAAGAAATTTCTATAACATGGATGATGTTAATAAACTTCTTAAAATTAAAGAAGTGAAGAACAATCCAGTTACTATTAAAGATCTTTCAAAAGAGATTGAAAATCTTAAAATAAGTGTTAAAACTCTTCAAGAACAAAGTTCTGAATTTTCTTTTCGTCTTTCCCAATGGGAAAAAGGAAAAGAAAAGTTTGAAATTGGTGAGTCAAGCTCTCCAACTCTTTCTTCTAAAGAAAGTTTAATTAATAATCATCTTTCTAATATTAATATCATTTTATCTCAAAAATGGTATGTCAAAATTTCTCTTTTAATAAACAATTATTACAAAAGAGATTTTATAGCCATGATTGATAGTGGTGCGGATATTAGTGTTATCCAAATGGGAATAATTCCCACTAAGTTTTTTGAAAAAACTACTCAAACTCTTTCCCATGCAGGAGGAGGAAATTTAAAGATTTCTTATAAATTAAAAGGTGCTTATATTTGCACTAATAAAGTTTGCATTCCTAATGATTTTCTTATTGCAGAAAACATTACTAGCCAAATGATTATTGGCCTTCCTTTTATTTACAGCATCTATCCTATTAAGGTAGATGAAAAAGGTATTTCAAGTATTTTTGATCATAAACCTGTTAATTTAGAGTTTGTTACAAAACCTATTCATAAAGTTTTAAATCAAATTCGTGATCAAATTGATCAAAGGAATAATCAAATAAATTTTCTTAAAACCGAATTAAATTCTTTTACTATTGAAGAAAGGATTAATATTCCTAAATTACAAGAAAAAATTCAACTCTTGTTTAAAGAATTTTCTATAAAAATCTGCAATGATTTTCCAAATGCTTTTTGGGAAAGAAAGAGACATATGGTTTCTCTTCCCTATGAAGAAAGTTTTTCTGAAGACAAGATCCCTACAAAGTCAAGGCCTTGTCAAATGAATTCTGAATACTTAGAATTATGTAAAAAAGAAATATCTTCTCTTTTGCAAAAGAAACTCATAGTTCCTTCTAAATCCCCTTGGTCTTGCACTGCCTTTTATGTTAATAAACACTCAGAGCAAGAACGTGGTGTTCCCAGGTTAGTTATAAATTACAAACCCTTAAACAATGTCCTCAAATGGATTCGCCATCCTATTCCTAACAAAAAGGATTTACTGGATAGACTAGTCAATGCACTAGTATTTTCAAAATTTGATTTAAAATTTGGATTTTGGCAAATACAGATTGATCCTAAGGATCGTTATAAAACTGCCTTCAATGTTCCTTTCGGCCACTATGAATGGACGGTAATGCCTTTTGGGCTTAAAAATGCCCCTTCTGAATTTCAACAAATTATGAATGATATTTTCAATCCATATAGTGATTTTATCATCGTTTATATTGATGATATTTTAGTATTCTCTAAAGATATAGAAATACACTTTAAACATCTTGATATGTTTAAAGATATAGTCATTAAAAATGGCTTAGTCATTTCAAAGCCAAAAATGGTTTTGTTTCAAACCAAAATAAAATTTTTGGGTCATATTATTGAAAAGAGAAATACTATCCCTATTCAAAGAAGCATCGAATTTGGTAACAAATTTCTTGATATCATAACTGATAAAACTCAGTTACAAAGATTTTTAGGAAGCCTTAATTATGTTTCTTCCTATATTAAAAATATAGCCGAAGATACTGCTATCTTATATGATAGATTAAAAAAGAATCTTGCTCCTTGGAGTGATATTCACACTCAAGCAGTCATCAGGATAAAAGAAAAATTAAGCATATTCCTTGTCTTATGCTCGCCAATCCCCTATGGGATAAGACTGTGGAAACCGATGCCTCTGACATAGGCTATGGAGGTATTTTGAAACAGGTTAATCCACAAAATAAAAATGAATATGTTATTAGATTCCATTCTGGTAAGTGAAATAATTCACAAAAAAATTATTCTGTGGTCGCCAGAGAAATTTTAGCTATTGTAAAATGTGTTCTAAAATTTCAAAATGATCTTTATAATCAGCATTTTACAATAAAAACTGATTGTAAAGCCGCTTCTTTTATGTTTAAAAAAGATTTTGAACACAATGTGTCTAAACAGATGTTTGCCCGATGGCAATCCCATCTTGCTTATTTTGATTTTGATATAATCTATAAGCAAGGAAAAGATAATAATCTTCCTGATTTTCTAACCAGAGAATATATTTCATGATTTCAGGAATGAGCCATTCAGGCAGGACCCCATTTTCCTCTTATAGAGGAAGGGGGGGGAAGGTCGCAGCCCCCTATTATACAAAGGGGTAAAAGAACTCTCATCAACCAGAATATTTCTGGAATTGGTTCTTCTCATAATCGGGATAACCTTGAACAAGAATTCTTAAAACAGAAAGGGAAAAATATCCAGGTTGATGATATTCCTTCAACACAACAAGAAGAAGGCTCATATGCCTCTCTTACTAAGAAAGAATATACTTTCTTTGATTCTCCTAAGAGAGAACAGATCATCATACTCGAAGAAGGTGATGAAAAAATTAAAGAATCCCCATGGGTTCTGATGAGCAAGTATATTCCAAATAATTTTTGGGATACCAAAACCTACAAAAGTAGAGGGTTTTATGAGAATATTTTCTCGAACTTGGGAAGTGTTGATATTTCTCACTATCCCCTTAAGAGTAAAAATATTTCTTACTCAAAATTCATTGTTAAGAAAATCATCTCCATCCATGAATGGGGAACTGCTTCTTTCTCTGAAAAATTCATCATTAATGAAGTAAATGGCAATAAGTTCCTCTATAATTATTGGGATTATGTTGAAAGTTTTCAAAAAAACTTTACTTTACCAGAATGATAAGCACACTCATACGTGGCTTATCAAGATTTGTGACAATGTTGCAAAATCACCACTCCCCAATTGGTTTATTTCTTGGTGGAGTACCTATGGTGCCTTAGCAGATATTCTTCCCCCAGAGGTCAATCCTACCTTTCAAGACTATGTTCTTGCAACTTCTCATATGAAGACCCATCAGACAAAAGACCAAGTTCTTTGTCGATTCTTTATTGACTCCAGTATCCCATGGGTTTGGAAATGGAAGCCAGAATTTGGCTATACTGATGTCGGGACCCCCTGTTTATACAGGGTACATATGTCTCGATTTTGGAACAACCTAAGTATTGTTCCTAAAGATTCCAATGAATCTCCTATTAAAGAAAATATTGATCGGATCAAATCTATGATTAACAGGATCCAAAGTGATTCTGAACAACAAGAGACAAAGTCTCTTTCGCCTTTCCTTGAATTCTCAAAAAAGTATGAGGGAATATTTCCTAGTGAAAAGATTGTTGATCTCTATGTAGATCAAATAAAAAAGAACATGTTCTGTGGTGAAGATATTTCTGATTCAAAATCAGACTCAACAATGGCATCTAACTCAGATTTACAGGATGCCCAAGACCCCAATGAAGGACTGGAAATCTCCATACAAGAAAGATTTGATATTCTGAAGGATTCTCTTATAGAGAAATTCAAAAGAAAATAAGATGGAGATTGTTAACGACATCAGAAGAAATAATTACATCAGAAAATCTGAGTATGATTCCAATATCTGGAAAACCCTTTATCATATCATGCATGATTATGATTTCCATGACATAAGGGAAAAAAATTATTGCAAAATTTTGCGAAAGAAAATTAGAGGAATCAACAGATTCGTTCAAATTAGCGAACAAGTACTCCTCCACAGAGTTTCAGATGAAAATAAAAGGGCTCATGAAGTCTTCCTCAAGACTAAAAGTCTCCTTGAAAAATAGGCGTCCATCATGGCGGGATAAAATTACACTGCAAAGAGACAACATAAGCCTATGACATGCTTATGTCATCGCTGACATCACCAGACAAAGTACTATTTATGAATAGTAAAATCACTATTCAAACTTTTTACTGTTCATACTTTTTAGTTTTGGGATGAAATCCAGGGTCTCATGTCCGGTTCTCCCCCTATAAATATGTGTGTTTTTGTTGTTAGAAGGCAGAACTTTAGCAAGTCTGCTCTCTCTTTTCTTCTCTCCCTCTCTCTCCATTGTAAAATTATTCTGAAGTAATAATAATAGGAGGTACCTATCTTGGCTCCTAAAGGGTAACTCTCTTCTTTATTTTTCTGTCTTTAAATTTTATTTAAGAGATTCATAGCCGCCCTATGGCAGGCTAGAGATTCGTATTGAATCAATGATCTAGGATCTCATACTCTACTATTTCATGTGTTTTTGAAGATCATAAGTCACTTGATCTGATCTGATTATATCAATATGTAGTAAATGGTTTCGACCGATTGGTTTGAGGTTTCTATCGATATTTATGAGTTAAGATTATCCAACACGTATCAAGATGTGTCTTTAAGGTTGAAACTTGCTATACTAAGTTTTCTGATTTATGAGTTAACCGTGTGGGGTAGCCTTTTAGCCGTTATGCCGAGTGAAGGCGCAGACGTTTGTGGGCATAAATCCTTTTTTCAGGTTAATTCATAGATTCTTGAATACTTAGGCCAGTTTGTTTTGGAAAAGGTCCGTGAGACACTATTGATACAATACGGAGAAATCATTAACTCATAGACTATAGATGTCCTCAGTAATTTCCAATCTGTGTCGTGAAAAAGATCCATAACTATACTACTGATATGATCATGATCCCTGATCCTGCGTCCATATATATATATATATATATATATATATATATGAGCACTTACATATAAGGCCCTTTACATTACTAATACTACATATAAGGCCTCCCAACTTTATACAATACATAGAGAGCCAAAAACCACCTTTCCATTTCATATTATCGACATAGGTGTCAGACTATAGGCTGGTTACTTTTTAATGTCAGACTATAGGCTTGATGTGACAGAGCTGTGTACCGTCGAGTATAGTATTGTATTATAGTACATATATGTGTACTGCGAGTGATAGATGTGTACAAGTGATATGATGTTATGTCAAATCATATACTATTCATATCAAATCATACACTATTCACGTCAAATCATTTACTATTCACATCACATCTCATAATTACATATTTTCAGGAACTGAAAGTACACAATGCGTATGTATCATTGAACTAATTATTGTACCATAGTTATTATTTTAATTTTTCGGGCGGTCGAATTTCCGATCAGCCTCTTTTCCGGTGAATCACGTGTATACTATTGAGTTATTTATTATATTATTGAATTTGCTCTTGTACTTAATAAATATGTACTATAAAATTCCTTAATGTACTAAACTTGTTATGAATATACTATTAAAAATCATCAACGGCCAAAATTGTATGATGGCCAAATTAAACGATACTAGTTTCCAACAAATAAATTGAAGCCTTAGAGAGAGACGTTCAGAAATGCCCTTGTAAGGTTCAGACAGCCTACCAGCTCTGATCATCTCATCCTGGTTTTGGTTCAAAAGTTTAACTCTCTCAATTCCACTTTCTTGGAATGCTGGCATGGAGAGACTTCTTAGTCCTCCATTAACATATCCAACAGTTGAATAGTGCAACTCGGTCTAGCCAAGATCGACACCGCCCCAAGGCTGCACAGCACTTGCCCACTGCTAACCGCCTATCCAGAATCGTGACCTCGCGACACTCAAATCGAAGCTTTGTCGTCGGAATTAATGGCGCAACCCCCTTACTGCCGATTCTGACCGCCGTTGTTGGATTCCGACCACACAGACTGACAGGCCCAGACGCTGATCTGAAACCGCCATTGAATCACCTTCAATTCATCATCCACCACACTGGAACCGACGCCTCTGTTCTCGATCGTTTTCTTCGCACAACAGAAGCTACACCCACAATGCCGATTGAACGCGCCTGCTTCTATTCCATTCGCCGCTCCTGTAACCTTCCTCTACCATTGACGCCTAAAAGTAGCCACCGCGTCTGAAATCCGTCTGCCGCTGTTCAAAATCGTCAATCTAACATCAGCCGTCCGGAATCGACGCCAGCAGCCGCCCAACTCCATCGCAGCCATCGTGCATCGCACCCTCAAGCCGCCGATTCGAAGCTCACCTTCCTCTACTGCGTGTGTTTTTTTCTAGAGAGAGAGAAAATTGGGAGTGATGAGAGAGAGTAATGCGCAGAGTTGTGATGTGTGTTGAACAGAGGCGTGCTTGTACTGAGATGGAGATTGATGTGACGTCTACAGTATTGATGTGACTATGCACAACTTTGAACCCGGGAAAGGAATGATGGGACCTGTGTACAGTGCATTAAAGTGACCCTAGTTGATATTAAGGAATAGTGGAGTCCTTATTTGGGTTTCAGTAGTAAAAATTGGCCCAATATGTAATAAATCTTATATATATATATATATATATATATATATTTGGACTGTGCTTGTAGTATTCTCGGCCGACTCGCTCTTTTGTTCTCCACGTGAAAATATTATGCGTGTTTTATCCATATTTCCTATTTTATTTATAACCCCTAAATAATAAATTATATATATATATATATAAATATATATTTTTTTCTCATAATTATTTACAACAGAGTATTAATTTAATTCACATAGTAACACGTAAGAGACAATAATAAAATTTAAAGAAATAGAAACCAAATAAAATATATAAATAAAATTCCTAGGAAGGGTAAAATATATTAAACGGGACGGGT
Source organism: Prunella vulgaris (assembly GCA_026898435.1). Taxonomy (NCBI): domain Eukaryota; kingdom Viridiplantae; phylum Streptophyta; class Magnoliopsida; order Lamiales; family Lamiaceae; genus Prunella; species Prunella vulgaris. The sequence goes on from JAPKLY010000096.1 coordinate 614,471, forward strand.
TGCTACATCCTTACCCCCTTAACAGAATTTCGTCCCCGAAATTCAACTTCTAGGCATAGTGTAGATATTGTGGGTACTTGGCTAGGATTTCATCTTCTCTTTCCCAAGTAGCTTCCTCTTTCCCATGTCGGCTCCACTGGACAAGAACTAAAGGCACTTCTCAATTTCTTAATAAATGTAATTTCCTTCCCAAAATTGTCATTGGAACTTCTTCATAAGTTAGGTCACCACTCAGTCCTAACTCTATGTGATTAATAATGTGATCAGGATTAGACATGTATTTCCTAACGGTTGATACGTGGAAGACATTATGTACTTGGGATAATTCTGGTGGCAGGGCCAAGCGATAAACCACATCCCCAATCTTGTTTAGAAATTCAAATGGCCCAATATATCGAGGCTTTAGCTTCCCCCTTTTTCCAAAGCGAAATAGGTCTTTCATTGGTGCAACCTTAAGAAATACTTTTCACCGACATCAATTTGTGGATCTTTCCTTCGAGTGTTGGCGTATGATTTTTTACGGTTCTGGGCAGCTTTGATCCTTTCCTTGATCCTTGAGACTATCTCTACTAACTTTTCCACTAGTTCAGGTTCGAGGATTTTTTGGACTCCAACTTTGTTTCAACAAACTGGTGATCAACATTTTCTCCCGTATAGTGCTTCATATGGCAACATTTGTATAGTAGCTTGATAACTGTTGTTATAAGCGAATTCTACTAGAGGTAAATGACTCTCCCAACTTTCTTCAAAGTTTAAAGTGCATGCTCTCAACATATCCTCAAGTGTCTGGATAGTAAAACATGGGTGAGTCCCCCCTGAATCCTCCAGGATCGAGTGAAGGGCTAGTTCATCACTAGTAGGCTCACCTTCCAGGATGATCTCATCGATTTGGTAGATATTGTTCACCGGTATCATCAGCCAGTTGGCGCACTCTCATCAGGTGGTGGTGGCTTTGAGGCTTGTTGATCTTGGCCGTAGAGTACGACACAAATATTTTTCCAAGTTTGGAGAAACTGTGGATCGATCAAGACGATAGGTTCACATACCACTTATGAGTCAATTCTCCCTTAGTCAGAGAAAATTGCCTGCATTTGGTGGTCATAGGTCCCTCGTCCTGACATGTAAAACCTGTATTTTGCAAGGTGAGTTTCAGAGTTTGTTTTTCCCTAAAAAAGGGATGCCTGAAATGGGGCAATATTAGACTGGACGGGGGAAGCCTCAGACTCTATGGAAAAGGACTAGTTGTCCATAGTCAAGCGCTTTAGGTAACCCCCCTTGATGTCCATCTTGCCTTAGACCTCGTTGAGTCTTTTTTACAGGGCTAGAAGCAGTGAGTTGGGGCCATTGGGTGCAGCCGAGTGCTCCATCACGTGAGCTATGGGATCATCAAGCACATATTTGGGTGTATACCCCGGGTCCAACCATTTATGAGCCGATTATACGAGGCTGATCCCATTTAAGTAGATCGCTCTAGGCATAGCTCAAACCACGCCAGACCGAATTGTCAAGTTGTAATTCAGGTAAGGAGATCTTCATGGTGGGGTACTTTGAGGATCTTATAAGTGAGACAACCATAGAGAAATCACCCATCTCCTCCAGTCCTTCTGACCACGAGGGTGATCTCTTGTGGCCTGAATCGAGGCGACAAAAGACGGAGTGAGCCTGATCTTCACTGGTTTGGTAGCCTGACTATTTTCCCTATCGGTGGGTTAGTCGTTGGCAAAGATCATAAAAAAGTAATGTTGAGTTAACAATGATTGTTTGAAATCAATTGGAATGAAGAAATTGAAGAACACCAAGATTTACGTAGTTCGATCAGAAAATGATCTACATCCACGGATGAGGGCACCTCTCTCACTAATCGATGAAGAAGATACATATTACAAGTATATGATCTCTCAGAGTATATGATCGTTCTATTTTTCATCCTATCCCTCTCTATACATATGTGCATATATATATAGGAGTATGGAATCCCTAATTAATGCTAGTGATCGTAACCACCTAACAAGAAAATGCTACAGTTGCAACCGAAAATGAGTAACTGTCAGAGCCCAACGATCTTCAGTTTTGATTCTGTTAAACTGATCGCCCGTTGTCCAATTTGGAAGTTTAAACTGCTTCGTAACTGATCCTGAGTTAGTTCCTGACTTTGGAGTCAGTATGCTCCTTTCTTGTCTTGTCTTGTCTTGTCTGCTGATATGATATGTCCTCAGCTGAGTCTGAGTACTCAGCTGATATCATCAGTAGACCTTTTGTCCTGATCTGACCAGCTGACCTGACCATACCATCCTGACTGACCATCATCCTGACCACCATCAGCTGACCTCCTCAGCTGACCACCATCAGCTGACCTCCTCAGCTGACCACCTCAGCTGACTACCATCAGCTGACCTCCTCAGCTGACTCCGCTGATATTCCAGATGACTTTCAGTAGACTTCTCAAACGATCTCAGCTGACCTCATCAGGTGACTAACCATCAGCAGACCTATCAGCTGACTTCCTCAGCTGATAGTATAATGTTAAGTTAATCAGCAGTACTTGCTCATCTGATCTCAATTTCACTTTCTTTGTACCCATAACAATTCTCCACCTCAAAGTAAGTGAGATGCCTCCACCTATCCTTCACATCACAGTAGTACTAAGGCACATCCCATGACTGTACCTTAACCAGCTCCAAACAGTAGTTGAACTTAGAACTTGGTATGACTTTAGTCAGCATATCAGCAGCATTGTCATCAGTAGATACCTTTTGTATTGTGATCACCTTCTTTTCCACCATATCCCTCACAAAGTGAAGCCTCACATCAATATGTTTAGATCTTTCATGAAAGACCTGATGCTTGACTAAGTGAATGGCACTCTGATTATCACATTGCAAAGTAACTTCATCTTGCCTGATTCCAAATTCCCTGATAATGCCCTTAAGCCACATAACCTCCTTTACTGCTTCTGTCACTGCGATGTACTCAGCTTCAGTGGTTGACAATGTAACCACTGACTGTAATGCAGCCCTCCAACTGATGGCTGTGCCATATAGTGTAAACACATATCCAGTCAGAGACTTTCTTGTATCTATGCTTCCAGCATAGTCAGAATCTACAAAACCTTGTAGAGGTTGCTTGTCCTCCTGAGTCCTCTCAAATAATAATCCCAAATGTGCTGAACCTTTCAGATATCTCATTATCCACTTGAAAGCTTCCCAATGTGCCTTTCCAGGATTAGCCATAAACCTGCTGACCAAGCTCACTGCATGAGCAATATCAGGTTTGCTACAAACCATGGCATACATTATGCTTCCAACTCCATTTGAATAAGGTATCTTGTTCATCTGAGATTTATCTTGATCACTCTTGGGACATTGATCAACTGACAATTTGAAATGTTGTCCAAGAGGAGTAGAGACTGATCTTGACTCATGCATATTGAATCTTCTCAAGATTTTTAGTATGTAATCCTGCTGAGTCAAGAATATCCTTCCAGCTGACTTGTTCCTGATAATATCCATACCCAGAATTCTCTTAGCACTTCCAAGGTCTTTCATGTCAAAGGTTGAACTGAGCTTATCCTTCAGTTTCTGAATTCTTCCAAGACTTTTGCTAGCAATTAACATATCATCCACATAGAGTAATAGATATGTTAGTACCTCAGAGCCTTGTTTTTCCAAGTACACACAGCTATCATACTTGCATCTGCTGAAGCCTATTGATACCATGAAGCTATCAAACCTCTTATACCACTGCCTTGGGCTTTGCTTAAGTCCATACGATGACTTCTTCAACAAACATACCTTTCCTTCATTTTCTGATAGTATGAACCCCTCAGGCTGCTGCATATAAATGGTTTCTTCAAGCTCTCCATGTAGAAATGCAATTTTGACATCCAACTGTTGTAACTCCAGTCCATCCTGATTCACCTTAGACAATAAGATCCTTATTGAGCAGTGTTTCACAACTGGTGAGAACACTTCATTGAAATCTATTCCTTCCCTCTGAGTAAATCCTCTTGCAACTAACCTTGCCTTATATCTGATCAGCTCCTGTCCATCTGACCCAATTTCAGACTTTTTCTTGAATATCCATTTTGAGCTGACAACCTTCTGCCCTTTTGTTCTATTCACAAGAACCCATGTATTGTTCTTCTCAAGTGAATTTAACTCCTCTTTCATAGCTGAAATCCACTGATCTTTATCCTTCCTTGTTACTGCATCAGTATAAGTCTGAGGTTCCTGATACTCTACTTCTTCTGCTATTGATAAGGCATATGAGATCATGTCAGCCTGCCCAAACCTGATTGGTGGATGAATGCTTCTCCTACGTCTATCTCTAGCCAGACTGTAGTTTCTCAAATCTTGACCCTCCTCATCTGAATTTTCAGTTTGATCTTCAGAATCACTGTCTGCTGATGCACTCAGCTGATCTTCTTGTGGATTCCTGATATCAGAGTTTTCCTGAGCCTGATCTTCATTCTGAATCCTGGTTGTAGGCTCCACCTGAACTGGTGTATGTCTGATTATGGGGTTGTCCTCAGCATCCTAAGAACTTTCAGATGTACCATATCCCATGACTTTCTCTTTGAAAGTTACATCTCTGCTGATAATGCACTTCTTGTGTCCAGCTTCAAGGCACCATAATCTATAACCTTTGACACCTTTTGGATATCCCAGGAAGATGCACCTCAGAGCCCTTGGTTCCAGTTTGTCTTGCCTTATGTGAGCAAAGGCTAGGCAACCAAATACTTTCAGATTATTGTAATCTGACAACCTACCACACCAAAGCTCATCTGGGGTTTTGAAGTCAATAGCTGATGATGGTGTTTTGTTTATCAAATAACAAGCAGTATTAACTGCCTCTCCCCAGAATACTTTATGTAGTTTAGCATCTGATAGCATGCGTCTGACCTTCTCCAAAATAGTCCTGTTCATCCTCTCAGCAAGCCCATTCTGTTGGGGGTTTGCTGGAACAGTCTTGTGTCTTGTTATGCCTCTTTCGTTGCAGAAATTTTCAAATTCTTCTGACACATACTCAAGTCCATTGTCAGTCCTGAGATGCTTTATAGATCTGCCTATTTTATTTTCTTGTTCAAGAAGCCATTCCCTGAACTTTCCAAATGCTTCACTCTTCTGCTTCAGGATGATTACCCACACTTTTCTGCTGAAATCATCAATGATGGTCATGAAGTACTTTCCACCTCCATGAGTCTCAGTCCTTGAAGGTCCCCAGATGTCAGAGTGTACATAATCCAGAGGAGCATCAGTATGATGTTTCCCCTTTGCATAAGAGTGTTTCTTGGATTTTCCCAACACACAGTGATCACAAAAATCCAATTTGATTGTTCCTGAATCCCCAAATGCCTTCTGCTTGGAGAGTTCATTCAGTCCTCTTTCACCAATGTGCCCTAACCTCTTGTGCCACAAGATAGCATCAGAACTGCCCATAACTGCATTCACTGATCCACCAGCTGGGTTACCAATCAAAATGTACAATCCATTGACCTTCTTGCCTTTCATCACAATGTTGTTATCCTTGGTTATCAATATGAATCCATTTCTTGTATTGAATTCATATCCCAAAACATTAAGTGATCCAAGAGAAATAAGATTTCTCTTCAGCTCAGGTACAAACCTGACATCTTGAAGTATCCTCTCAGCACCATCATGCAGCCTCAACTTTATTGAGCCAGAGCCTCTGACCTTGCACGTCTGATTATTCCCCAAGAGAACTGATCCACCATCAAATTTCTTAAGATCCCTGAATAAATTTTCATTGGGACACATATGAAATGAGCACCCAGAATCCAACACCCAATCTTCACTCAGCTTGACATCAGTAACAACCAAGACCTCAGCACTATCATATCCTTCCTGAGTAGCAATTGTGACATCTGCCTTCTGATCATCTTCTTGCTTCCTGGATTTGTCAGGACAATTCTTCTTGAGATGTCCCACCTTCTGACATGAGAAACATTTTCTCCTTTCCACAAATTTTCCAGATTCAGGGCCTTTACCATTCTTCTTCTTCTTTCCCTGAAACAGTTTCTTCCCATTCTTGAATTTGATATTCAGCCCTTCACCTTGATTTGTGTTCTTCCTTTCAGATTGCATTTGAAGCGCCTTAGTTTTCAATGCATTCTGAATATCATCAGGGGACACCTTCTCTTGCCTTCCAAATAACAGAGTATCCTTGAAATTCTCTAAGGATTTTGGTAGAGAATTCAGTAACATCAGGGCTTTATCCTCATCTTCAATCTTGACTTCAGGATTCTCCAAATCATCCACTACTTTATTGAATTCCTCAAGCTGTTCAACAAGATCCCTATCCTCAGTCATCTTGAAGGAATGAAGCCTCTGCTTCATGAACAACTTATTGGTAACCGATTTTGTTTGATACACTTGTTCCAGCTTATTCCACACATCAATGGCAGTCTTCTCCTTGTACACCTCCCTCAGAGGTTTGTCTCCCAAGCACAAGATGATTGTGCTATGAGCCTTGTCCAGAATCTCCTGCCTCTTTGCAGGTTCTGTTGAGGATTCTGATGGCCATTGATCCGCTGGTTTCAGAGCATTTGATAATCCATGGTGTGTGAGGAGAGCTTTCATCTTCACCTTCCACAAACCAAAATCATTCGCTCCTGTGAATTTCTCAAACTCCATCTTTGTAGAAGCCATAGCAGTTGATTTCACCAACAATCTTCTTTGTTCCCACAGACGGCGCCAATTGTTGAGTTAACAATGATTGTTTGAAATCAATTGGAATGAAGAAATTGAAGAACACCAAGATTTACGTGGTTCGATCAGAAAATGATCTACGTCCACGGATGAGGGCACCTCTCTCACTAATCGATGAAGAAGATACAGATTACAAGTATATGATCTCTCAGAGTATATGATCGTTCTATTTTTCGTCCTATCCCTCTCTATACATATGTGCATATATATATAGGAGTATGGAATCCCTAATTAATATTAGTGATCGTAACCACCTAACAAGAAAATGCTACAGTTGCAACCGAAAATGAGTTACTGTCAGAGCCCAACGATCTTCAGTTTTGATTCTGTTAAACTGATCGCCTTTTGTCCAATTTGGAAGTTTAAACTGCTTCGTAACTGATCCTGAGTTAGTTCCTGACTTTGGAGTCAGTATGCTCCTTTCTTGTCTTGTCTTGTCTTGTCTGCTGATATGATATGTCCTCAGCTGAGTCTGAGTACTCAGCTGATATCATCAGTAGACCTTTTGTCCTGATCTGACCAGCTCACCTGACCATACCATCCTGACTGACCATCATCCTGACCACCATCAGCTGACCTCCTCAGCTGACTACCATCAGCTGACCTCCTCAGCTGACTCCGATGATATTCCAGATGACTTTCAGTAGACTTCTCAAACGATCTCAGCTGACCTCATCAGGTGACTAACCATCAGCAGACCTATCAGCTGACTTCCTCAGCTGATAGTATAATGTTCAGTTAATCAACAGTACTTGCTCATCTGATCTCAATTTCACTTTCTTTGCACCCATAACAAGTAAATTTTAATTTTCAAATTTATAAGTCTCAAGTGGTCTGTATTACTGTAGATAATTCTCTTTTTAATAAAAATATTATTCCTCTTGAACTAAATTTCACTCTTTGCATGCTTGATTTATTTTGTACTTTAGGGTTGCATAGCTTGTTTTAAATTATTTGATGACTTTTTATTTTTTTGGTTTTAACACCATGACAATCTCGTAAAATCTCTCATACTTTGAAATTTATCATTGTTATTTATTAATCAAGGTGAAAAATTAAGGTATAAAGTGATAGAGAAAATAATTAATGAAGGATAAATTTATTAATATATTCCTTATATTTCAAGCGTGCTTTATATTTTTATATGTCCAATACAAATAAATATACTTCGTATTTTCATTTATCCATAAAAAATTACTAATTAATTTTAAAAAATATACTATCTCTGTCCATAAAAAACATACTCACTTATTTGTACGTGATTTAATACAACATGTCGAAAGATATTACGAGATATCGTGATACCCATTTATGAATAAAGTGATTATTTATGAAAAATATGTCAATTATACTTTCTATATATATTCTATTTATTTATAAACGAATATCACAATCCTCAATAGGTAAAATTTTGTTTAAAAATAGTTCATGATAAAATTATCATTACTATCATGAACCAATTTTAAAGTACCAAACATTTGATCAGTGATATCAAATATTTTATCAGATGTATCAAAATTTTTGGTCAATAATATTATATTATAATAGTTACAGATTTTATGACCCCAACTTTTGATACTCTTGATTTAAAATTTTGATACACTTGATCAAATATTTGATACTTTAAAACAGTTTTATGATAAACTTATCATAAACTATTTTTCATATAAAATCTAGAGCAACACTTGGGTAAAAATTTCTACCGTAAAAATTACTAAATATGAAATAGAAAAATAAGGTGCCCCACGCGCACCCCATCCTCCCCAAACTCACGCTGCATGAATACTGAATCCCTCACCCTCCAATCCAACAAACTCACGCTGCTTTCATTTACCCACACCCCCACCCTCCCCCCCCCCCCCCAAACTCACTCAATACTTCAATTACTATCGCCCACCCCCAATCAAAGTAATTTTAATTTTCTGGAAACATTTTTTTAACTTTATTTTACTTTTTATTTTTTAATTATTGTTTGGATTAAAATATATATTTAATATTATATTACAAATAAATATTTATACGTATAGTAACACACTTTTAATTTTACAGTAACACACATTTGCTCTTATAGTAACATATATTTGTCTCCTAATTTGTGTTACTATATGGGCAAATGTGTTTTACTATAAGGACAAAATATATTTTTATGAAAATAAATATCTGTTTTTAAATTTATTCATCATCCATTTAAATTTGGGTATATTGTTTCATGTAATACATATGTTATTATATGAAAAAAATAATTACTTCTATAAAAATAAATAAATATTTGTGAATAGTCAATATTTGTTCCTATAGTAACACACGTTTTGCTCTTGCATTATGTGGAAAATTATTTATTCTATAAAATCAAATGAATATGTGTACAATAACAACATTTTATAAGATAGTAACACACATTTGCTCTAATAGTAACACACATTTATCTCTCTATTTGTGTTACTATATGGACAAATGTGTATTACTATGTGGGCAAAATATATTTTTATGAGAATAAATATGTGTTTCTTAATTTATTTGTCATCCCTTTAAATCTAGGTATATTGTTTCATGTAATAAATATGTTATTATATAAAAATATATAATTATTTCTATAAAACTAAATAAATATTTGTGAATAATTAATATTTGTTCTTATAGTATCACACATTTTGGTCTTGCATTATGTGAAAATTATTTATTCTATAAAAATAAATAAATATATGTAAAAAAATAGTATTTTATAAGATAGTAACACATATTTGCTCTAATAGTAACACACATTTGTCTCCTAATTTGTGTTACTATATGGGCAAATGTGTGTTACTATATGAGCAAAATATATTTTTATGATAATGTATGTGTTTTCTTAATTTATTCATCATCTCTTAGAATTTAGGTATATTGTTTCATGTAATACATATTATATATTGTTATTATATTAAAAAAATAATTATTTCTATAAAAATAAATAAATATTTGTGAATAATTAATATTTATTCTTAAAGTAACACACATTTTGCTCTTGCATTTTATGAAAAAGAATTTATTCTATAAAAACAAATGAATATATGTAAAATAACAACATTTATAAGATAGTAACACATATTTGCTCTAATAGTAACATATATTTGCTCTTCAATTTGTGTTACTATATGGACAAATGTGTACTACTATATAAGTAAATGTGTGTTACTATACTACATAAATTGAGAGCAAAATTTTAAATTTATTATAAAATATTATTTAATTAAAATTTTAATTTATAACAAATTAGAAAATAATAATAAACAAAATATTTTTATTGGGCCTAGGCTCTGGACATGTTTGTATTGGGGGAGGGGGTAGTAGGGCTGGACGTGTGTTGGGTTGCAGTGGGGTGGAGCTGTTGGGGGGAGTGAATTACATGCAGAGGCTGGCAGGCGTGTATGCGAGTGTCAGAGGAGCGCGTGAGCTTGTAATTATTTTGTGTCTATTTTTAGAAATTTCTATTGTAGAAATTTCTGTATAAGTTTTTGTCTAAAATCTACTCAACTTAATAATACCTTTTGACACATCATATTAAATCACGTGTAAAAAAGTAAACTCATTTTTGTGGGCGGAGGAGTATGCAACATGTATTTTGAGACAAAAAATATATATTAAAAATTGATACTCATATCCATCTCTCTCACACACAAATACACATATATCCGCAAATTTAGCAATATAAAATTAAAATTGTATGTATAAAAAATATATTTTATATTGTTTAAATAATTTTTTATATAAATATAATACTCAATTAATAGATAATTAATTTTTATTTGATTTATTTAATTTTTGTATTGAATTGATTAAATATTATACAAATAAAATTTAAAATTAATTAAATAAATAAAATAAAAAATAGCTAATGTCCTAGAAATAGTAATCATTTATAATTGAAATATATTTTATAACAAAAAACTTATGATTTATCATGTTTATAGATATGAAATTAGGGTCAAAATAAAAAGAATTATAAGATTTAGTTTGTAATATTTGAATTTTTTTAAAAATATTTCAGATTTATTTTATTATATTTAAATATAATCACGAAAGATTTGAATTATAAATTTTTATTATATAATGAACATAATATTTTATAAGATTAGCCACTCTTAGAATGATAATAACATAAGAGACATAGATAAATAAAATCAAGACATAATATTTCATAAGATTTATTCTGTTATGATTAAAGAAAATTTTAAAAACAATAAGATTTAGCCACTAATGATGATAACAAAAGATGATTATATTTGAAAAAATTTATCCCGTGTTATTATAATTTACATATACTAACAAAATAAAATATAATATTACTAGATTTATAAATAATATAAACACAAATGTAAGTATGAAATGTGATGATTAGATCCACATATAATATTCATCTACGAATAACTTAAATATATTAGAAATAATGTGATAAATAAATAATAATAATAATAAATATGATTAAATGTGCAAATAATTTATAAAAATAATAATGAAATAGAGATTAAATAAAAAAATAATTAAACTAAAATTAAGAAAAAAAATTAATATTCAATATATTAAAGAGTTGATATAAAAGTAAAAGTAAATTAAAATTTATAAAACTTTAGAAATTAAGATATACAATTGAGATTAAAAAAATATAAGATCAAAATTATAAAAATTTATAAAATTTAATGTGTCATACTTGAAGAAAAATAAGAAATATTTAAGATTTGTTTTGTTATATTTAAAGATCATCAAGAGATTTTTATTCTATTTCACTTCTAGGATGACTTATTACTGTACAAGCATGTTTTAAAAAAATCAAGAACATAGTATTTGTTGGGATACAATCTGAGAATTTTGATTAAATCCCAAAACCCTTTGATGAATTTGCCTAAGTATAGTTGGTCATGATGATAGAATTCAGGATAGTCAGGTTAGAATATATTTTTCTATTTACAGATATTCAGTTTAGGGGGAACGCGCTGAAGACTGAAGATTGAGGGAGACGTCCACAAGATCTGAAGTCAGAATGATGTTCCAATCCTAAAGGTCCAAGTTTGTCCTGAAGACAACTGACCTGATGAAGAACCTGAAGATCGTCCTAAAGCTGAGAGAGTTATCCTGAAGACTTCCATTGATGATGTTCCCACTGAGTACTCTAAGCATGCTCATGCCAGGACTCACTTAGTAAGGGAAGTATAACCTGAGTAATTGGGCTGATTCATCTTTACTGATACTTGTAAGTCCTGGAAAAAAAGGTTACACGTGCAATGGAGAGTTAGCATTTATGTTAACTTCTGAGGACAAAAGGAATGTCAGCAACTCCGTATAAAGATAAACATTTATTTTGAGTAAAGAACGAGAGACTCAGAGTTTTAAATGTACGAGGAAGCATAAAGTCAAGTCGACAAACTAGCCATTGGGTAAACAGCCAGTGAGGACACGACATGTATGTACGGAGACTAAGCCACATTTAATGCGCCTTAGATTTACAGACGGCAGATCAGAGTATTTCCATACTTAGTATGGGAAAAGTCAAACCAGGTACAAGTCCATCTGCACCTACCTAATATAGGAAGATTTAAAAGATCTCCTCCAACATATATTTTTGAATCTCCCTATAAATACAGATGACCTTGCACCCATTCAAGGTTATGGAAAATTTCCAAGCAAAGAACTCTCTAGATTCCAAGTGCTCAAAGCAAACCACAAACAACACTTTGCAAGTTTAAATTTCCCTAATGTTGTAGCAGGAATCAATTTGTATATTGCTTAGAGTGATAATCCTTATCTTTAGCTTTGTTTTGTTAGAAAGGATTATCACAAACTTAGTTGGAAACCAGAAAGCCAAACCCCTCAGTGTGTGAGAAGGTTGGTGGGAAGGACTGTGACTTGTAAAACGCCCAGTGGTCGACTTCCTTAGAGAGAAATGAGGCTATTCGTGCACCTTGGCACGTTAAAAACAAGAACCAATCCTCAGTGGAAGAGGAATGCTTCCTGTTAAATCAGGCCATGCACGTAGGGGTTGGTTATCTCCAAACCACGTTAAAAATGCCACTGAGTGCTGCTTCACTTACTTGTTCAGGATCATATTGTCATCATTCTTAAACTGAACATTTAGCATAAGTTTTACAAGCTCAGGAGAAATCAATTCTCATGAGCAATAATCAGTGCACCAGCCTTAACAACTATTTCTAAGCAAAACGGAAAACAGTTTTCAGGACATAAAATGAGTAGAAACTTAAGGGCTAACTTCCGTACGTAACTCTAGCTTACTGTTGAGATAGCTATCAAACTGACTAGCTTTCTAACGGTGGATTATCTCTAATGAGCTTTCGAGAGCACAACACTCAAACTCAGCCTATCTGTCTCCTGACTGATCAGTCCCTGAGACCATCAGTTCAGTGAGTAACATCAGGATCTTCCTGACTGAGTTTTGTAAGAGCATTTTCCTTAGAATTTGGAAAATCTGACATCAGTGTATCCCCCCATACACTAATTATACTCGTTTCGGGACCAACAGTATTTTATTAGATCATTTTAATATAATTTTAAAAATAAAAAATATACTATTAAGAAAATTTAAAATATAATATTTTATAAGATTTATTTTTCATGATTAGAAAAATTAATATCATAAGATTTAGTCAATCTTTTAATGATAATAACAAAAGAGGATTAGATAAATAAAATCAAGACATAATATTTCATATATTTTACTTTTTATTAAAGAAAATAAAAATAAAATAAAATTTAGGTACTCATGATAGTAACAAAAGATGATTAGATCAACAAATAATTTTTGAAAAATAATCATCCTGAATTATTATGATTTGTTTATACCACGATTTTTGGTATATTATTAAAACTAACTTTTTTATATGTAACAATATTATACCTTTCATTTACAACAAATAAATTAAATAATTAAAAATATGTACATGCACAGAGCATACACCTATTAGGGAAAATAAATTAAGTAATAAAAAAATATGAACGCATGCATAACGCATATATAATATTATGTTATAAAACGTTTATTTTTCTAGAATTTTAAATAACTTGTGGTATAAAATGACTTACGTGTATTCGACACGTAAATAACAAATTTAATACGAATTTGAAAAAAAATCGAGCATAAAATAGATAAATAAAACAATTCGAACATTAGAATATTAAAACATGAAAAAAAAAACAATTCAAACATCAAAATATTGATTATAGCAATTAAACATTACCTACATAAGAAAATCATGAAAATTGTGTAGCAAATAGCAATACAAAAAAAAAGTATAATTAAACATAAAAAGATAAATAAACAATTCGAATATCAGAATACGAAAATAAGAACATTAGATGATAAATAAGAAAAAACAAGAGACACACAAAAGAATAAAGTTAATAGATGAGAATAATAATATTTATAGAGTTTGAAATTTATAAAAGTATAGAAATAAAAATGAACGGTTGAGATTAAAAAAAATTAGAGGTATAATTTGATAGTATGAATATATTTATAATATTTACATAAGATATATA
>JAPKLY010000096.1:628825-691069 GCA_026898435.1 Prunella vulgaris
TAAAACACTTAAAATATAAAGTAGAGATTAATTCTTTATGTCAGAATTAATAAAAATAGATGAATTTTGAAATCAAGAATTTTGTTAATTTCATTTTATTTATATAATGAGACCAAGTCTTGTTTAGGATTTTAGACTACCAACAAAATACTTTTCAATCCCTCTATAAACTTTTTATACATTTTTGACATGTGAATTAAGATAATTATTAAAATAATTATTATAAATATAAATAATAAATTTAAAAAAGATAAAAATAATAGGGTATTATAATTCAAATTAGGGGAAATTACAAAATGGTTCACAAAATTGACACAAATTACAAATATGTTTCTGTGTAGAAAAAATATGCTTCTATGCAGGAAAAAAATTATACTTCTGTGCAGAAATTGTGAACCAATTTATAAATATAGCTACTTTTTTTGAACCAATATGTAAGTTACCCTTAAAATTAATGAGAATATGAATTAAAAAAGTTAAAAAGTAGATAAAAATAAGAATGAGAAGTTTATAGTGTGATAAACCAAATGAAATATTAAAGGTTTAGTCTTGTATGCACCAGGTGCATCTTGCAACTCAAGTGTATTTTTGAAAAGTTAAATAAAATACTATTGAAATGTTACACAAGTTATTGCTAAAAAGTTTATATTTAATAGTGTAACTTTTCAGTATTATTTTGTGTAACTTTTCAAAAATACTCTTGAGTTGCAAAGTGTAAATGGTGCACAAAAGACTTACTCAATAGGGTCTTTCTATAGTCAGGTAGGCTTCATCTTTCCTGACGTCAGTAAACCCCCTAAATACCGCTGGATTCATGATCCAACGTACAATATTATTTTGAAGAGATTGCACTTTGCACTAGGGCGATTGTTATATGTATAAGGTGGTCGCACTGTTAAAAAAATTAATTAATATTATTAAATTAAATTAAAATTACCAAATTATCCTTTTAATTAAAATATTGTTATATCTTAATATATTTTAATCAAATTAAAATTTATATTTTCAAAATTAATTCTTACACCCATTGGAGACACCCTAATCCCCAAATGCACATCCTATTTCATCTAATTTTAAGAGTCACTTCCAATTGTACTCAAGAGTTCGCCCGTCGAAGTCTTAATCCTCCATGAATTTCATGATTCCACTTCAATCAATTCCGAATCCATGAGGTGGGTGGTTTCCCTTGGGGTTGAGCTTAGAGCAAGGGAAGGCAGGGTTTAATCACTATGATTCCCGCGGTTCTGTATCTTTGAAGCCGACAATTTTTTAGAAATTCTATGTGTGTAATCAGTTGGGGCTCATTTGAAACTTAAACGATGTTACTGGTTTGGAAAGCTGCAGCGTTTTGAGCATGGATGTGTTGCAGTATGATAAGATGCTTGAGATGATATATTATTGGAAAGATGCACTAGTTCTAGAAGTGAGAATTATTTGCATCAAGATTGTCTAAAAAATTATATATGAAGAAACTATGCTTTATAACGAATCTCTGTAGTTTCTTTCTGGTGTATGTATGCAACTTTTTAGTCAAACTTGTGTCACTCTGGGTTGGTTGTGAACTTCTTTTTCTTATGCAAACTGTTTTTTCTGTGGATAATTTAAGATACTCAATACAATAGGTATAACTTTAATATTTGCAGGGTTTTCATGGTCAGCCGATGACAAACACAATTCCTGCAGCACCTTATCCTCCCGCAATTCGCCCAAGCTACAGATACACATAGTATAGCTGAGAGGGTATGCATAATGAGTAATAGAATATTCCAGAAATATTAGTTTTATAACTGATTTCTCTTGTTAATTGTTGGTAAAATCACAACAAATTTAAGGTTTTAAGCCAATTAAACTACCAAGTACCTTAGATATTTGTATGTCTGTTTGCAAATAGTTGTTTAAAATATCTCCAATAATGTTTTCTACTAAGAGTATAATATCATTTTAAATTGTTGAGGAAATTAAGCCTCTTAATTCATTTGGCTTATTTTAGGTAAATGATTTATTTACTATGTACCTGTTATGTTGTATTCAAAATTTCATACGGAAGTTAAGAAGGGTGACATCAATAGCTTGATTGTTTCCTGATATAAATTTACAACAAAAAGCTGATGCAATTCCTGCATGTAGTTCTCGAGCAAGATCTACATGTCTCAGTTTGTCAGATACATGCACGCCAAGCTTGGGATCTTATCCATGAATTTTCATAGTTTATATTAAATAGAAACAAATACAAAAGTTACCTCTGAGGTTTATTCCAAGCATATAAATGTCATTCTTTGGCATGTGCTTTTTTTTTTTTGGGTTTACAAATTGCAACTGTTGAGTGGATTATTTTCAAGAAAATGCATGCCTCTGTACATACAATTTTGAAATGTTGCAGTGTTTAGAAAATATGCGAAACTTGAAGGGTGTCTTGTGTAATTTTCCAATTTCCATATTAGATATTGTACTAATCTTGCAATTCCCCATCATGAAACAGGGATGTTCACAAGAAATGGATTGAAGGTGGGAATTACGAGCTTTTTATTGAGGATGTAAGGGATGAAATCTGGGATATGGTTAAACCAGCTGACCCGTTGACAATAACACTGAATGATCTGCTCAGTTGCAAGCATGCTTATAGATGTACGAGGTTTCTAGGCACATGATAACAGGGAGAACCTTCTCCAGGAAGAGAAAGAGCCAGAAGAGGATCAATAGGCTTGCTAAAGCCAAATTCGTAATTCTCTGAAAATGTGTAGCAATACTCCGTTTGTAGTATCATATACTCCCTCCATCCATGAAAATTAGTCTACCTTTTTTGCACGTGTTTAATGCAATATGTCGGAAGATATTATGGGGTATTGTGAGGTCCGTTCACGAATTTAAAAATTGTGTATTCAAAGTATGCATATAGTATTTTCATATACAATTTTTAAATTCGTGAACGGACTTCACAATACCCCATAATACCTTCCGACATATTGCATTTAACCACGTGCAAAAAAAGTAGACTAATTTTCATGGACGGAGGGTAGGTAGTTGTGTATTTGTTAAGTGGTGAGCCAAAAGATACTTTCTTGGGAGTCGTGTATAGAAATATGATGTGTTTGATTTACATATGCAATGGATTATTTGATATATCCTACTAATTTTTTTTGTACCATTTTCACCGCCACTACGTGAGGTTATAAATAGACTGATGTAGATGAGGGTGTTATTTCCCTCTACTTATAATTTGTAGCAATTCATCTGTGCCAGAGACTAAAGTGTCATTATTCGTTGAAGCTGAATGATTTTAATTTTTTTTTTGTTTTAAAATTGAGAGTCATGAGTAAGCCCACAAAGTAGGATCTACTTTATATGCAAATGAAAAATAGAAAATACAAATACGAGTTAGTTTTGTGTTCACTGTTTCGTAACTGTAGTTAGGATTTGGCATGATTCACTATCATTTTGGTAGGAGATAGATGTTAATTTGTGTGATTTCATATTATGAAATGATCTCAAACAAGCTTCTGTCTGTCTACAAATAAATATACATTTCGTTTATTCTAATTGAGAACAAAAGGATTCGTGACACAAGGATTTGTGCCTGTTTCTATTTCCCTAGAGACGAGTTGGTGTGTAGTGTTGTAACACATATCAAAAATAATTTTGTAATATTTCTATACGTTTTCTAAATCGTCCTACTAATTGTGATAATTTATAATTTTTTTTCGTGCAGGAACACCTTTTTAACTATTTATATTTTATATTATATGAAAAGGTAACTATTTTAAAAATTTATAGAGTATATGCATTAAAGTGTTAGTGAATATGCGTAAGGGTGATAATTTTTACACATGAAAGTGATACTGTTTGTGCCTAATATGTGACATAAGGATTTGTGCCCGTTTCTATTTCCCTAGAGACGAGTTGGTGTGCATTGTTGTAACACATATCAAAGATAATTTTGTAATATTTCTATAGGTTTTCTAAATCGTCCTCCTAATTGTGATAATTTATAAAAAAAATTCATGTAGGAACACCTTTTTAACTATTTATTTTTGATATTATATGAACAGGTAACTATTTCAAAAATTTATAGAGTTATATGCATTAAAGTGTTAGTGAATAAACGTAAGGGTGATAGTTTTTACACATGAAAGTGATACTGTTTGTGCCTAATATGTGACATAAGGATTTGTGCCCGTTTCTATTTCCCTAGAGACGAGTTGGTGTGTATTGTTGTAACACATATCAAAGATAATTTTGTAATATTTCTATACGTTTTCTAAATCGTCCTCCTAATTGTGATAATTTATATTTTTTTTTCATGTAGGAACACCTTTTTAACTATTTATATTTGATATTATATGAAAGGGTAACTATTTTAAAAATTTATAGAGTATATGCATTAAAGTGTTAGTGAATATAAGGGTGATAGTTTTTACAAATGAAAGTGATACTGTTTGTGCCTAATATGTGACATAAGCATTTGTTGCGTCACCAACGGCTCTCCTATATCTGCCGCCAACGCCACTGTTGGACGTTATCGTAATGTCATGCACAACTAATTTTTGAGGTATGATATTCTATTCGTTTTCAATCATCAATGAATTCTGAACTATTTCAAATTTGAGGTCAGTTAACTATTTTATCAAAATAGTATCAAAAGTCGAGATAGGTAGGTTCAACTTGCAACACGCCATTTTAAAATTTTTTAAACAATTTAATTATTTCTCTTAATATTAAAATGAAGGATGATTTTGAGTTTTTGTATGTTTATGGTAATAGAATTTGAGAGCTAATGTTTTGATAAAGTTTTAATTCTCAATAAAATGTTACCTTAATTACAATAGGAAAGAGAAATAATGCAGAAAATAACTAGATGAACAACCTTTTGGCTATACAAATTTCAAATTCAGTACAAAGGTGGATAAAACAATGTACATTTTACCATAATAGTTAGAAAACCATCAGAAAAACACATCAATTCCCAACTTTGGGATGATATACTGCAGAAAATTATAACATGATATATCTCTTCAAGAATTGCCAAGTTAATTTAGTGGGCATAACTAATTAATCATAAAAAAATTACAAAATATGCAATATTGTTTGATTACATTAAAAAGAACAAAAATAAACATGCTATATTATTTTTAACACACTCTGCGCAATCTTACTAGTTTAGCCTCATCTCCGCCCCACCATATTAAAAGATAAAGTCACTCAGCTGAACACATTTACCATTCCTAACATAATCATTTTTCAAAATATAGGCATTATCTTCTACGTCTGCGCTCAAACAATTCATTTGGTGCCTGAAGAAACAAATCTATAGATGAAGAAGAGGACGAAAATAAATTGATAATAGCAGTAGAAATTTCTAACCATTCAAAGTGATCTTCACAGCAAATGGAGTTCCAAATGATCGATAGTCCAGATGGTTTCTTACAAGCTAATTTCAGAAAAATACAGTGTGTGGAGTGGGAGTTGATATCAAGAATTTTCCTGTAACTTATGTAGTGTCAAAATTTAATCGTGTGTGTTTTTACTCTTTAAGTTGCAGAACGATTCTTGATATTAACTCTGTGGAGTAGGTTTGAGTATTGCTCACCAAGTTGCAGAGTGCATATCATAAAACTTGTCAAATGCTTTATCAAAACAATAATGGCAAGCTAAGAGATTCTTGATGTTAATCACTTTGCAAGTTGATTTACTACATTTGACCTGTATAAGTATTAATATCCTTTGTCAAGCAAAAAAGAAAGGGAGGATAATCTTGTTAGTTACATGTGGAAACAAATGGGCACAAATATTTACGAAATTGGAGAAGAAAATGTTTGAAATGCAAGATTAAATATAATCATTAGCGACCAAAAAAAAAAAAAAAACTAATATTGCATATTTGCATGTGTATCAATCAGCAGCTACTTCCACTTCACATCACCACTGCCATTTATTTAATTTCTTCTTTTTTTAGATCAAATGACAAATGTAGATTCCAGTCGAATAATCCACATTAGATGTACTGAACAAAAGTTTTTTCTGTACTCAGTACATTTATGCAACACGTGTTAAATTCTCAAGAAAGAGGAATTAACAATGTTGAATCGTTGATCATGGTGACTATCTAACACAGTTTCTTCCTATCAATACTTTATAATAACATGAAACTGGAACTCTTTCTAATAAACTAAAAAGTAGACTCAGATAACTTGATGGCCATAAAGCCAAACAAAGAAACTTGCGACTCAGATAAGATGGCGGCCGTAAAGCCAAACAAGAAAAAATATAATAGAAATCAATACACTAAATCCTTACCAGACGCTTAAGCTTATACGAATAATATTGCTGATGTGTTGGATATTCCCTGATGTGTTCATTCGAATGACTTGCACTGAAGAACCTATGCCATCAATCACTCATTCTATTCTCTTCAAGTACCCAATGAAAAAAAAGAAATTGTAGTAAAAAATCTATGCCAACTCTAAGGAACTCATTTCAATCTACAAAATGATATGCTAAATGTAAAAAGAGTATTTCTATGGTCAGGAAGGCTTCGCCCTTCCTAACGTTAGTAAACCCCCCGAATACCATTGGATTCATGATCCAACGTACAATATTATTTTGATGAGATTGCACTTTTTTTGCACTATGCATAAGGCGATCACACTTTTAAAAAAATTATTTAAAGTTATTAAATAATATTAAAATTACCAAATTATTCTTTAATTAAAATATTATTATATTTTAATATATTATAATCAAATTAAAATTTATGTTTTAAAAATTAATTCTTACACCGTGAAAGAAACCCTAATCCTCATATGCACATCCAATTTCATCTAATTTCACTCAAATTAACTTCCAATTTTACTCAAGAGTTACCCGAGGAAGTCTTAATCCTCCATGAATTCCATGATTCTACTTCCGATTCCACTCCAATCAATTCCGAATCCATGAGTTCTATATTTTTTCGTGAGTTCTGTATCCTAATTTTGTGAGCTCTATACTCGATTGTTAGGAATTTTTGCACTAAATCTAACCTTTCAATTCTCAGTCGCAATTTTTGGGTTAATCCGAAATTAAAGCCACTGCATTGGTATTAAGGGAAAAGCGAGCTCCGATCGGTAAACTGCGTCGATCGAAATCCACATTCAGCGGCGATTGGCAGCATCATTGAAGACGACTCGCGGATAATTATTTTGACTAAGGTAACTTTCAATTTCATCTCCCACCCATGTATTTTAAAATTTATTACGAATAGGGTTTTTTTGTTGTGGTGCCGAAATCCACAATCGTTATGAATTGTTGGACATTTGATCTGTGTCTGCGGTATGAATCGTTATGCATTCTGCTCAGGGCTTAGGTTCCGTAATGGAACGAGTTCTGAGTTAATTATAGGAGAATTGATTCTGGCACCATCTTTATTTTTGCAGCTGAAACCTTGTGAAAGAGAAGCCAGAAAGTTATTTTTTTTAATTGGGTGGGGGAATGTCTGTTGGTAATCGAGGCCTTTTTTTTTGTTAAAGCAGTGGAATTGATTGCTCATTTCATTCTTGCAGGAAGTTAAAGCTGTAGAAAGATGAGAATATTTCCATATTATTCTTTCTGGTTTTGTTGTGATATTAAGTATTTGGATCTATTTTGTTTCTGATTATGTGTTTCCTTGTTGGTTTAGTAACTTCATAGTGTGATACATGGTGGAGTAACTGACAATGGTTGTACCATGAGATATATATTATGGTTAGCTGCAAGTGTTTATTGTGTTGCAAGATATAATTGCGTATTTTCTTTTACCATTGGTTCAGATTTCTATGTGATAATGAGAAGACGCTTTACGACCCAAAATCTATTCCTGAAGTTTCAAAATGGAGCTTACCAGTGCCCCTTTGTAAGGAATATTTTCGTATTCTTAATGGGTAGATAATATTTGGGGTCTGCTCTGAGATTTGGACATTGAGGCCATATCTGTTGTTTAGGATGGATTATTTTTTAATTTACCGGTAAATCTTGCTGCAACATGCCACTTCTAGTTTGATACTGATCATATTGGATGAAGACTGTGATAATTAATGCTTGTTCTTCAATTTGGTTACAACCACAGGGCTTGCTCAAGTATATTGTCTACTAATGTCCTTGCCGACAGTAATTATCTACTGTAGTCCTATTCGTTATTTATAAGTCTATTTTATACTGGTGTCCACCTTTTTATTTCAATAGATCCCGCTGCTGCTGCAGCTAATCAGATAAATAGGGAAGAAGTGGATGCCTGATCAATCTTTGTTGGCAATGTGAGGCTTCTATTATGTTTATTTGATGCATTTTTGGATTCTGACATAAAACCAGAGTTTGTTGTAATACTGCCACTAACCTAATTTTGCTTCTGTTCTGAATTCTAATCAACTGATTTTCTCTTATTGGTGATGTTCACTGTTCTGTGTAATTCTGATTTTATGGATATGTAGATGTGCAACAAGTATGTTGTCCAAGGCAGTTGTAGTTATCAGAATCACTATCATTTGTTTTTGAAAGTTGTTTATGGATGCTGAGATTGAGAGTGTTTACACTGTAGGTTGATTATGCATGCACGCCGGAGGATGTGCAGCATCATTTCCAGTCTTGCGGCACAGTGAACAGAGTCACTATTAGGACTAACAAGTATGGGCAGCCAAAGGGATATGCATATGTTGAGTTTCTTGAATCAGAAGCTGTTGAGCAGGCTCTTCTTCTGAATGAATCTGAACTTCATGGTCGTCAATTGAAGGTCGAGCAACATTGTGTTATACTTGCATTCTCCATGAAAACCACCTTCGATTTCAAATCCTTGTATAAATTTTGTTCAATAATTGTCTATTCTCTACTTTCATAAAAAGTTTGTTGGAAGTTGTTCCAGGTATCAGCCAAGAGGACCAATGTTCCTGGCATGAAGCAATTCTGACCTCGGCGTCCTAATCCTCATATGGGCTATAGATCTAGGACTCCATTCATGCCTGCTCCTTTCCTGTATTCTCCTTATGGATACGGGTACGGGTCAGTCTCTTTGCATCTTTATATTGTGGTTTGCAGAAAGTAAATCCCTTGAAAAAAGAATGTCCAAGAAATCTCGTTATGACCTATTGTTTATGGATTTGTTTGTGATTGAAGTTTCTTGTATCCTTGCAGGAAAGTTCCCAGGTTTAGGGTGCCCATGAGATACAGCCCTTACTTCTAATCCCCAAGTTTGCAGAACATCGTCCACCTGGAGTATGTACCCGAACTTTGCCTGCCTTTCTCTTCTTTCTACGTGATGTGATTGGCAGTGAAGTGTAAGGTAAATGAAATTTTTAGTGTAGTCACATTGCTTAAAGCTTATTTTTAGTGGAATCCGACACCAGATACTTGTGCGGCGCATTGACTTTGACCCCTCCGATGGTGATTTTCCGCAGCGTTAAGTAGTAGTAATCTTGAAATGAAAATATATATGGGTGAATTCCCTTCCGCAAGTCCCAAATATTGGTAGCGTTTACTACAGTTGTTTCGCCTTTGGGTTTCAACACTTATATGATCTCTAGTGGTCAATGTGAGCCTTGTCTTTTTTTTTTTTTTATGGAATCAAGATTTCTAATCTATTGGAATTTAGTACTTATAATATTCATATATTGTATATACAGATTCTGTATTAATAAAACCGATATCATACATGTTTGACGGGAGTCAAACGGGTGCTATAGAAGTTGGGATTGGGAAAGAGGTCGTAGCTCACATATAAACAAAGATAAGAAACAACATACTGAGGATATTGTATTTCAGCATGTAATATATGTTTTGTTGAGTTAAGTTTGTTTCTTGCATATTTCGCTTTTTTCTAGTCCTCTTTCTACAAAGTGTAACAGCTATATAAGATCTGATGAACTATTATACTGAATACATAATTTTGTGCAGGGAAGATATGAAATCATGAGAAATTACATGCCCAAAGTTGGCTCACTTGGACTTGATATGATGTTTAGAACATGTACCATCCAGGTGAATTGAAATTTCACACTTTTATCTTTTTGTGGATTTTCATTTCAGTGTTTGGTTGTGATCTTTCTTTGCATGAGGCCTCCATATTCTTACTTTTGAGACGCTATATTATATTTGTTTCAAAGAGAAGTGGTCCCTTTTGTGTTATACAGGTGAAGGGGTTAGGAAGAAGAGAGTACTATGGATGGATAATTTTGGGAAACAACTTGCTGAAATCAAGGAGTTTGAATCCAGGTTGCTACTTTATTTGTTGTTTTACCTCAAAATAAAAGAGGATTGATGGATGTGATCTATTTTTATTTTTATTTTGAATGCTCAAAATAATTTAGCATTCTTGATGTTTCAGTTCTCACACAAGGCCTGGGCACCTGTAGCATCATGAGAACGGCTATTTTTGGATCAATATCCTTTCCCTGCTTAGATTGTTAGAATTATTTGAAATTATTGTTCTTGGCTAATGTGGTTATTGTGTCAGTGAAACAGGTGACACCGACAATGAAGACAATAACCACCGCTGTTTTTGCATCATTCTCTTATGTTGCTACTCTATTGCAACATTGACCTGAAAGATGGCAGAGGGACTCCCTTTACTTAGAAGGCTCATCAGAGAGGATTCAATAGGGATATGATTCTGCTTCTTGATCCTATGCTTCTCAAATAAAGAATCGGGCTTGCGCGCATGACCGAGAGTGCTACCTTGTCTTTGATGACAGACTGAGTTTTAGTAATTTTCTTGCAGGATGCTGTTGATTGTCCAGACTAGATCGTCCCTTTTCATGTTTTCAAATCACTCGCTGAAGAGATATCAATGTTCTGCTTCTGGATTCTGCTGTCATTTTCTATTATTGTGATATCTTAAGATACATATATACAAATAAGTGTTCTTATTACAAATTGAAAAAAAAAAATTGTGAACATATAGAGAAACCGCCTTTATCAATTTGATGTAAATTTTTATGGCGTATGATTTGGAGTTGGTTTTTGTAAAAAATTCAAATGTATTGTTTTACGTTATCAGCCAATTTATTTAGAATATGTCATATCAGCTAGTAATTTTTCTTTAAAACATTCAGTATTTATCATAATTTACTGTGCTCTTTATAAACGTGTTTCTCCAAAACTCAAAAGATGCTATGAAATAAACTGTGCAGGTGTTTTAACGCCTAGTAAAATTGGACAATTGCTACTTTTTTTAATATAAATAAATTAATTTTACTATTTTTAACACATTGAACTATAAATCATACATAGACATGGTTAGAATTTTTCATTTAAAACACTTTGTGTAGAATCTAACGAATGAAGCGAAGGCTATTTCCTTGGCAACGGTCTTTCCTGCCACAGAGTTTGTAATTGAACCAGTAAGTACTCTATTTGAAAATTTGGGGGTGTTTGATATTAAAAACTGACATGTACACAATAAAAAAATTATTTCACTTCAAGTCTAGCGTTTAATTATTTAAGGAATATGTTTCATATATAATACAATACCGTTAAATAAAAATTGTACAAATTTTATGGCTTTTCTTTTGCTTAGTATGCATAACTCTATGATTTATTTTAAAGACGTTTGAAAAAAGCATTTGTCACCTAATAAAACTCTTTTCATTTTATTGTGTATTATTATTAAAAGCTCACATGTACACAATAAAAAGGTTGTCACTTCAGGTTTAGCTTTTAATTATTTGAGGAATATATTTCATATATAATACAATACCGTTAAATGAATATTGTACAAATTTTATGGCTTTTCTTTTACTTAGTATGCATAACTCTATGATTTATTTGAAAGACTGTTTAAAAAAAGGCATTTGTCGCCTAATGAAACTCTTTTCATTTTATTATATATTAACAAATTGTATAAATCTGCTATAAAATTGTGTTCATTATATTTTGTATTAACAAATTGTATAAATCTGCTATACATATTTCACAAATTATACCTCAAAAGATTAGTTGTCAAATGTGTGAAAAGTGCATAAAAGGATTAAGTGTTGAATTTTGAAATGTAAAATCATGATTTAAAGTGAAAAAAAAAAAACTGATATTGGTCAAGCACTAACCGTTCTGTAATTTATACTTCTATGGAATTATTTTGTCGAATGAGATAAAGGATTCATGGAATTAGAAAATTATCAATTAACAATCCACTGTCTCTAAACTAATACTACACAATACATCAATTAACAATCCACCGTACATGAACAATTAGCACAAAAGATAATTTTTTCAAGGGGAGCACAAAAGAAAACCCTTAAAATTACTAACTCCAAAAATTAATTAATTCCAACAAGCATAATTAAAAACAATCTCATTAAAACTGTCCTCCTTTTCCTCTTCTAATTTAGAAGAAGTTCAACTTTTCTGCAGCTTATGTTCTATTTTGTTCGTTGAACTTTTGATTGTTCTCTTTGGGCCCATATCTTTTAGACAACGCTGTTTGGTTCCAAGACGCCCCATAACCTTCAATAAAAAATTACAACCACATAATAAAAAAATTAATAATCATTGAAAAATCTAATTTGGAACTTTAACTAAAATAAATCAAGATTAAAAGGCATTAACAACTTCACAAGACATAATCACAAGGCAATACCAACTTCACAAGACATAATCATGTCACACATTTCCTTCATCATGCCAGATTTATATATTCCGAATAGTATAACAAAAAAATGCTTTGATTACTCATAAAATCAAGACAAACTCAGAATAATTTTCAACAAACTTCAGAACATTGTATATCCTTGGAACATTATATAAGTTTCAAAACATTATAACTTCAAAACATTATTTGGGTAATCAATTCAATGGGAATTCAAGCTTGAAAATAGAGCAAAGTCTAGATTGTGTGTTATTAACATATGCCACCAAAATTTCATGGGGAACAAGAACAGGTAAGAAAATATTATTATTGGACACATTTAGTATGGTAAAGGCATCATGAAGGCCGATGGATCTAAGACAAAGGTACATAAAGCAAGCTGAAAAATGGAGTTAAAGAAAGATTAAGGCATGATAAACAAATAAAATCTCATCATGATAACTTAGAAATACTAACAATCATAGATTTTACTTTCAAACTACACATACCAAATTCAATCAGAAGAGGGGCTATCTGAATAGCACCGGCAGCGACGTATGGTCTACACAAAGCCGCGACGAAGGCATCTTTCCGTAGCGTTGCCTATTTCTGAGGGCTCCTAACCTCCGAAAGAGAAATACAAGGGAGTTGCATATGGCTCCTTGCAGCGGGTAGCGGCGGAAGATTGAGGAGCAACATTTGAGACGGCGACAATCAACTGAAGAACATTTGTGACAGTGACGATTGAGTGAAAATTCGGAGAAAAACAGCCGACTGGGTGAAGAATCGAGCAGAAATTGGATGAAAAATGACTTAAAATAGCGTGAATTGAGTGAAAAAATAGATTAGGAGTGGGGATAAGGGTTTGAGAAAGAATTTAGAGATATATGAATTCAATTAGTGTGTATTATTCATATAAAATTTTATAAAAAATAAAAAGTAAAATGAATAAAATAAATTTAAGGATAATTAAGTAATTTTCTATACAAAATTAGTTAAATATTAATTTATTTATTCATGGCGAAGTCATATCGACCTGGGCGGTTTAATATGACTTGTCATTATTTAATTGGTTTACTGACGTCAGGAAGGGTGAAACCCCTTTCTGACCGTAGAAAAGCCCATGTAAGAATGATTGTGAACTTTATTTTGAAGGACTAAAGAAAAGAAATGAGTGCACTTATGGAATTGCATAGTCCATATTAATTAACCATCTGATTACATAACAATAAACAGAACCAAAATATAGAATCTTAGATGGGAAAGATAGATTATATGTCCATTATACACAAAACCACACATGTATCTACAAGAAGCTACACACGTCCCTAAAATTAATTAACACGAAGCTACGATGTCCATAACACAGCTACATATGTCCATTAAATGCAAACCTATAATTCGGAAGGAGCAAGATAGTTCGGCTTAAGAAAACACTCTAAAATTTCAAATTCCTCATCATCAAACACAGCTGCGTGGAATGTCTCCACTGGAGCATCATCTGCATCTTCCTTGGCAGTAAAATTCAAAAAAAAAGGATGTGATTGAGGGAATCAACAGCATTCAAAGTCTCTCTCTCTCTCTCTCTATATATATATATATATATATATATATATAAACTTTTCATGTCTGCACTTAATTAATAGGAACAATCTCTCAATTAATGTTTTATTTATCAACATTGAAAGAAAAAAAATTAAGAAATACCTTAGCATTGATATGTTCAATGAGGTGCTCTTTTGCTTCATCTATAGACGGTTGGTATTGGATCAACTCCTTAGGACCCAGAGTTATAAAACAAGTGGTGAAAACAGTCGGCGACCACTTATCCAGCTCCGCCAGTGTTCCACGTGCACAACGCCTCACCGCCGCCGCAGGAGCCCCATTTCGCCCTCCGTATCCCGATGTACAGATCCCCGTTTTCCGCCCTCAAACAGACGTTGGAATCCCCTGCTACCAGCTACTTCTGGTTCACAAAATTGCTCCATCCGGCGGTGGCCAGAAGATGGCGGCGAGAGGTACCCTTGTAAATATGTCTAAACTTCCAAATCTCACCATGGACATCCTTAGCCAAGATTGTCTGAACCGGTGGTTCAACGAAGTAATCCAATCTTGGAAATATGGTTTCAGCGCAGTATCTAGGAACAGAGAGCCCCCCAATCTTCCAAACTTATTGATATTTTGCTGATATGCCCACGCACCTCAACCTCTAACCCAGATGATCCAGCCGTTAATACATTGAATTTGAAGTTGAATTTGGGAATTAGGGTTCATTAAAATTGGATTTTTTTATGATTGTTTGAGGAAAATAATTTTAATTTTATTTAAAATAAATGTTATTTTATATAAAATATGTTTAAAAAGAATTTTATAAATTTTAAAATTAAGAATAAATTTTTAATTTTTAATATTACAAAAGGGTACTTCAGTAATTTTCTGTATTTTATTTATTAAATTTTTTTTTGTTGCCCGGGCGAAACTATATCGCTCAGGGCGATGTAATATTATTTGTCGATATTTCATTGATTTACTGATGTCAGGAATGACGAAATCCCTTCCTGGCCGTAGAAAAGTCCTACTGAATATTAAAAATTTATAATGGGACGAATGAAGTATTATTTATTAGATTTTTAAAGTTATAAATTTTCTAGCTATAAATTTTGATATACTCTTATTTATTGAATATAAAAGCAATAATTACACAATAAATAAAGATATTTTGAATATTTTACACACTTTAAATTTAAAAATGGCTAAAAACCGAAGAGAAGGTAAATTATCTTTGTGAGATGCAAAAAAATATACTTTACATCAAATAAATTGTAGTATCAATTTTAAATAATATATGTAAAAATACACTATATAAATAATTAAAATGTGATTTAAATTATATTAAATTTAATAAATTTAAATGGTATGATGATGAAATGGTCTCACACAAAATTTTATAAATTAGAAAATTCTAAATTTAATAATTATTTTTATCTTTAGAATTAATTTTATTATATTTCTCCCTCTGTCAAATTTTATTAGATTTGTTTTTAAATTTTAGTCTATTTAATAAAATTAATAGTCCCTCTATTCCAATTTATTTACAATACGGAAAGACATACAATTCTTTTTTTTTTTAAAAAGTGTGTAATTATGAAGTTAAATAATAAAATATAAAAAATATATTTTATTGATCTTTGTGAATATAATATTTTTTTTTGTGAAAAAAATAATTGGACTTTCAAAATAGAAAGTGTAAGTCTCTTGTGCACCAAATACACCGTGCAACTCAAGTTCATTTTTAAAAAGTTGCACAATTTATTACTGAAAAGTTATACAAATTATTACTGAAAAGTTACACCATTAAAGATACATTTTTCAATAATAACATGTGTAACTTTTTAATAGTATTTTGTGTAACTCTTTAAAAATGAACTTGAATTGCACAGTGTAATTGGTGCATACAAGACTAAGTCAAATAGAAGAGTAAAGAAAATATAAAAATTATCTTGGAGACGGAATATTAATTTTTAAAATTTCAATACTTTTTATAATACTCCCTCTATCCCATAAGAATTTGCACACTTTCATTATTTGGACGTTCCATACAAATTTGCACACTACTAAAAAAGGAAACATTGATTTACGTGCACACTCACAAACCTATACACATATTTACCCATATACCATTACTTCATATATAAAATATATTTTTCTTAAAAAATGTGTCATCTCGTTCCATAGGGTGCAAATTCCTACGCACGGAAGGAGTATCAATTTGTAATTTAAATTACTTTCTAAAATCTGTGAAAAATTTAAAACGAGTAAAATTAGATAAAGACAGCAATAATTTCGCACAAAATTGGAAAACGCGGAAACAAATTGAAACCAAACATGCCCGTTGGCTGTCACAGAGAAGTTCCAATCCAACGTCTCTTGGAAAACACTTTCCCTCTTTTCTATAAATATCCAATCTCAATCCCAATTCATCCCACAATTTCAAAATCACAAATTCTCTCTCTAAATCTCAACGTCTCTCTCTCTCACACATCACACTTTTCTCAGCTTTTCAGATCCGCCTTCTCCCCCAATGGCGGTTTCAAAGGGTTTCTTTTTGGTGATGGTTACAGTACTTTTTGGCCTCGCCTTTGCGCAGTCGCCTTCCGGCTCTCCTGCGCCTTCTCCCTCAGCAAACCCAAGTTCCGCCCCTTCGAAACACGCATCCCCTCCTCCGGCTACCTCATCTCCTACTCCGTCGCCGGAACCGTTCTCGCCTCCATCTCCTCCGCCATCAGCCTCTTCTCCCTCCCCTTCTGCCCCCGTGCCTCCGTCGATCGCTGACGTTCCATCCGTCGCTGAGGCTCCGACCACCGCCGATGCTCCAGCTCCGGCTCCGAGTGCGGCCGCTCTTAACAAAGCAGGACTTTCAGTGGCATCGGTTGCTGTGTTTCTCGCCGTAGCCTTGGTTGCTTGATCGAATTTCAATTTTATAAATCTCCTTATATCTTTTTTCTTTTATCATTAATTTAAGATTCTTTTGTTTATCATAATCATACACAAATGAGAAGGTCATGTAATTAAACATTTGATTTTGGATGTGTTTAGGCTGATCTACAATATTTTTTTAAAAAAAATTGTTTATCTATTTTGTCGGTTATTTTCTTCTCTGAATTTCTTTCTTAATAATTATTGATTTTATAATGATTGTTTAGTTATTAAGTATTATCTTACGAACCAAATGAGCCCTAAGTGATTAAAATGTCTGTTCGTTTAGAAAAAAGCTTTAGTTATAAAAAAAAAGAGAAATAGTTTAATCTAATTCTTTATATATTGACAAAATAAATTATTATTCTTTTGTAATTGAATTTTTGGATAATCTGCAACCTAAAAAAAATATTATGGATAAATAAATATAGAATCATCATTTTAATAAGCAATTACATTATTAATTATCTAAAAATATAAATAAAATACATATAATTTGTTTTATTTAAATGATTAAGAGGCAAATTTATATATATATAGAAGTTTTCAGAATATATTATCAAAATAGAGAAGAAAGCAGGGGTCTTAGCAAAATAAAACCAGTCGGTACTGGTAATACCGACTGGTGACGTGGATGACATGATTAGACAGACGGCAATTCGATGTGTGAAAGAAAGGGAGAGAGATCGAAAATCAATTTGGAGATAGAGAAATGGAGTATTTGGAGTTCGGATCTTCTTTATTTCTTTCTCTTCATTTCTTTTCTGTAAATTTCTCCTAAAGTTAGAAGGGAGGATCCGTGGTCATTTGCTTTCACTTAATTACGGTTGAAGGATAGTGGAAGAAGGCGGTTTCCATTTTTAATAGTAATTATTTGCATATTATTAGTAAACAATTTTTTTTTTCAATTTTACATTTGACTTTTTAGTATATTTTATTTTATCACTTTTACACAAAAGTTAATATTATGGCTCAAATAATAATAAATAAATATATTTTTTAAAGTAAAATAACAAATTATTATGAGAAATTATTTCGAAACTAGTAATATTATTTTTATATATATAATTTTATTATTACTAATATATATATATACTTATTATTGTTTATAAATTATATAAATTTTGAATTATTATAATATATATTTAAATAAATATGAATATAGCTAATGTTAATATTTGAAAAATTAATTTACAAGAAATCTACACAAGAGTTTTTCAGTATAAACTTCATTTTAATTTTAAATCTATTTCTTAAAATGTAGTACCCCTGTCTAATATATTAATATGAGTTTGAATTTGTCAATTAATAATATAAGCTTGAATCTGTCAATTTTTAAAGATTGAGTCGGTTTTTTTTAATATTTGTTAAAAATTTAATTGGATTATTTAAAAATGTAGTTGATTTATTTTAATTTTGCTTTAGGTTTTACTTATATTTATTTTTTTTATTTTTTTAATTATTTAATTTTTTATCTAAATTTTTAATAAAATTGATTTTCTATTGTTTGATTATTTAAGTATTTATCTAAAATTCTTTTAGGTTTTTAATTTTTTATTCACTATTTTATGTGTAACTTTTATATTTATTTTATAAATTGAATGATTCAAACTTAAAGAATTAATTTTAAAATATATTCCCAAAACCACATTCGGTCAATTTTTCATTGATCAAATAAATTGAATATATATAAATTCACATAAAAAAATTAAAATTTTCATATGTATAGTTAAAGATATAATTAACCTGAGTCATCATGTATCCATCCCACTATCCCATTTCCTCCCACCTTTTGCACGCATGATTTCTTCTTCTTTTATTTAATATTGAAATTTTAAAATTCAAATATTGAATTAACAAATTAACCTAGTCAATTAATAAAATAAAAGAATACAATGATGAATATTTTTTTTTCCTTAAAATAAATAATAGATAAATAAAGTGGATAAAAATTTACAACCCTATATTTTCTTCTTCATTTTTGGTGCAGATCTTCTTCATCTCTGATGAATTCTGGCTCGAGATCGGAGGGGGCTTCGGATTGCCATTTCACATTCTTTGCCATTATCAGCACTCTCGCAACCTCTTTATATCAACGACGTTCTCTTTCTCTCTACAAATAGATTTCATATTTCTCCTCTCTTTCTCCCTTTCTGACACACACACAATATCACGTCCTCCAGTCGGGATTAGGAAATCCGACTGGTGCGTCACCAGTATGAATAATGAAGTTTAATGGACACGTCAACCAGTCGGTACTACCAGTACCGACTGGCTTTATTTTAATAAATAATATTTTTTTACCCTATTTTCATAATATATTCTAAAAACATCAATATATACATAAATTTGCCTGATTAAGAAGATTATATATAAACATATGTTAAAAATATAAAATTTAATTATATTTTTTAAATTACATTGTGTCTGAAAAATATTATCCACACTTTTTAAAAATTTTACTCACAAAATAAAAAAAAGTGTGAATATTCTTCACGTTTTATTGATATTTTCTTTTACAAAAAAAAAATGTAATAATGACTGTTTTGTGATGTAGAGATGAATTTTTGGATAAATTATAAAATGATTTACAAGATTGATACTAATTACAAATTAATTTTGTGTAGAAAAAAATATGTGAAAAATGGCTAAAATACCCATTTTAATAAGATAATTTTTTTTTTACCCACTACCTTTAAATAAAAAGTTTTCTACCCACTTAATACTTTTTGCTTAAAATACCCTCAATACTCTTAAAATCTAAATTTTATTAAATCATCATTAACTTATAAAATCTCACTAAATCCAATTACTACTAAATTAAGTTTATTAATATTAATACTATTGAAATTAAATATTAATGATTATAGTTATTTATTAAATACCATAAATTATTGAAAGTTTTATTATAAATAAACAAATATAATTAAAATCAGTAAATACTGGATTTTAAGTAATAATAAATTGTGATTATATTTTTAATAAAAAATTAATATTGACATAATGTTAATAAAATATTAATTATTATAGGTATTTATTATATACACATTAAATATCTTTAATAGGGGTATATATGTATTTTTATATGAAAATGAGTAGAAAACTTTTTTATAAAAGAAGGTGGGTAAAAAACTTTTTATTTTATTAAAATTGGTATTTTGCTTTTTATCCCAAAAAATATTTCATATAAATATTGTGAATTTATTGTAAATGTAGTCTTTTTTTTTTATCAATTTACAAATATCTCATAATTCTTATATAATGAAAAATCACGAATTTTTGTATGCTTTTATAATTTAAAAAGTATTTATATATATTTTACTTTAAATAATGTAGAAAAATTATATATATATATATATACTGTTGATGTTGAAAGAATGTTATGCAATGTGTTTCCATCATTTTAGACAACATCAGAATTCGCCCTTTCTACTAACTTTCCTAATGATTTTTCCATGTTATATTATTTGTCTAAGTATGGAAGTTGAAGACGTGAAGGTCCCAGAAGGTTCTAGAACGTCAGTCGGTTCCATTGCTTGAATAGAGAGATATCCACAAACTTGGAAGTTATCATTATGGGCGGTTATTTTGAAGCCCACTACTTGGCTTCATTATGGAGTGGAGAGCTCATTATCTACGTCTATAAATAGAGCACCACTTCATCATTTCAAAGTATGACCGAAAATTATAATTCAGAGTTGAACAGATCATGTGTCATTCACTAGATTCTAGGTTATACACTGTTTATCAGAATGTTTTGTTTGATCTAACAATCCGTTCGGCTGAACGTAGACGTGTTAGGTTTTGTTTAGGTCTATTCTTATAGGTCTTTTTTAGATCCTTGTGTGATCTTGTGTAGGTCTTGCGCGGCCTTGAATTTTGGTTTCTTGTGTAAACCTTGTATTTGTGTCACTACAAGTTATAGTGAAGTTTCTCTGCTAGTGAGGCAGCATAGTCTATACATTTTGTATAGCCTATGAAAATTTTGATATCCCTTTGCAAAAGTGTGCGGTTAAGTCTTCCGCCGTGTAGTGTTGTCATTTATGTTGTCGACATTTTTAACAACACTTCTCTAAAACATTTTCAATCACACGCACCAACACTGTCAAGTGGCATCAGAGCCACAAACTAGACACATTTAGTTTAAGATCCTTTGTTTGTGTATTTTTGCAATGGAATATCCATTAACTCCCGCACTAAAACCTCATATCTTAGATGGCTCCAATTATTCATATTGGAAACCAAAGATGAGGATGTATATCAAGTCTCTTGATGAAAGAGCATGGAGGAGTGTATTATATGGTTGGACTCAGCCTCTACTTCCAGCCGATGATGATAATGAAGCCCGTGTCAAACGAGAAATCGATTGGACAAATGATGAGGTAACGGTTGCTAACTACAATTCGAAAGCCCTTAATGCAATATTTACATCAACTGATGTATCTACGTTTAAGATCATTTCGAATTGTGTGTCAACAAAAGATGCTTGGGACCGTTTGCAAGAACATTGCGAAGGTTCTGAGAGAGTTCGTAGAACTAAGCTTAGAATGTTAGGTACAAAATTTGAAAATCTTAAAATGAAAGATGATGAGGATATATCTTCGTATAGTGAAAGGATCACTGAGATTTCTAATGAATCACATTCATTGGGTGAACCTATCTCTAATACAAGATTAGTCCATAAGGTTTTAAGAACCGTACCAAAATGTTTTGATGCAAAAATTTATGCTATTGAAGAAGCCAAAAACACTGATCTTATAAGTCTTAATGAATTGATTAGTATTTTAAAAACTTATGAGATGAGTTTTGAGCAAAGAGATGAAGTTAATTCTAATAAAAAGGTTGTTGCTTTGAAAAATGATGCTTCTAGTTCTAAAAACATTTCTTTTGTTACTGAAGTTGATTCGGATGATGAATGTTCTGAAATATGTTCCAACACTTCCGACAATATTTCCTTATTAACCAAGCAGTTCAATTCATTTTTGAAAAATAGAGCTAATAGGTTAAAAGCAAATGTTCAGAATAGGAATCAAGGTACTTCTACTCCTAAAATGTTTGAAAAGAAAGAAAGTTTTGATAGATCAAAACAGTTTAATAGGAGTAATAAACCTAAATTCGATCCCGAGGATAGACAGAATGTTAGGTGTGATGCATGTACTGGATATGGTCATTATGCTAATGAATGTGCTAACACCTTGATTAGAAAGAAATTGAATTTTAATACTATCTTGAGTGATGATTCTGATAATGAACCTGACTTTGAGAGAAATGATGAATTTGCTTTCTCTGCTAGAATTCTTTTTGATGATACAAATGATGATTTACTGGATGATTTTGAGTCTGATGTTAAAACAAATGTGCCAACATTTGTGACTACATCAAACAAAATCAGTCCAGATGAAAGTTGTCTAATGAGTTCTTTTTTAGAGATGAATATTTCAGATGAAGAACATGTTGATATTCAACAAATCATTAAAGAGAATGATGACTTAAAACATTCAGTAGCAAAATTGGAAGTATTGCTTACTAAAAAAGATATAGAAATATGCAACATGAAAAAACAACTAGAAAGCACAACCTTAAGCTTCAAAAAGTTTACCAAAGGTGCAGAAAAATTACAAGATGCATTGATAACTTCGAATGTAGGTAAAGAAGGTATTGGGTATGATTCTAACTCTACAAAAATCGTGCAAAATGATATGCCCATAAAATTTGTTAAGGTAAGAGATAGTAAATCTGTTACTTCTCATTCTAGAGATTTTGTATATCATTTTTGTCATGAGAAGGGTCATATTCGTCCTTACTGTTTTAAATACAAGAAATCTAAAATGTCTTGTAATATGTTGCCTGGTAAAACACAACATATTCAACAACATGATCATGAAAAGGTCAGTGAGTCTGATATGAAATATAATGTTGTTTATACCTCCTTAAAATCATGCATTCCTAGTCTATGGTATTTTGATAGTGGATGTTCTAGACATATGACTGGTAATATTAATTTTCTTACAAATTATAAAACACATGATGGTGGAAATGTTACCTATGGAGGTGGTTCAAAAGGAAAAATAATTGGTAAAGGTACCTTGAATGTTCATGGTATGTGTTGCATGTTGTTGGTTTACGTGCTAATTTGATTAGTATAAGTCAATTATGTGATGATGATTTGCATATTAAATTTGATAAAAATTCATGCTATGTGCTCAATAATGATGATGAGTGTCTTATGATTGGTAATAGGTCTGTAGACAATTGTTATTTGATTGAATCGAATGAAACGTGCAATAGTGTGAAATTAGATGAAAATACTCTTTGGCATAAAAAACTTGGTCATGCTAATTATAGATGCATTCATGATTTGATTAGACTTGATGCTGTTAAAGGTCTCCCTTCTTTAAAGTTAGACAAAACCAAGGTTTTTGAAGCATGTCAAAAGGGTAAGCAAATCAAAGTGTCACATAAAATGTTGGCACACTGTTCGACAACACATTGTTTTGAACTTTTACATATGGACTTGATGGGTCCTATGAAAACTGAGAGTATTGGTGGGAAAAAATATTCTTTTGTTATTGTTGACGATTACTCTAGATACACTTGGGTAGAATTTTTAAAAGACAAATCAGAAACTTTTAATGCTTTTAAAATTCTTTATAAAAGATTCAAGACTGTTTTCAATACTAAAGTAAAGAGAATTAGGTCTGATCATGGTAGGGAATTTCAAAATGCTTTGTTTACTGAATTTTGTGAAAATAAGGGTATCATGCAAGAGTTTTCTTCACCAAAACCCCACTACAAAATGGAATTGCGGAAAGAAAGAATAGGACTTTGCAAGAAATGGCTAGGGTTTTGCTTTTATCAAAACATTTATCTAAAAGGTTTTGGGCTGAAGCTTTAAATACTTCTTGTCATATTACTAATAGAGTCTATCTTAGAACTAATTCCAAAATAACCCCATATGAGATCCTTAACAATAAGAAACCAAATGTGAAGTATTTTCATATTTTTGGTTGTGTTTGCTACATTTCGAATGGTAGGGATCAATTGCATAAGTTTGATTCAAAAAGTGATAAAGGGTTCTTCTTGGGTTATTCTAGAAATAGTAAAGCATATAGAATCTACAAATTAAAAACTGACACTGTGCAAGAATCAGTTAATGTTGTGTTTGATGATGATTCTAGTCTTCCAGGAACAAATTTTGAAAAGGATATTACTGATTTGGTTGAAATTTCAAAACCTATAGATTCTGACCAAAATAGAAATGTTGCTCAAAATGCTCCAACATCTGAGACAACATCAATTAAAAAGTCAGAACCTATAGAATATCCAAATATTTTTTATAAAACTCCGTCTTCACGCATACTGAAAAATTATCCATCAAATCAAATCATTGGAGAACAATACTCTGGAGTTCAAACAAGAGGGAAGATGAGCGTAAGTAATGTGGTAAGATCCATATGCATGTCTTCTAAATGCAATCTTGTGAACCATGAATGTTACCATTCTTTAGTTGAGCCTAAAAATGTTGATGAAGCATTAAAAGATGAGAATTGGATAAATGTCATGCATGAGGAATTAAATCAATTTGAGCATAATGAAGTATGGACTTTAGTTCCTAGACCCGAAAATGTTAATGTGATTGGAACTAAATGGATATACAAGAATAAAACTGATGAATGGCAATATTGTTAGGAATAAGGCTAGATTAGTTGCTCAAGGCTATACTCAAGTTGAGGGAATTGACTTTGATGAAACATTTGCACCCTTAGCTAGAATTGAGTCTATAAGACTATTACTTGCAATTGCATGTTTCATTAATATTAAATTGCATCAAATGGATGTTAAAGCTGCTTTCTTAAATGACATTTTAAATGAAGAAGCATATGTTGAGCAACCTAAAGGATTTGAAAATTCAGATTTTCCTAACCATGTTTTTAAATTGCAAAAGGCTTTATATGGTCTTAAACAAGCTCCTAGAGCTTGGTATGGTAGGTTAACTGATTTTCTTATTCAAATTAGTTTTGTAAGAGGAGAAGCTGATAGAACTTTATTCATCAAACATGTTAATTCTAAAATTTTGATTGCACAAATATATGTTGATGACATTGTTTTTGGTTCTACATGTGATTATATGTTGAAAGACTTTGTGAATGAAATGACATCAACATTTGAAATGTCCATGGTTGGTGATTTGAATTACTTTTTAGGTCTTCAAATCAAACAACTTAAAGATGGAATTTTCTTTTCACAAAGTAAATATGCAAAGAATTTGGTTAAAAGATTTGGTTTAGAAAGTGCTAAACACATGAAAACTCATATTGGATCATCTAAAAAATTGTAATGTTGGCAAAAATGTTGACCCAACATTATATAGATCGATGATAGGAAGTCTTTTATACCTAACTGCTAGTAGACCGGACATTATGTTTAGTGTATGTTTATGTGCAAGATACCAAGCTGATCCAAAAGAGTCACATTTAAATGCAGTCAAAAGGATTATCAAATACGTTGCCGGCACATGTGATCTTGGTATTTGGTATAGCAAAGATACTAACAATTCCTTGCTAGGTTATAGTGATGCTGATTGGGCAGGTGCTAGTGATGATAGAAAGAGCACGAGTGGAGGTTGTTTCTTTATGGGAAACAACTTAATCTCTTGGCATAGCAAGAAGCAAAATTGTGTTTCTCTATCCACGGCCGAGTCAGAATATATTGCAACAGGGAGTTGTTGTACTCAATTACTTTGGTTAAGAAAAATGTTTGATGATTATGGTTTAAATTGTGAAATGCTCACTGTTATGTGTGATAACACTAGTGTAATTAATATCTCAAAAAATCCTGTGCAACATTCTTTAACTAAGCATATTAGTATAAGGCATCATTTTATTCGAGATCTTGTAGAGAAAGAAATTGTGAAGTTAGAATATATTTCTACTGAAAAACAACTTGCGGACATTTTTACAAAAGCCCTTGACGACCAAAGATTTTCATCTCTTAAGAAATCTCTTGGTCTATGCACTATTAATTAAATTCATGACGAGTGTTGTAGCAAATGGTGACAGCATTTGTGACAACATTTTTTAGTTCTCATAATTTTGACTAAGTATTTTTATATTTCAGTTACTTTATAACTTGATTAGATGTGTTATTATTTTCGAGCATACATGTTGGAACATTTTGAAAGTCCTGGACACACATCTCTTAAATGCCTGTAAAAATATTCACTAAAAGATGCTAAATCACTGAGTAAATATGGGACACGGAGCTCGCGACTACGATGCTCTCTTTTAAAAGGTGATGAAAATTGCATCAATTTGTTCATAATTCATTGAGTAACTATGTGACACGGAGTTGACTACTACGATGCTCTCTTTTGAAAAGATGGATCAATATGAACTAAAATAGTATTTTGTAAAAAAAAAATTGGGGCAACACTAATGAAGCAAATTCATGTAAAATTCGTGTTGAGATGTGTGTGTGCCGACATATTTGACAACATTTGTTAGGGCACGAAAATTTTGACTAAGTCTTTGATAGTTATTTATTTTCTGAATTTTTAATTTTATTAAGTCTTAATTATGTGAATTAATTCTCTGAATTTATTAATTAATTATGTGTAGTAATGGGTAGTTATTTATTTTATTTCCTAAACTTCCCACTTCCTTATTTTTCGAAATGATGGGTGGTGTTTTACACCACCACATCATAATTATGGGTAGTGCTCTTCAAGCTGATAAATTCGAAAATAACTTCCATTTCACATCTCTATAAATTAGATCTCATTTTGCATATCATTTGTGCCTTATATCAAATATTGTCTTAGTTAATCAAAGTGTTTGCATTATTTAAGAAAAGGTATTATTTGTTCTCTTGTGTAGTATCACTTCTTCTTACTCATTATATTTTAGTTTAAAATTTATTATATTTTGATTATTTTAATATTTTTTTCCTCTCTGAATTTGATTAGATGGCTGCGAATGAAAGCTCTGCATCTTCACAATCATCACACTCGAAACCAACAATCCAAGAAAACCCTCTGCAAATCCTTTCTTCCATGACTACCTCACCTAAAACCCAGAATACGGCCGAAAATGCTCAGGCATCGACACCAACATCGCCGTTGATTACCATTGGCTCGATGGAGGTTCCCATACCTACTGCTCCTCAACCACTTACCTTCACAAATCCACTCTCAATCCAAGCCGAAATAGCTCCTTCTTATTCCATTACACCTATTATTGCTGAATCTTTCAAATCCACACCAAAAGAGCTTGAAACTTGTTCAATTGAAATCAAACTTCCAGCGGACGCGACAATGGACGAAATGGTTGCTGCTTACAATCAGCTCTGCCTTCAAACGACTACCCCTGTAATCATTGTGGGGGAGAGTGTGATTGACTTAGACCCGGTGAAATGAATGGCGCACCCTGAAGATTATGTCGATGAAAGAGCTATAGAGGAAGAAACTGACTCGGACATTGGGTTCGACGACTCTAAAGGCTCCAGCAAATCTTTGCAACTGGGAGAACGGCTCCAAAATGTTCGCAATCGTGGGCGTGGGAACACTACCTATCGTGGTGGTAAACGTAGGGTTTCCTACAGAACAATGGGGAAAAGAGTGAACTATTCTGAGAAGAGGAGAAAGGTACTTGAAGATGGGATTGCTTCTAACCCTATCAAGGTCTTTGGCGAGAATGAAGAAAAAGAAGCCTCCCCTGCTCCAACTGGAAACAAAGAAAGCTCAGAGGAGACTGATCAAGTATGAACATTCCTTTGAATCAGTACATAGCAATGAAAAGATCATCAAGAAAGGAGACAGAGAAAGAAAAGGCTGTTCTGCACGATGTTCCCGTAAATGTTGCTGAAGATGTTGCCTCTCCGATGGCAACATCAAGGTCTGAAAGCTCAGAAGATGATGAGCAACATACTGAACAACGCTCAGATTCATCTTATCAAGATGAGGAGATTCAGGTACATTCTAACTCTGGTAATGATGATGATGATGCTAGGTCTGATAAGGATGAGGAGTACCATAATGTTGATAGCAAGAGATTTAAGGAGATTAGATCTAGGCTGTTGATTACTGAAAAGTTGATCAAAGTTTCTGATTTTGAAAAACTTGGAATAGTCAAATACTTGGAGGATAGGATGCTGTTATACTCTGTGACATGTGCTAAACCATATTTTGTTCAGTGGATTTATGAGTTTTATGCTAACTTGCATGCACATACTGGAAGGAAAAACTCTAAGTTCTATGGCACCACTTGGTTTAGGAATGTGAAAATAATGTTGAATCCCAGGGTAATTAATGGTGTTCTGAAATCTGGAAATTGTGTTGAACCTGTAATTGAAAATATGAATGCTGTGATTTCTGTGCTGACTGGTGGTTTGGTATCTACTTGGGTGAATATGATTAGTGCTTCCAAACTGACAAGTTTGTTCTCTATCCTGCATAAGTTGGTTGTATATAATTGGTTGTCTTCAACTAATACTACAATTTTGACAAAAGAGCAAGCTGTCCTTTTGTACAAAATTCATATTAAACAGTTCGATTTGGGGCAAATAATATTCAGAAATATGATGAGCTATACTGATACTATCTCTGAGAAAGGGTTGCTACCCTACCCATGTTTGATCTCATTGTTGCTAGAAGATAAAGAATTTGATAGGCCAGAGACTGGAACAATCAGCAGTTTCCAAGCAAGCTTCAGAATCTCTCACACTTTGCTCAGTGGACCACAGGTGATTGATGTTCCTTTACCCGGTGAAAATCCAGCCAACTCAGCTCAGAATCGACCTTCTACCTCAAATGCTGCTGAACATGTTGGCAACATTAATGCCAACATGTCACCTGGAGGATCCATTCTTTCTGTCCAACTAACTTCCTCTTATATTCTTGATCAAATTTCCTCTTTGCAGACCACAATTGATAATTTTCGGGCAAATGTGGAGGATTTGAAAATTAGAAAAGCATTTTGGGAGAATCTCCTTTCCACTCCAACAAGGGAAGTAGCTCCTGATGTTGATGCACGCACAAATTCTGGGGGAGTGCAGTTACAAGACATGGAGATTGATGTAAATCCAGAAGAACTAGGAAATGAAGTTGTTGCTGAAAATGTTGATCAAGATGATGCCAACATATTAAGGCAGGCTGTTACAGACACTGTTGTTGAGGTGGTTGCTGATGAGATTGGGATCACACAACCTATTCTTGATGAAATCCTGAGTCCAGTCAATGAAAGATTTAAGGATGCAGTTGAACATCAATATGATGTTCAAAGTTGAGCTTGTGTGATGATGAAG
The DNA here is from genome assembly GCA_026898435.1 of Prunella vulgaris. NCBI lineage: Eukaryota > Viridiplantae > Streptophyta > Magnoliopsida > Lamiales > Lamiaceae > Prunella > Prunella vulgaris. Next base: position 658,164 of record JAPKLY010000096.1, read on the forward strand.
TTCAAAGTATGGGGGAGTTTATGCCGGTCCTTGTGGATGCAGCTGTTGATCTCTATCTTCAGCCCTTCTCCTCTCCTTTACTTCATTTGAATTTTCATTATTATGCTTAGACTCTGTTTTTATTTTAAAGTTGTAATAGTTGATAGCCTAAAAAACAGTTCTTAGATTAGGCTATTATATTTCTTGTTTTGCAAGGTCTAAAGCATTGTTTGTATGCTTTATGAACCTTCTCTATTTGTTTTTTAATATGCTTATAATTGTGTTTTTGTTTATGGTTATCCTTTTGGTCTATAAGCACCTTATGTTGTGCTTTATGTCCGGAAAACTTGTTTTGGTTGATAGTTAACCTTTTGGTCCATAAGCACCTTATGTTGTGCTTTATGTCCACAAAACTATCCTTTTACTTGCTTTATTTTATTTGGTTCGAATAAAATTTTTCATCACTTCATTTGATGAAAATTTAATAATTTCGTCTACATAACTCTGATCAACTCTAATCAAATTTATTTGATTATGATCAACATCAGTGTGTTGTAGTAGAAAGGCCAAATTGGGGGAGATTGTTGATGTTGAAAGAATGTTATGCAATGTCTTGCCATCATTTTAGACAACATCAAAATTAGCCCTTTCTACTAACTTTCCTAATGATTTTTCCATGTTATATTATTTTTCTAGGTATGGAAGTTGAAGACGTGAAGGTCCCAGAAGGTTCTAGAATGTCAGGCGGTTCCATTGCTTGAGTAGAGAGATATCCACTAACTTGGAAGTTATCATTATGGGCGGTTATTTTGAAGCCCACTACTTGGCTTCATTATGGAGTGGAGAGCTCATTATCTACGTCTATAAATAGAGCACCACTTCATCATTTCAAAGTATGACCGAAAAGTATAATTCAGAGTTGAACGAATCATGTGTCATTCGCTAGATTCTAGGTTATACACGGTTCATCAGAATGTTGGGAACATTAGTCTCGGCATTGTTCACAACATTCATTGTTTGATCTAACAATCCTTTCGGCTGAACGTAGACGTGTTAGGTTTTGTTTAGGTCTATTCTTATAGGTCTTGTTTAGATCTTTGTGTGATCTTGTGTAGGTCTTGCGCGGCCTTGAATTTTGGTTTCTTGTGTAAACCTTATATTTGTGTCACTACAAGTTATAGTGAAGTTTCTCTGCTAGTGAGGCAGCATAGTCTATACATTTTGTATAGCCTATGAAAATTTTGATATCCCTTTGCAAAAGTGTGCGTTTAAGTCTTCCGCTATGTAGTGTTGTCATTTATGTTGTTGACATTTTTAATAATACTTCTCTAAAACATTTTCAATCACACGCACCAACACTGTCATATACTAGTGCGTAGACCCGCGAATTTGCGGAATAACAAGCAAAATTATATATAATAAAAATTATTATTTATTTTTGTTTTATTTAAAACTATTTTTATTTTATAAGAATTTCTTTAATTCATAATCAAGAACATATTAAATTATATATATTTAAGTAGATATTGATAATATTTTAATATGAGATAATATATATTATAAATCTACGTTAAATCTATGTTGTTATTCTCAATTGTTTATTTATTATTTTTTAAAATCTTTTATTAATATATGATTTACATAAAATAAAATATATATGTGTCTCACAATTATTTAATTAATTATATATATTTGAATTATTATTTAAACAAAAAAATATTAAAATCTAAGCAATAATATTAATATTTATAGTATTAATAAGATTTTTCTTAAATTCAAATATTCTACTATATATGAAGATTAATAAATAAATATTTTAAAATAATAAAATTCATATTTTAGATTTAAATTTATTTTATATATGGAATATGAATGTGAATTAAAATTAAAAAAATAATTAATTTGAATAATTGTAGAATTGTAATAATTGAAATTAATAAGATATTACACCTTCAATGTGTTCTCTTTTACATAGATATACAAAATTTTAATTTGACATGCAGTTGAGATATATTGTAGAAAAAGTAGAATGTAATATTGTAATTAAATTAAATGTGGAAATTGAGGTGTGTCCGGAGTGTGGTATATATAAATGGTGGAGTAATACATGATAATAGTTAGAATACAATATTATTAATTTATTTTTTTATGTGTTTTGACGAGAATTTGGGTGGGAAGCTAGTATTGTGTCATATATAATTTTCCACATAAATTTAAAATTTTCACGTAAAATTAAATGTTGAAGTATAAACAACTTTTAAACCATCTATATTAAAGAAAATCACATAGCGTATGTAAATTTTTTTAAATTTTTTTAGAGAATTCTTTTTGACTTTCAATCTTCCATATATTCTAAAATTTAACATTTTATTTATATATAACAATTTTATACTTTTGATCTATAACAAATAAATTAAGTAATTAAAAAATATGTACACATACATAACACATACACTATATTGTGGCAAATAAATCAAGTAATTAAAAAATATATACACATGCACAACACTACACAATATTGTGCTCTAGAATATCTTCTTTTTTTCCCTAGAATTGTAAAATAACTTATGGTGTATATAATGCATGCACAATATTTTTAATACGAACCTGCAAAAAAATTGAACGTAGAAAGATAAATAAATAATTCTAACATCAGAATATTATGAACATGTAAAAAAAGAACATTAAAAAGATGAATAAGCAATTTAAACGTCATGTTGTCAGTCGTTTTTGGATAGTGGAATGTGTGTGGCGTAAGTTGACGGACGACCTCAACAATCAATTGAGCAATAATGCAAATATGATAAACTCGCAGACTTGGGGAGAATACTCCATCTTTGTTTTGATATTTCTCTCTCTACTTTTATATATGTTCGTTGCATTCAATAGAAGAACATTTCTCTCTCAAAGCTCATTTATGAGGCTCTATTTATAGTTTATGCTTTAATCTCACAATGCTACATTAAATGCGCCTTAAGATGCATCATTAACCTATACTGCCTAGTCTAAGACATATATTCAGCAGTTGCACGTTCAGGACCAATCGGGAATTGCCATGTGACTTAATAGTACATTCTATCTTTAAATGGCAGCATGGTCTTATTCCTAATCTCTCTGACTCGGGGATTTCTTTCTCCATTGCACGTTGATTTGATGTCCCATCGTATCTCATAATTTCCAATGTAGATTTGTTCTTCCTGCTTCCCGGCTATGTTCGGGGAGGGTTTGGCTCTTGGTGGTCGGCCCATGTTTTTGTTCTTCTCGGCCGCGTGTCGGCCTCCAAGTCTCTTCGGTCCTCTTTACCCTTCTCGGTCTTAGCTGTTTCTTGGCCCTCTCCGTGATGTCCTCTTGCTCGGCTTTGTCTGTGTCTCTTGCATCATGATACTGATGTGGTATCGTGTTCGAGTTGTAGTTTTGTCCAAAGTGTGATTGACAAACAAGATAACACTTAGTGCAACAAGCCTAGCATTGTTTCTTACTATATAAGCAGATTCATCAATCTCATTCTTGAAAATCCACTTTGTTCCAATTACATTCATGTTTGAAGGTCTAGGTACTAAAGTCCGAACATCATTCCTAGTGAATTGTTCAAGTTCTTCTTGCATAGACTCAATCCAACATTCATCTTTCAAAGCTTCAGACACATTCCTGAGTTCAATAGAAGAAAAATAATCTTGAGTACATACCTGATTGCATATATTGGACATGCAAACCGAATGTACTACATCACTCATTTTACCTTTTCTTTTTGTGAGAATACCAATAGAGGATTCACCTATGATCTATAATGAAGGGTGATCCTTCTTGATTCTACGGACAAGGGTATGTCATGGAGTTTTTGGTGACTGATTCTCATCATCTTCTGATTCGACACTTGATGTTACTGGAGATGTTGTAGCCTTTACTTCAACACTTGTCACTGTTTCGGTGAGACTTGTGATTTTCAACAAATCAGAGATGTCCTCTTCCACTATTTTACCTGAAATATTTGAAATATTATCAAATACTATGTTCACAGATTCTTACAAAGTTCTTGTTCTAAGATTATAAACCCTATAAGCCTTGCTATTCTTAGAATAATCTAAGAATAGTCCTTTATAACTCCTAGAATTAAACTTGGACAAGTAATCTCTATCATTTAGAATGTAGCACAAACATCCAAAGGTGTGAAAATATATCAAGTTTGGTTAAGTTTCTGTAATTTACGTGGCCAAGCTTTCAGTGCCAAAGTACACTTTCATCAGATTGTGAGATGTTTCACAAAGTGTTGTCACCAATGAGGTAACAATTATCAGTAGAACAATGACCAACCATCGCACAATTATCAGTTTCATCCAATACAAAATATGAGTTTTTATCAAATTTCACATGCAAATTATTATCACACAACTGACTTATGCTTATCAAATTAGCACGTAAACCTTCAACATGAAACACATTTTTCAGTTTTGGAAAATCTTCAACATTCAAAGTTCCCTTTCCCACTATGTTACTCTTAGAACCACACTTTACTACCATCAAAAGTTTCATATTCATTCCAGTATTCAATATTTCCTGTCATATGCCTGGAACACCCATTGTCAAAATGCCATAATCCAGGTACACATGCTTGTAAAGAAGTATAAACAACATTGCAAAGCACTTTGGGGTTTCTAATCCATGTAGATTTTGATTTGTGTGAATACTTGTGTGGTAACACTCCAGGTTACACTTTAGCAGAAAGCAGATCTTCTTTCAGTTTAAAACAATAAGGATGAATGTGTCCAGGAACTAAATAGTAATGACAAATAAAAGCCCTTTTTCCTCTTTGTTTTGGAAACTTTTTTGAAGAATTGTTTGAACATGGTTTTACAAAGGCGATATGTTTTTCAAAACTAAAAGGAATAGAATTTTCAAAAAATCCAAGACCAAATTTATCAGTTTTTCCAACAGAAAAAACTTCATTTAAAACAGTTGTACCTTTGGAGTACTTTTTGAAACTTAGTGTAGAAGCAGTTAACTTTTCTTGGAGTTTAGAAATTTAAACATCCTTTTTTGTGAGATTTACCTCAAGTCTTATGATAGTTTCAATCACCTCTTTATTAGCTCTGTTGACATCCTTCAGTTCTTTCTGAAGTTCAGCAACCTTTATCTCTAAAGGTTCTTGAGAGGCACCTGTTCTAGAATAGAAAACATTTAGTACTGTCCTCATCAGATTCAAAAGTAAACTGAAACCTGTTTGATGTTATTGCTGATGTTTTCACACTGGGTTCAACATCCGAGTCATTTCCAGAAAAATCTTCTTCACACATTTAGATAAAAATGCAAGTTCTTCATCTATAGCCTTTATATCTTCATCAGAATCTTCATCACTCAAAGAAACAGTTGAGCTCATCATTTTCTTCAAAAGAGTGTTAGCACATTCATTTGCATAATGACCAAAAACAGTACATTCATCACAAATAACACTTTTTCTATACTCAGGATCCTACTTAAAATAAGTTTGAGGGGAATTTTTAAAATCTATCTTAGGCTTAGTGTTAAAATCAGTCTTGTTTTTCTTTTGCCTAAGGTAAGCTTCAAATTCTTTTGGTAAGAAATGCAATATTGTCAGTGTCATCAACACTTTCTTCAACCTGTTCAATTTAAGTAATAACTAAAGTTTTTCCAGAACTATCGTCCAGGATGCACTTTTCTTCCTCCAATGTGATGCACCGAAGGAGGGGAAGCGAGAAACTGTGCTTGTAAAGATTTCCCTTCAAGAGGGCATACCTTGCCACTCGCATGCGCAATTTGCGGGCTTGAACCTTGTCTTATGGTACTTCTCCCATTGTGAGGTGCTTAATGATAGGAGTCATCCAAATTTCCTCGATTTGCACATGTGCCACCAGTTCTGCTTGCTCGAACTTCTCTAGCAAGCAGCTCGCTAACCCTTAGTAGGCCACCATTTAGTCGCTCGAAGCTTCAAATTCTCCTAAAATCAGGCAAGTAATGAGCTGAGAGTTGCTGAAACACTTGGAGGCACCTAGCCTCCACTGCCATTGCCATTGCCATTTCTAGATCATTAATCAAAGCTTTGTACTCGGTTTCGTTGTTGGTGGATGGAATTCAAATTTTAGCACCGTCGTGAATGATTGGCCTACTGGGCTGAACAAAACTATTCCTGCCCGGCTTGACGTCAAGGATCCATACACATAAAGCTTCCATGGGTAAGCGTTCATTCTGGCTACATCATCTGGATAGGTGAGTTAGACTATAAAGTCAGCTAAGGCTTGTCCCTTGATCGTCAGCTCGGGGTGCGCAGGTGATCCGGTACAGTTCGATCTCAATTGCTCACTTGACGTATCTTCCCGATGTGTCCGGCTTCTACAGGACCTGCCAAAGTGGCATTATCGATGGGACCTCCACGTGGTCTCCATATCACATGTTTTCAGCATATCCTTCCTTACTGCTAGTATTGCAATATTTAAATGGGACTTTTTGTATTGCAATATAGCTCTGGTGGCCTTCTGATTGCCCTTTACATTCATGTCTTCCCGGAGGGAGTAGGAAACTTGATACAGTAGAAGTATGTTGAGGACGTACCCCCAAATTTATGGTCTGCCCAAGAATTCGTTAAAGGCCGAGGGCAGGTTGATTATTACAAAGTCAAGTTATTTCGAGGCATTGACGTTCCCGTCCATACTAGACACTAACTAAACAGCTAACCTAATCGTATCGTAGGGCTTCAACGAAGCATCCCCGAAGTCTTTATCACGAACTCGCTTGGCTCCATATACTTTTCAAAAGAGGGGTCCAATTGGTCGAACATCGACTTGAACAGGGTATTGCAGAACGCCCCATTGTTAACCCTCATCCTATGCACGGTTACTCCCATGATGTTTATGGATACTACCAGGGGGTCACCGTATGGGTAGACCACCTAGTCCTGTTCTCGGCATGGAAGGCCAACTGCTCTGATTTTTTCTCGATCACTTTCGCTAGGAGGGGTAGTTGGTAGATGTTATCCAGAGCGTTCAACTTTGTTTTAGCCTCTGATTAGATTGTTTTGACGAAGAGGCAAATCCCCTAACATGAATGATCACTTTCACCCCGCGCTGCCCTGCTTGATCTGGGATGGGCGTGCTACTTCTACGGTGTTTGTGGTCGGGGTCTCGTGTTAGGGCAATAACGCGCTTAGTGGCCTCTTTGTGAACATGCCTAGCTTACCATCTTCATATAACTTCCAGAGCTATCTCAACAAGTTTCTGTATGTGTTTGTACTATGGCCGGGCTGCTGGTGATACTGGCAGAACCGGTTGCTGACTGTCATGACTTTGGGGTTGTGCTGCTGGTGATACTGGCAGAACCAGCTGGAGGGGGCATGTTGGCCTAGGAAGTCATGGATCGACCTCCTTAGTTCCCGTTTATCCAGTCGCTGGCTGACGAGTATTCGACTTGTGAAAGAGCTCGCGCATCCTTGGTTGGTGCGAAAATGCTCCCCCAGCCAAGAGAACACTGACCTCGTGGGGCCCCCTCCAAACTGGGCAGCATCGTCCATCCTTCAGTTAAAATTGAGGGGACGAGAACCGCTGCAGTCCGACCCAATGGTTAGGTTCACTATAGGGGCATTTTCTCGAGGACCAGCTTTGTGGGCTGGCACCTTTGTCGTGTTAGATGTTTGTGCTGGGATTTGTGCTGCTAGTTTCCGTTGGCGCTCACTAGGGCCGGTTAGACATCTTCTGGAGTGCACATCTGTGCAAAGAGGTGAGCCTAATCCCATTCTTCGTTATTTTGATGTTGGGGGCTCGGCGTCTGGCACTCAACTTCTTTAAGGTGTTGTTCCCCTTCAGCTGCCATTTGGAGACAAAACTAATGGGCGGTGTTTGAGTGTAAGACTCTTTAAGAAAAGGAAAGAAATTGGAGGGGATCATATTTCTTACAGTCCTGCAAGTGAAGGCATTCTATTTCTAGAGCCAAATTGTTGATGGTCACTTTTTGTTGAAATTGATAGCCAAATCAGATCCCGTGACCAACACGAAAAGGTCACTTACCTTAGGAATTAATTACGAACCCTGCTGATATTCTCGTTTTTCCTTTCCCCAGAATCCAGTCCTTCCGTACTCCAAGTCTAATACACAGAATGGTATGTGTATGTTATTTCACGAATTAGTAATGTCCAGTGTCGGAATGTGTCTGATGATATTCGTCAATGCACCAGAGTAGGGAGTCAATCTGAAGGAAATAGTCTACTATTATTTTCTTGGGAAATATTCTGCAGAGAGTTTCTCCATTGTGCATAAAATCCCAATTAGTTATATGGGAAGTTAATTAAATTAACTTCCCAACCCATAACTTCCTTCAATTATTATCCACTTCAAATATGTGGAATATATAATTAATATATATATAAATAATATATCAAATATTATTTACATCTCCCACTCACATATGAAGTCTAATGGTCTTTAACACATTTCCTTCATATATCACATTCTTATTCAGACAATACCTCGTGTGACTCACTAGTGCATCAAGTTTCCATGCTATACATCCGTTGGGAGTATAGCACCTCAATCAGAACAACTTGGATACTAAGGCAACTCGTTATACCCCAGAACTCTTATCATTTAACATATGTTGAAATATCTCTATTGAATCTCTCAAAATAGAGCATACTCAACCTTTTTCGCGAAATCTAAAGTATTCATAATCAAACACATAGCTTGATTGACTAGTCAATGAATCAGAATAGAGTGTGTTAAATAAAGACATTCTTCCTTTTTCTCTAAGTATCTACAGGCTCCCACTGTAGTTGCTTTCCTAGACATGTCCCGTTTCGCTCTTATCATCATAGCTGTTGGTAACATGCTAAAGTAGCAACACTAAAGTGTAGTCTAAGAAATATAGAAGAAAGTCCTAAGGGTAATCGAATTTTTTTTAGTACTCACACATAATGAGAAAACAGAGATCCATCTTTCTCATTTCCTTTTAAGGGTCATAAGCACATGTTATTCCTCAATGAACACATGTCACAATGTCTATAACTTCCAAGGTAGGAAGCATATGTCTTATCTAAATTTGACATCGTGTAAATTTACAAGTCAAATGCATTCCATACACTTAACCCAGATATCCAATCACATGCGTTTTAGGATCTGTAAAATTTAGCTTCATAACAAGTCAGATAGATTCGTGGTTGAAATCCATCTCGATTATGTTCATCGATATAATCTCATCTCTGAACTCCCACTAGTTCAGAGACGATTGCTAGTGTGAGAGAGTCAATCATAACTTGTCGACATACATATTATATATGATTGAATCACATATAATTCATAAAACACTGACAATTACAATTTAAACTGTCAGTTAACACCTTCAACATCCCAATCGAATTGCATTCAATCCTATGCAAGCTTAAAAAACTCAAATATGTTCCATGAACATATCACTTAGTAATAAGTTTGGTCAAAAGGATTTGCAACCATCAATCGACTAAAAATGTATCTTAGAATCACTTAGTTTATCAATTGAATCATTAACATAGATAGGACTTTGCATTGATAAATTTGGTTCTTCCTAAATATTCGGCATTCCTTGTGTAAGCCATGATTGCTTAATCATCACAATGAATCGACACAACTCCCACAGGGGTGTTTGTATCCTCCAAAAAAATTAGAAATTTAACCAACCAAATAATTTCTTAAACTGTAGAAAACATATGACATATAACTAAACATTCAATATGAACAGCGCTGTGCAAGTGTAATGCTTGCAACACTGTGAGATTGCTCCATTGTTGAGCAATAAGACTTAACTGGAATTTGATTTTCGTTTCGACTAAATCAACACTCCAATCTATGTCCATATACTTAGTCAGTGTCATCTAGTTTTGTCGACAATAAAAGAAATAATCAATAGTCCATTTCTTTAGATATCTGAAAAATCCTCTACACTATCCCAGGATTAAAAAGATATTAGTCAGGTAGACCAATGGCATAACATATGTCTAATTTATGTATAGAACTTTGAACAACTCTTTCTAACTTTCTTGAGTCTCGGGACACATATCTTGACTCAAATACTTGCCTCTACAGTACGAGTATCCAGTGGTTTACAGGTGTCCATCTTGAGATGTTCTAAGACATTCTTGAATTAAGTCTTTAAAAAGACACTTAAAAAATTCTTTGAACACTTCTCATGGATATTACCATTAATTATCTACACTGCCTCACCCTCTTCATCTTGGAATACTCAATATTGTTTCCGGCTTACATTACATCATCTACATCAGAAAAAGAATCACAAAACAATTCTTAGGGCGTTTAACTTTAACACAGTGGTCTTCGTTTTTCCTAAAACAAAGTTGAATGAGATAAGCATCGAGTGAAATCTCATAACACCACTTATCTTGAGGATTAATGAAGTCTATAAATCGACTTATCAATTTATGAACTTTATCCTCTCATTCTTGAAGAATAAATCCTACAATACCATGTAGATTTCATCTTCTAATTCTCCCACTGAGAAGAACAATCTTAACGTCATTTTGATGTAAATTCTAATCCTATACTAGCCACTATAGCTAGAAGTAGATGAATTGAGGCAAATCTCACAATAGGTGAAAAAGATTAACCCTTCAGTAGAGTATATCCTTTTGTAGCCACCAAGTGATTTTCAAACCTCTCCTATTGAGTCATTTGATAACTTATAATCTTGAGAATCTAGTTATTCCCAAAATTTATTGTCCCTTTAGAAACTCTACAAGTTTGTAAACTCGTCTATGAAGTTTGTAAACTCGTCTAGACTTCATAGATTTAAATAAACTTCTATTGCTTTCTTCTAATTTCTGGAAAAATAAAGAAGACTCATCCTTCTATGTCATAATGCTTCTTGAGCACTTATTTCCTTAAACTTTTCCGAGAGTGATTTATTACCAAATTGAAGAGTCACCAAATCCTCAACAGACAACCGTCACTAGCAAATATCTATCAAAAATCCACATCATCAACTGATAAAACTTCTCCCACTTGGATCAGATAGATTTTGGTTCCTTAATCTCGAAAAAAATATATATAGGATTTCCAATGCCAACTCTATAAGGAAAACTTAATTCCAGAAAATATGGATTATGCGATTTCTTACAAGTCATGCTCCCACTGAAGCTCCTATGATCATGTATCCCTTAGAATTTCCACAGTAATTTATGAAAATATACTCTCAACAACTAGGATTCAACTTTCCACATTTTTCCGAAAGATCATATGAAGGTTGCATATCCTGATGTTCTAAGGGTACTTAAGAAACATGTTTTACTACCCGTCCTAAATCATATGGAGTTGTAGCAATAGACTTAGAAGACACCAGATTAAGCACATAAGCCAATTTAAATAACGTATCTTTCTAAAAGATATGTATCTTAGCTCGTGTCTATATGGATCTTAACATTTCTAACAATGTTCTATTCCTTCTTTCGGCAACACCAAGTGACTGATGTCTATTAAAGGATAATCAATTGTCAGACAACTCCTTTTTATTACACAATTCCCGGAATTATTTAGATAGACTTTCATGTCTCCAATCAGTTTCCTCAATTTGTCCAAATAGATGTCTGAAACATCAAGTACATCAGACTTATGAGAAATCAAACAGACAGGATCAATACATGATTTGTCATTTCTAAATGTAATGAAACAGGAAAAAATCCATCTTGTGTCCTTATCTAATAGGAAACCATATACCAAAAAATAATAGCAACAAAAACACATCTCTAATAGTTTTTCAAACGGTTTTGGGTCATTTAACCAGCAAGAAAAGTTTGTATTAGGATTACTCGACTTTGGTTCCAGATTCAACAATTTATAAATCACAAGTCCATTTATCCTATCTTGCTTAAAATGACCTATACTAGTATGCAAAATATGTCTATCATATATACATCACTAGAAGAACCATCATTCAGTAGGTACGAACTGAATTCATAATAACTAAAATATGTCCTTTCACCATCCAAAAACATAAAGCTGACAACTATAAGTCCATCACAATAACTCTTAACATTAATGCGATGACAACCATGTCTCTAAAAATAACAATACAATGTATCTCAAATCAAGCAAGCATAAATGAAACAGAAAAAGATAAAGCGTGATTTAAAGAGCTATTTTGATCATCTTGTAGAATAATAATATGACCCTGTCAGAGTCAATTTTGCAAGTCACAAGTCTTTGACTTTGACTCCAGTATTATATCCTACTCAAATCCATTGATTATGTACAATGGCTCCCATGTCTCCAAATGTCTCGGTCTGTTGTTTCTGAATCTTTATTCCACAAAGGATAAGATTCAGTTAAAAACAACAATTTAGAGATATCTACAAATAATAAAAAAAAATGAAATTAGATGGATCTGTCTTGTCCTATCAAGGCTCAGGGCACTCATGTGCAAAACGACCATGCTCACAACAGTTGTAGTATGTCATTTTGCTCATATCCTTCTTATTCATTTTAACACGCTTCTTCTTTCTTTTCATATAGATTGCATTGCCTTAGGTATTGTTATCCTACCTCCCACTATCCGATCAATTATCCTTCTTCCCCTTCTTCCAGTTCTATATTCGTTTAAAGTCTAAAACTTCGGTTGAACTAGAACTAACAAAGAAGAAGGTACCAGAAGGATGTTTAGCTTCTGTAAGCCTTTCAACCTCTAGATTTAGCTGATGAGCTGCTTAATTGAAAGTTCTAATACTCTCATTTCAAGCCAAAATAATCTCGAGGTGATTCCAATGATATGGTAGTGAGCAGACTAGAGCTTGAATTCAGTGTTCATCAGAAAATTGTGACTAGCTTGTTTAAGTTCAGTAATCATATTAGACATATCCCTAAAATGTTGTCTAACATTGTGATCACTAAACTAAGCAAAGATCTCGTGTCGTGGAAGTTTTTCATTTCCCACACAAGATAAGCTACCTGGTCCCTATTTCTCCGATTCTCAATCCCAAAGCTCGGGTCAGACATTTCTAGGTTGATCGCATCTAATAGTCCTATCTTGTCCAAAAAATACTAAAATTTCTACCAATGTCATTGTCTTAAATAATAAAGTGATTCACTGTGCTAATGTTTTATTACAATGGGTGCCGGGAAGACAACCAACCACACCCATCCAATGGAGACAAGAGTGGATGCACACCTGGCACCCCACAAAGAGACGAGCAGGTCACAACCCTAACCAGGAGAAGGGCATCCGCCCCATTAAAGGTTGCTCGCTCACGAGGAAACCAACTCCCCAAAGAGAAGAACAAACCTAGAAGGGCAGATTTGTCTTTTAGAAGAGTTAGTGGGTCAAATATGTTAAATAGTGACAAGTGGAGGACACTTGTCACTATCTTAGGCTAATTAGCTTAATTACATGCTACCTCACCCTGGCATGGGTATAAATAGGGCAAAAACATTCATTTGTAAGGATCCAACATTTCTTTTACTAATACAAAAAACATTATTCTACTTTCTCTCACTACTTCTCTCTCTATTTTCATACAATCAAATTAATTCACTTGCTTTGATTATTGTTTGAGTGATTCAATATAGTAATTAGCCACATAAATATTTAATTAGAAGAAATTGCTCAATAATTTGGCACTAGAAACCTCCGTTGGTTGAATCGAGAGTTGTAAAAAGAGAAAGAAGAGCTTGAAGATTTGAAGATAAACGTTGAGTCTTCATGAAGAACTACCCAGAAATCTGCGTGAGAAGCAAGCTCAGAAATCTTCACCTGCCAATTGTGGGAAGATTATAATGTTCAAACACATACGGCTATAAAAGATATTGTTCGGCAAGAATCTTCAACACACAATTCGCAAATAACAATGAGATACACGTACGAGAGCTCGCACGATGAATCGCGCACTACCTAAACTAGCAGGAGGTGGAGAGGCAAGAAAAGGAATGAATGCCGACAATCTGGACCAGCCCAAGTCCCGGCCTTACCTGCTGCACCGGTCAAACCTCAAATTGAGGTGGCCTTGGAGTCGATGATGAAGACCCGGGAAGATGTCGAAAGAGCAATGGCTGCATTAAAGGATACAAAGGCAGCAAGCTTTAGCTGCTCGCCCGCCAATGATACAAGCTGCCCCGACGGAAACAAAACGAGATACGAGAACAAGTTACCATGCTCAGGAGGAAGAAGCAAGCAGTGGGCGAGCACCACATACAAGCTTGAGAGGAAAGCAAAAGATGAATGACCGACTAGGCCCGCAAGGTAGGCGACCAGAGGGGCGACCAGATGGGGGGCGACCAGATGGCCAGCATGAACACCCTCATCATGAAGGGTCCCGAGGAAGCTTGCAGGATCAGCTGGGCCACCAGTCGGCTGGGGGGCGGTCCGAATCCACATACCCCCACGAGTCGTACCAATCAGAGACATGGGTCCCAAGAAGACCGGTGCAACAACGGCTGAGGAGGCGGGCATTAGAGAGGCTGGGCCCCAATGTGGCGAGCAACCTACAACGACCTTAAAGGGACTGCAGGGGGCTGCTCGTCAGCATGTGGAGCACCCTGAACAGCCTCGAGGAGAGGGGTCTTCTCTGGGGTCGTCACTCATGGAGATTGAGAAGCTAAAAAATGCGGTAGAGGACTTGCGTGAACAAGTGGTGTTGGTCCCTTAAGTGGTCAAGATCTAGAGGGGGGGGGGGGGGTGAATAGACCTTGAAAATAAAAAATCAAATTTTCAAACTTTTCAAAAAGGAATTCTAGAACCTTACAGTAACCCTTTAAAGTTTAAAAAATAAGGAGTCTACAAGAGGTTTTTGGACCACAAAGGTTACAGCTATGGACTTAAGAAGTCTATAGCTGCAGAGTTATAAAACTTGCAAATAAAATATTCAACTTGTAGACAAAGTATCTGAGGGGTTCTCACACTTAAAAGTGTATAAGAGAGACCTCTAATGTGCAGCAGAAATAAGTGTAAGTGTTAATGAAAAATAATATGAACAAACTTAACAGCTGAGTGACTAAAAGAAGTCTACAGCTGTAGAGTCCAGTTCCTTTGTGAAAAACACAAAGTTTTTATGCACGAATTTAAAAAGAATGATGAATGTAACAGTAAAGATAAATATGCAATACAAAAAATATATAAATGACAGAAATAAATAAAACAAGAAAAGAGCAGGATTTATAGTGGTTCAGAGTCTATGAATAAGACCTCATATATCCACTGTTACACCACTACATGCCAAATTCACTAAGAACATATCACAAAGACCAATACAAGTATTTCCCCCTCATAACTAGATTCACTCAGATTTCTATTCTAAGTAACAAAACACTATCCTATTGACTCAGAACAACTCACAAAGAGTTAAAAACCTCACAAAGAGATGTCTACACAAAGTAGAAAATAAAATATGTGTGAGGGAACAACAACAAATGTGATTCTTTTTAAGAAAATTCTAACCAACTATCTTATGAATCACAAGGAATAATAAAGAAAATAAGCCCCCCCCTCCCCTCTCTCTCTCTCTCTCACACACACACACACACACACAGATTTGTTGGCTGTAGACTTGCTTAGGTTGAATGCTTGAATGCTTAGGTTGTTGTTATTGCTTCCTCTGAGAACTTCCTCTATTTATAGATGAAAATGTGTGTCTTATTCGTTGGAGAATTCAAATTTGAATTCTGGATAAGGATCCTCTTACTCTCTATAGCCTTGCATGTGTGAAGTTGTCCTCATCCTTCACACAAAATAATACTAGATGTACTATTTGTCTTCATTCACAAAATTCTAGTTAACTTTGATTTTATCTTCATTAAACTTCCAGATTCTTTGATATAAACTCCTCTTAAGTACTCTATAGTGAGTGCATAAGTGCTTCACTAATTTGAGCTTAAGGGTCTTGATAATCTTCATTATATCTTCATCTTGTACTTCGATCTTCAAATAGTTATATCAGTTGTAGGGTCTTGAATTTTACAGCTATAGGTTTCTGAAATTTAAGAAACTAGCTGTAGGAATAACATTACAGCTGTAAGGTCATGTTTGGCTGTAGACTGATCAAATATACAGTTGCAAACTTTCCTTTCACAACTATAACTTCCTTAGCCAATTTTCTTGTAACAAAGTATTAGATTCAATTCAATAAGAATACATATTTTGCACACAGCAAAATCTAAACAAGGTACTTAACAAGTGGCAAGCAAAGAAAAGATAGAAACTTTAACATCCCTGCAAACATAATATATAATACAAAATCATAATTATAATGCAGAATTATTCAAATATTGTTAATAAATTTATGAAAATTACATCAAAGCATAATTCACAAAGTTCTAACATTAACAACTAATTTAAAATTTAATAAATATCTCCAAATTCTTCAATATTGGTATTAGATCATTCCTTGGACAATAATAAAAAAATATTTTTCCATTTTAGTATCATTATAATCATGTGAAACATGTAAAAAGTATAACTTAATAATTATTTTATAAAAATAAATTATCTATGAAATAAAAGAATTACCAACAACAAATTTACGTTAATTTTTGTTCCCCTTTGTGTGGGCACGTGTTTTTTTTAAAATGAGATAATAGATAAATTAAGGATATTGTAGAATAATTGTGGAGTACACTAAAAAATAAAATGATTGAGAGATTTGGAGTACAGACAATAATGGAAAGTGAGAACAAATATTGAAAACAGAGGGTTAAAATTAATAATTAATAATTTAATAAGCATGTTCTCTTTTTTTCAGAAGTTTTTATTAGATAAGAATTTATTGGGTAGATTATCTTTTCTAATTTAATATAAATTATATAATTAAGTAATTTATTAATAAATAAAAAAAATAAGCAGACAAACAGGCCAGCCCGTGAAACAGACAGACCTGGTTTTAAACGGTCTATGCTCAAACCTAATCCTTTAACTTTCAGGGCTAAACGGGTCAGCCCGCTAGACCTGACCCGTTTAACATCTCTACATTTAATATGCAATTAAGTAATTAAAGAATATATACAAACATGCATTTTATTAATGGCATTCAAAAAATTAATGAGATTGTAAAAAAATCTTGGATTAAATGCATAAAATTCTCTTATTTAAATAAAAGAATAAAGAAAACCTCCTAAATATTTTATTAAATGCGTAAAGATTCATGTATTAAAAATATAAATTAAAATACCAATTTTTGTTATTTGAATGAAAATGGTGAATTGAGAAATTTTGTGCATGTGATGTTAAATATTATAGAGTTTTATCCATAAATTGATAAACAGATTGTTCTGTATATTTGTTTTCAAATATAGGGTTTTTTTAGTGGGTCCATAATTGTCTATTTTGTGTTGGCCAAATTACAATTTTATTTTGTATTTGGACAATCACTGCTGATTTATAATCTCGTAGTCTTCTGGATTTTTTTCCGATTTTTAATATTATTGTTTTGGATTTTTAATATTATTCTCATGATCACCGTAATTATCGTTTACTGATTATCTGGCAATTATTATCGTTAAATAAAAATTGATTTGAAAAAACGTAGTACTACCTCCGTCCCTAAAAAGTTTGCAGTATATTTGAAGTACGACTTTTAAAAAAAAAATATAATCAGTAGAATATGTATGGTGGAGATTGTGAGGTAAAAATTTTAAAAGTGAGGATTTAAAGGAATATTTTTATTTTGGGAGTATAAATTTTTATGGGATAAATTAAAAGAAAAAAGTGTGTAAATTGTTGTGTGACGGGAGTAGAGATGTTAATCCGGGCTGGGCTAATAGGGCTGGCCCGTTTAACCCTGAAAAATGCAGGGTTAGGGCCATGCTTTCATTGGCCCGTTTAAATCCGGGCTTTTTTGACCCGGCCCTATTAGCCCGCGGGCTAAACGGGCTAGCCCGCCGGTTAACCGAGCCCGCCCGTTAGCCCGCATAATTTTTTAATTTTATATATATCAATTAAATATATAATATACTTATTAGTTATTATTATTATTAATTGAAGTTATCTCCAATTTCTATTTAGGTGTTATATTAATTTTAAGTATTTATACTTGAACTTTTAAATATCAATGAACTTTTAAACTATTATATTAAACTATTTTTAATAATTTTAATAAAATTATGGACCATGTTTAGGTTCTAGTTTAAATATTAACATTTTATGACAATTATTTTAGATTATGTGTTAAAATTTAGATTTTTTTATTATTTATGACATGGCCCGTTTATGACCCGTTTAGCCCGAGGACCGCTAGGGTTAGGGTTAGGTCTCAAATATTAGAGGACCGTTAAGAATGAACCGGATAAGACCCTAACCCGTTTAGCCCGAAACCCGTTAGGACTGACCTTATAGGGTTAGGACTAGCCCGTTTAACATCTCTAGACGGGAGAGATATTTCAGACGGTTGTGACCAACTTTTTTACGTGGACGCAATATGAACGTACGATTTGCCTTTCTTGAGTGTTTCAAGCTTGCGAATTTGTTCTTTCCAGTGTTTTGTTGGGCCCCACGGAATAACGTACTAACTTCTTGCACTTGTAGTTTTTTCTTATTTAAATCAAACGCGCATTTATGCACAATGTATACATTTAACTTTTAAAATTGTTTATTAAAAAGTATAAATTAATTATAATAAAAATTATAATTTAATTATATTAAAATTTATACTGTTATTAATTTTTTATAGAATTTTTTTTGTTTAACAAGATTTATTTAATTAATTTTTTACTTATTGTAAATCTTTCAATAAATAATGGTATTTAATGTATAATTATAATAATTAATGTTTAACTTTAATTATTTAAATATTACTAAAATTTTACTTAGTAGTAATTAAATTTAATGAAATTTTAAAATATAATAATAATTTATTAAATTTTAGATTTAAGAGTATTAAGAGCGTTTTATGATAAAATTATACTAAATGGAAAACATTTTATTTAAAAAAAGTTGATAATTCTTTTTTATTTTATTAAAATGAGTATTTTACCCACTTTTTCACTATTCTTTTTATTGGTGGTAAGAACAAGAATAATCTTTTGAGCAATTCTTTCGTTTTCTTTTTCTCATTTAGAACTTTTGAATAACTTTTTTTTTAACAAAAATGTCGTCTGTCTTATCAGACAAGCCTTTGACACACAAATCACTCTAGTTACATAAATTCGAATTTAAAACACAGTATTTTTTTTTTAAATGCCAAATAATATATCAAAAGACTTTAAACATTCTGAAAGGTTTTTAATTTTTCTTTTTCAAAAATCTTTACACTATCAATTTTATTTTATTAATGTATATAACTTTTATTTCATAAGATTATTTTTTGACAATCTATTACGGATGCATTTATTGTTAGAATTAATTTTAATAGTAGAGTAAGTCTTGTGCAAGATCATCATATGATGAGACTAATATAAAATATATCTTATTAATTAAAAAGTTATCGTTTTTAAAAGTGATAAAGAGTTTAATTAAAAGTGATAATATTTTTAATTTGAAATGACTATCACTTTTTTCAAAAATATTATCTCAATTTACTAAAAATTTATCACTGAATTTTTGAAAAGTGATAATATTTTTGTTAAAAGTGATCCATTTAAAAAAAGAAGATATTGTCACATTCTATTACTTTTTTCAGTCTCATATCATGAGATTATCTCACACAATATTTTTTTTCTTAATAGCAATAAAATTGGTTGGTTTGTCATTCTTAATTGAAAATGTTAAACTGATATCGTAGAATTCGTGAATCCACATTATCAAAACTTCATAAAATAAAATTTAATAATTTAAGTGTTAATGAAATAAAAACTCGTATTACTGTTATATATAATCACTATCGATGTTACTCATGAATACTGTTAATAATTTTTTATAATTGAGGTGGTTAATGTGTTTGAAAATGGTTTGGAATCACTAAACAATTACTGAAATAGTTTAATTTAAATAATAGTTGTTGAAGATTGAGAGTGAGATAATGTATTAGTAATGAGCATAATAATATGTATAAAATATGTGTTGGAATCCCTTTATTAGAGCATGAGTTACATATTTATATGTTTGCACGAAATGAGGTGTCACCACTTAAGCCTACATAGTTCAATTAAGTGACAAATGTTCTTACACTTGTTACTTTTGTACTAATACATGTGTAATATGTCTATTTCTACTAATTACATTCGGAGGTGCCTCCTAGTCGTAGCAATGAGCTCTACGGGGAGTATCGAGTAGCTTTGACTTGACTCTTTTAATACTAATTTATACTAATCATGTTGCTCCTCTCTCTCTTTCTCGCCACGTGGCCTTCGTTCATGCAGTAATTATTACTAATAATTTTTATCTTGCTCGTATCAGGAGAATCTTGGTCGCTCTTTATGTCATCTTGTTCGCCTATCAACAATTTCTCCCAATCTAATGTCTAATTTTGTGTGACACTAATGTTGAAGTTGTAGTATCCCTAGGCGAGCAACTCCTCCGATTTTGGGGAAAATCCTTGCCGTGTGTTACATTGTCAGGTAAAAAATTCAGTTGCTGCATGTTTCTCTCTCTCTCTCTCTCTTTTTTGTCATTGGAGTGTAGGCGTCTTTGGATTTCTTATTTTTATTCTCTGTCAATCCTCAACTATGTCAACTTCGTCCTCGAGAAGTATTTCTTATCGGAATCTGGGAAAAAGACCATTTGTAGACAAAGGTCTGACCGCTTTCCTCTCTCCTATTCTCCCAGAGGAATCAGATCCTCATGCTGCCTCTGTTGTTCGCTTTGTTGAGGAGGAGGTAGCCACAACATTCTGACGAACAACATGTGGAACAACCTGTTGCTCGGCAGAAAGAAGCGGACAATGATCCTATTGATGTCGACTTATCTGGCGAGGAGGTGATTATGTGGAAGTAACTGGAGTCAATTTTTCCGAAGCCCAAACTGTCAAAGAAATAGATCCTGGAAAGTTTCGAGCAAAAATTCAACTGGGACAACTGCAACACTTACCGCACGGGCAACTTTCCAACTCTTGCTCACGAAGTTAGGGATGCCTTTGGAGCGAGCATTCCGAACATTGTACTGGAGGACTTCTTGGAAATAATTTGCAAGAATTATAAAATTCCTTGCAATATTTTCTTTTACGCGCCCGGTCCAAAAGGTAGAGTTGATTGCCCACCTCCGTATCTGACCGCGATCAACCTGGACACTCCTCAGACAGGGTTAACATTGCCTCTTCATCCGCATGTTGGCCGCTTTTTGTTGGAGGTAAATTTGACAATCACCCAACTCACTCCCAATGCGTGGAGTAGCTTGCTCGCACTTCTCACAGTATTTGGGTTAGAGGGATATAAGAATAGGCTTACTCCGGCGAAGATCAATTACACACTATGTATCACCAAGTGTATGAGGAGGCAAAGGTATGGTATTACCTTGAGAAGTGAACAAACCTTCAGATTCTTGAGAAGGTGCCTAACAAGATCTATGGGTGGAAGGAACCATTTTTCTTTATTGGGGAAGATTGGCACGTGCCAACAAATTTTGAAGGGCATGAGGGTCGAATAAAGTACTCCTTAAGTATGTTGCGATGGGCAACTAGGACTATTTTAATGTCCTCAATTTGTTTTGTAGGCCCATCTACTCAATTCTGGGGGCGATCATGAACTTCAGAGGAGTTCCAATTTATCATCGCTGTAGTTTGTTGCTGAAATGTGAAGGATATGACTATTAAATACCTAAGCAAAGAAATTTATCGGTGAACAGCTCGTGTGATAACTTCTCCTCATCACTTGGTTGCGCGAGCACCAGGCCCAGAAGGTATTCTTGCTCGCTCTTCATATGAATTTATACTTAAATTAATTAAAAAAATTCAACTTAATACTACTAGCCATTTCCTTCCAGTCCCAATGGTAACTATTGTTATTCCCCCTCCTTTGCCACTTTTAGCCATAAAATCAGGAGCATGGGGCGAACAAAGAAGGATCCCCACTCAACCATCCTTGCGATTCAAAAGAAGCACATGGTGGGACCTGTTAGCACCTCTGCTTGCTAACCTCCGGCTCCGAGGAGCAAGGGTGGCGATCAGACAGAAAAAACTTCTTCACCACCAGTCTCTGGTTGCCGACTGCACAGAGGGGATGGATTTCGAGTAAGTTGCGAGGAAGAACCTCCCTCTAAGAGGTCAAAGAAATCCTCGTGAGTAGTTTCCTCTGACCAATCGGAGCGACCGGAATATTTCGAACGAGTAGCCGATGACTCAGTGATCACCCCTCCAACAGCTCCAACAACATTCTCTTCGTTATCTCCATTTGGCACATAGTTGGTGGACACCACCTTCATGGGATGAATCCTGCTCGCTCCTCAGAGTATGTACTTATTTTCTTCTCATCTGAAGTTTTTTAATTTGGAAAATTTCTAACATTTCCTTGTTGGTCGTTGCAAGTATAATTCCTCAAACTTTCATGCTCGCTGCGAGGCCGTTCACTAGTTCTCTCTTTCTCGTGCCCTACCAATATTATTGATATCAATAATAGGCCAGTCAAGAAAGCTACTGAGGTTGTTGCCTGCTATTGAACGCAGGTCCAAGACTCCAACATCCATTGTCAACCACTCTCAGACTATTTGCGACTCACGATGCATTATGAAAGCGACACCCTGATCATAACTCAATGATCACTAGATCAAGTTGTTAGTATGGAGAGAACAAACAAGACTCTGTCCGATACTATGATCAAGGCTGGCAAGTAGAAGAAGGAGGTCAAAAAGAAGGCGTTGGATTTGGAGATGAAGGCTAAGGCAGCCTTGGATAGCGAGCAGGAAGCACTCAAGGACCTAGAGCAGACCATGGCGAAAATTGTTCTCCTAAGGAGGGAGAACACTGAGAAGAAGGAGTTGGCGGATACGAGGATACTTTTTGCAAAAGAAATGAATGCCAAGCTCTAAGATGAACTGAATTCAAGTGTGCTGCATGTTTCACATTGACTTATTCAAAAGCAATTCGCCCGCCACCATCATCAAAGCTAATGGGAAGTCAGTTGATTTTAGGTACCTTTGTGCCTACGCTGAGTGTCTCCACACTAAGTATGCCATCAATCAAAACGAGGATGTTTAGGAACGGTAGCAAATGTTGGCAACCTGTCACACCTTGGGAACGACTTGAGAATCTTCTCCCCAGGTGTTAAGATAATTGGCGTATCCCCCCCAATTGAAGAGGACGAGCAGAATGAGGGGGGAGGTGGCCAACAGGAAGATGATGTTATGATTAACGTTGAGAACCTTATTCCCAATGCCAATTTGCCAACTTTTTCCCCAACTCCAGGCGAGCAGAGTGCACCTCCTCCTGATGGCGAGCAACCACCTCTAGAAGACGGGCAACAAGCAGAATAACTTCATAGTTTTTCTTATTTTTGGATATTTAGGAACTACTTTTTGATTGCCTATTGTGGCATCTTGTTTGCTATTTTCATAGCTTTTTTTCTTGTGTAATTATTGCTTTATCAATGAAATTTTACTTTTGTTACTCATTCAAAATGTCATTTTATCTGTTTTGGAATTTGAGCTTGTGTTATTGTTTATCTATCTATTGCTCGTTGAATTGGTGCTTATTGGTTTGTGTTACGTTATATTCTAAACTGCAAACCTGTACTTGTTTGTCCTTAGGCATTGAGTCATTTTTGGACATTTGCCTAGTGCATTTGTTCGCGAGGAACTTTGCCTTTGAATTTTTTTTTGAAAGTATTAGGTAATTTTGTTAGTTGAGTTCCTTTATGAAGGATCACTTTCCAATCCAGGCCCATGGGGGTTAGTTGCCTCGACCTTAACAGTAACACTCTGGGTCTTATTTTGGCTTTTTAACTTGTTCGCTTCTTTCAAGGAGTTGATCGCCCATGAGCTTATTTTTAGATTTGTAAGACAAAACATTATAAGGAATTCACAATAATTGAACAATAGCTGGAAATCTTTATTGGTGTCCTGTTTTGCTCGCCTCCAACAAGCTAGGGGCGAGTACTAAACATTAATCCTACTCAGTGCATATATACACAATTTCTTTAACAACACTTCTACTGATAGTACTTCTTCAAATGTGCGGCACTCCAAGTGCAAATTGATGGGTTTCCTTGAAGGTCTTCTAAATTGTACGTCCCATTTTGCCAAATGGTTGCGACCTTAAAAGGTTCTTCCCAGGTGGGACCAAAATACTCCTGGTAGAGTGGCGAGCAGGTTCCTCATTACTAGGTCTCCTACCTTGAATTTTCTGTTTCTTACCTATGAATTACAATACTTTTTAGCTCTCTGTTTATATCCAACTTTTCTCTTTTCTGATAAAGACTGTGTTTCTTCAAGTAGGTCTTATTCAACTACCAATGCTTCAACATTTGCATTTTCTTCGTACTCGAGGACTTTCCATATTTGATTTTGCACTTCAACCAGAATTACTCCCTCGATACCGAAAGCCAAAGAGAACGGGGTTCCTCTGGTGCTTGCTCTGTAGGATATAGTATAGGACCACATGACTTCTAGTAGTTGATCTGCCCAACTACCTTTCTTGTCAGTCAACCGAATCTTGAGTATATGTTTCAGAATTTTGTTGACTGCCTTACCTTGAGTTGAGTTGTGTTTTTTGATATTCTAGGAACTGTAGAAGGCTCTCAGTTTTTTCCCGTCAAACTGCTTTCAGTTATCTATTAGGATCGACTGTGGTAACCCAAATCTGCAAACAAGATTTTTTCAAATAAAGCTGATCAATTTTTCTCAAGTTACTATTGCTAGTACTTCAGCTTTCGCTCACTTGGTGTAGTAGTTGATTAGGGTCATATTTGCATCAATTTGTGCTCAATTAGAGATGATTTTATAGAGTTTTGAATGCATTTATAGCCTTAATTGTTATCTAATTCACTATTGATCAATTTATTTGATTTAATTGAAGAATATCATGTTTCACTAATTTATATAAATTTCAGGCTTAATGATAAGGAGCCAAGTGGCCTTCGTGGACCACCACTCTGCACTCACACTGCTACGAAGGTGAAAAAGCCCAAATTCACAAAGGCAAACCACTGTTTCCAGTACTGCTCCCAGTCCAAAAGCAACAAACTCCAGCGCCGATCAAACGTCCGGCTGCAGCTCCCTACCCAGCACCTATCTGCCTAAACCACTGCTCAAGCCCAATCTGCAATCTGCTCTCGCTGACTCGAAGCCGCTCTTCGATGGTGCAATCCACCATTGTCGACGCCATTCGAAGACTGAAATCAACACCAACAGCCGCCGCCTCTGCAATCGACGCGCCTCCCACCGGAAGCCGCAACCACCATTCCAACCGCCGTACACAGCCCGTTCTCAATCGCAACGCCGCCGCGCTCAGAACCGCCACACTGCACTTCCGCCTCGCGAAGACATAGCCGCAAACCACTCCACTCTGATCTGAAACCGCCGCTCAAACCGTATCTTCGCCGAGTGCCGTACACCAGAATCGTCCTTCCTTGCTGCCGGAACCATTGCCTGAAACCTGCAATCGCGAATTCCAAGCTGCAACCTGTTCGCGACCAAACACCTCCAACCGCCAGAATCCGAGCCAACTATTCTCGCCGCCTACCGCGCTCATTCACGCCTGAGTCCTGAAGCAGCTCGTCGCCGATTCAAGCCGCTGAAGCCCATATCCACTTTTGCTGGTAATTTGAATTCAATTGATTTGGGCCAAGATTCATTTAATTGTTTGGGCCCAATTCTCATTCTGATTGTGAAGCCCAAATTTCTTAATGTTTGGCCCATATGTTTAAGAAGAAAGAAGGCAGGAACGATTATAAAAGGATTTTTGACGCTGGAGATAAATCACGCCATTAGGGCATAAATCACGCTTGAGTTAAGGAAGTCAGTGGGGATTAATTTAGGGATTTTTCGTAAACAGTAGATGAAATTAGGGATTGGTTTATTTATTTTTTGCAGTAATTTTATTTTATGCATTTATATTGGTTGATACTATTATACTTTGATTTCAATTTCAAGTTTCAAATAGATTTAGTAACTCTTGTCTCATTTTAGTTATTGTTAATTATGTCTATTATCTCAGTTAGTTTTGTTCCTCAATTAGCTATGAGCTAAGTCTTTTTGTGCTTTGGGTGAAGGAGATTATGTGTTAATTTTAGTAATTCCTTTTAACTCTTGAGTCAATGAATTTTGTTGAGTGAATGCCTGAAATTGGTTACTAATTTTGCTTAGGAATTTGTTATTTGAGATTGGTATTGGAGTCCTGATCACGACAAAACGAGAGTTGAGTGAGAAGGGCAAAAATATTCACCTGATAATAGTAAATCCTAAGTTAAGAGTTAATGTTCCTCTGACATTGAGAAATGCTTAGGAATTGAGAACAAAATAATTAATGGTATTAGGATAAAAATGAGAGTTTATATTCTGATAAGGTATTATTATGTCTAGTTCACTTCTCAGATGAAATTGATGATAGAGCTTCTAGGAATTTACTTTTATTTTTACATAATGGAATTCACCCGAGGCATATCACCACACCTGCACACACTCTCGTGTTAGTTTGATAATTTCCTGCTTTTTCATATTTAATTGCTTTCATTATCTGTTTTAGTTAGTAATTAGATAGAAATCCAAACTTGAATTTTTATTCTTGTTTATTTAATTCCAAAACTCAAACACAATTTTTAGGATTAGATTGTCTCATTGCTTCCCGTGGATTCGATATTTTATAACTTGGTCAGCTTACCACTACACGATCCTATACACTTGTAGGAAAGTGCATTTGTGTGCGAACACAAATCGCTAGTCAGTAGTCCACTGCCACTATTGCGAATTTGACATTACCTTTTTCTGGTTGGAATGACCCAATTATGTCGAATCCTCATTTTGCAAATGACTACAGGCTATAGATATACTTCAACTCTTATGCCGGGGTATAGATATTCAGGGTGAATTGCTAACATTTTCGACACTTTCATGTAAAGCTGATGACATCCTTTCTCAATGTCGGCTTGCAGTATCCTTGTCTGATAGTTTTGTATGCTAGGGCTTGCCCCCCAGCATGACCTCCATATACTCTTTCATGGATTTCTTCTAGCACATTTTGCCATTCTTTTGGTGGTAAGCATTTGAGTAGATATAATGAGAATCCTCTCTTGTATGGTTGTCTTTCAACTAGAGTATACCTTGTAGCTTGTTTGACTAGTGTGCTAGCAGTTCAAGGGTCCTCATGTTGTTTCTCGTTGGTTAAGAATTTCTTTTGGGTGTTCTCCAATCATTCTCATCCTTTCGCCCATTCAATATCTGATTTATCTTATAATCATATATTGAAGGGTTTTGGATTCTAGTAATCGTAACTTCGGTAAGCTCTGCTGCTCCGTGGCTTATTGTTAGTCGGGCTAGTGCATCTGTTTGTGTATTTTCTTGTAGGGGTATTTGCTTTGAGTATCCTTGCTTGAACATTGATATCAAATGAGCTATAATTTTCTAGTAGAGAACCATCTGCTTATTTTTAGCTTCATATTCCTCCCAAACTTGGGATACTATTAGCTCGAAATCGCCAAAAATTTGCAGCCGCTTTGCTCCTATAGCTAATGATAAACTAAGTCTCGCTATCAATCGTTCATACTTCATCTCGTTGTTGGTAACCATGAAATCAAATTTGATGGCAGAGGTGAATACATGCCTTGTCCGAGCTTATTTGTACAACTCCCACTCCTGAGGCATTGCTGGTGGAGGAACTATTAACACAGATATGCAAAGGATGATTATGTCCTCTCGTTGGATCTTGAGGAAATTTTAGCTCAATTGTGAAGTCGGCTAGAGCTTGACCTTTGATCGCTGTTCGAGGTGCATATATTATTTCATATTGGCTTATCTCTAGTGACCACTTCATCAATCGTCCTACGTTGTCGTGTCGATGAAGAATTTATCATAATGGAAATGTCGTTAGCACCTTCATTTGGTAGAAGTATGGTTGGAGTTTCTGCACACTCATTACCAAGGCGTACACTAATTTTTCTATTAGGGAATATCTAACTTCAGCTTCATGGAGCGCCTGAGTGACATAATATATAGGTAGATGAATTTTCCCCTTTGCTCGTACCAACATAAAGCTAATGATGACGTCATATGCGACTAGGTATAGATATAATTTTTCTCCTGGCATAGGTTTTGAGAATATTTATGGATTGATTAAATAATATTTTTGAAATCCATTTGACAGGCATCGATCCATTGGAAATCATCCTTCTTTTTCTTGATAGCTTCGAAGAAAGGTATGTTTTGGTCCCCAAATCGTAAGATGAACCTTTTGTGGGCCGCCAGACACCCTGTTAGTTGTTGCACCTTCTTTATTGGTCTAGAGTTTGCATATGCATGATTGATTGAAGTTGCATTAGGTTAACTTCAATCCCTTGTTGGCTGACGAGGTGGCCCAAGAACTTTTCGAAGTGTACTCCAAAGCTGCTTTTCTTGGGATTGAGTTTCGTGTTGTAGGGTCTTAAGATTTCCAATGTTTGAGCGAGGTGTTGTAGGTGGTCTTCTTTTTGCGTGCTCTTCACGACTATGTCATCGACATATACTTCAATGGTATGTTCAATGTACTCATCGAACATCTTATTCATAAGCCGTTGATATGTCGCACCATCACTGATAAATCTGAAGGACATCCTCTTCAAGAAGTACATGTTTATATTGGTGTAAAATGCAGTGTTTTCTTGATCATCGAGATACATTGCAATTTGGTGACATCCTGCAAAAGCATCCATGAAGGTCATGAGTTCATGCTCCGCAGTGTTGTTTACTAACTGGTCGATGTGTGGTACAGGGAAGTTGTCTGTTGGACAGACACATTTAGATCCTTAAAGTCTATACACAGGTTCCATGTTCCATTGGATTTGCAAACCAAGACTAGATTATCAACCCATTGTGGACAAAGGACTTCTTACATTAACTTGTTGTCCAACAACTTCTTCACTTCGACTATTAGCACTTAAAATTTCTCTGGGCCAAATTTTTTTCTCTTTTGCCTGATGGGCTTTCTCCAGGGTCAATGTTAAGGCGGTGGCAAACATATTTTAGTGGGATACCCGTCATATCATCATGTGAACAGGAAAAATGTCTTGGTTCATCTTCAAGAATTCTTTCATCCTTGACCTGTAGGGTTCGGTAGTTCTGATCCGATGAACAACTCTAGCTCTTCCTTATTAGGGTTCACTTTGATGGCTCTTCAACTGGAGTTTCTTGTCATTTTATTTCTTTCCACCGAGGGTCATGAAATGGTCCTTTCATGTTAAGTTCGTCTTCAACCTGTTGGCTTCAAATCCCAGGCGAGGCTCAAGGTCACTGTCAAGATTAGTAGCTAGGTTGATTCTCTCCTGGTTGTCTAGATCTGCTCTGCCATCATTCTGTTCGTGGCTATTGTTGGGTTTCTCACCCCGCTAATGGTTTGGTTCATCAGTATTGTGTTCGTCCACTTGCATGTCCTAGACTCCACCTTTTTTCTGTTGGAGATCCATCTTCATGGGCTCTGCATCGTCTAGCAATGTATCCACATCACTAGGCTCTTTTGTTGGGCATTTTGGAGCATTTTCGTACACCAAAACTTGTGTGACTGGATTTTTAATCTGTAACAAGCATTCCCTATCATTCTTTGGTCACCATTAATTGTACTTGCACCTTTAGTAGTTGGGAATTTTACACAGTAGTAGTAGGTTGAACATGCTGCTTTGAATTCAACAATAAATGGCCAACACTAATTAAAAAATCAATTTTCCTGGTTACCCTCATGTCGGGATTCTCGGCCGATACTAGTTTTATGGACAACCTAATCGTTCCTATGAGGATGGTTGTAGCTTTCTCAAACCCCACTATTTTATGATTTCAACTTTCAATGTTGGACTCATAATCACCTACCTTATCCGACGTGCTCTTGAATAGTATATTGGAGTAAGCTCTAGTGTCCACCAATAGTCGGTTGACCTTTATGTTCATTATATTGGCGTTGATGACTAACGAGTCATTGTGGGGTGGGGGAGGGGGTTGAGGACGTCTTCCAAATCTTTTTGAAATAATGTAAGGTTAGTTGTAGGCTTGGTCTAAGAATCCGTTCCCGTTTACAATACCTGATTTATAGCAAAAAATTCTGCTTTTCTTTATCTTTTTTATGGTTGGGGTATTCCATCACATCCTCATGCTGCCCCCCATTTCCTCCATCATAAGGATTTCCCTATTCGGCTCTTGCGGTAGTGGTAATGCTCGTGGAGCCCTCCTTATTATTGCTGAGGCCTCCTCCCAAGTTCGTTCTCTTTATCGTCTTTAGAACTTCCCAGCTCTCTAGTGCTTTGCCTCTTTCCAGTTACTTTATTAACAAACTCTAACAGTTTGTCTTTTTCATAGAACCGCTAGTGCTGTAGCAAATCTTTGCATTCGCTCGTGAAGTGTCCAATTCTTTAGTAGTGAACACATTATTTGTTAGGGTTTAACATATTCTTTTCCTGTCGGATCCTCTGGGGCACAACGAACATGTCTTGGATCTTTAATAACTTTAAATACCTGATCAACATACATGGTGAGAACTTGGTTCAACTTCTCCATATATTTGGCCTCATCAGCAAATGATTTTAGATTGTTTGGGGCTTTGTAGTGACCCAGACCTCTTTTCAGTTTTCTTTCCATCTGGTTCATCCCCTAATTCCTTTTGTAGGGCCTTTTGTATCGCCATGTAGACTCTGACTTTGTGGCAGAATTCAATATAGGTCTTCGGGCAGGTTAGATGCATCTCCTTCCAAAGTCCAGTTCTTTTTTTTTTTTCAAGCCTGCCATAACAACCACATTTTTAGTGTCCTCACTTACTAGTTCTCCCTCCAGTAAGATTTTGTCAAACCATTAAAGGTACTGTTGATCCTACTTCTTTTTTCCTTAGGTTATGTTGGTAAGTCTATATTTTTGGGTGAGCTACGTTCCATATATAGAGAAATGTTATAAGAATTCCCTGATCAGCTGCCAAATGAGTGTATAGATTCGGCGGATAAGGAAGAGAACCATCTGTAGGCCTTATCTCCAAGAGTGAGTGGGAAATTATGCCACTGAGTTGCATTAGACACCCCCATGGAAATCATGAAATCAACATATCTGCATATATGCACTTCAGGTCCTGATTCTCCTTCGTAAAGGTTGATCGTGAAAAACTGAATTTTCTTTTGTACATTAACTTTTAAGATATCTGGAGAGAGTGGGGATGTTGGCAAGGAGGTAGAGCTTATCCATCCAGTCTTGTTCGTTACCTGCTTGCGCAGCTCTTCAATGGATTTTTTTAAGTTTAGGAGCTCATCATTTGAAGCCACCATCAGTGGAGGCTATTTAGAATTTGTAGCTCACAGACGTGCAACTTCTCGCAGTCCCTCGCTCTTTGGTGACTTCATAGCAATCTTGTGTAAGTTGCTCGCAACATGAGGTCCAAGTCTTTTAACAGTCTGCCTTCTCAATCTTTCTTAGAAGGTCTTCGTGGTGGTAAGTCTAAAACTTCTACATTCTTGGTTGCACGAGCAACATCTCTCCGCCCTCAGGTGGGTGTATGTTCCAATATTTGCCTTAAGCTAGTTCTTGTATTCTCAGGCTTGTTTTCTCAACATCACTTTCTGTTTGCGCCTGGGGTCCTGGCCTATCACTCATCTTTTGTTTTCCCTGTAACTCATGCTGATGAGCATATCCATTGCCCGCCTCTTGCTCTACTAGTCGCTTGGATATCCTGGTGGTAGCATGATCAGTTTCTGGACTTATCTCTGTCTGAACCACTTGTATTGTTGATGGGCGAGCAGCGAACATCTGTTGCCTCAGAAGCTCTCTTAACATGGAGATCATTGGTTTAGTGTCCTTAGAGGTTCTTAGCATTGATTCCGACAATGGGATTTATCTTTGATTTCGCAGGTGCATTTGCGATTGCTTGTGGTTGGGAAGGCCCAACATCAAATAGTCGGTGTTCCTCTCCACCTCTGAGTGGTGGACGTTGTACGAGATTCCTCATGCAATATTATTGAGGGTAGGGTTCTTCGGTTCCAAAAGCTTGGGTCAAATTTGTATGCAGGTTCAAGAGCTTATAATTCTCAGTTTTTGTTCAAATCTTCAAGTCTGGGTTTTATCAAATTTCTTTCCTAAGTCTTTGGAATTCTGGGAAAATTTCTTTAAATTTTCAAGTGTTCTTGAATATCTATAGAACATACCTCCAATCTTCAAGTTTTTCTCCTAAAACTTTATAAACTTAAGGTTTAGACCCTATTTCTAGCACCTAAATTGTTAGTGATTCTTTGTAATTGAGGTAATTAATGTGGTTGAAAATGTTTTGGGATCACTAAACGATTACTGGAATAATTTAATTTGAATAATAGTTGTTGAAGATTGAGAGTGAGATAATGTACTGGTAATGAGCATAATAATAGGTAAAAAAATATGAGTTGGAATCTCATTATTATAGCATGAGTTACATATTCATATGTTTGCATGGTATGAGTGGTCACCACTTAAGCCTACATAATTTAATTAAGTGACAAGTTTCATTACACTTGCCACTCTTATATTAATACATGTGTAATATGTCTATTTATACTAATTACATCCTAAGGTGCTTCCTGGTCGTAGAAGTGAGCTCTACAGGGAGTAGAGAGTAGCTTTGACTTGACCTCGGTGGGGCTCCTTCTCCCTGAGTAGTGGGGGCGATCAGCTTGCATGACTCTTCTAATCATGTTGCTAGTCTCTTGCTGGCATGTCTCTTTCTCTTGCCACATGAACTTTGTTCATGAATAATTATTTCTAATAATTTTTTCTTGCTCGCTTAAGGAGAATCTGCTCACTCTCTATGTGTCACGCCCTAAATTTTTAAAATCAGTTTTAAGAGGAAACAATCCCGAATATTTAATGTAAACAAACGCGCCAAAACTTTAAATAAGAAATAACGAACTCCAACGGTAAAAATCAGGGACCCAACGGCTAACAATCCAAAATCCTCTTAAAGAAAAAAAAAGATAACC
>JAPKLY010000096.1:691079-713363 GCA_026898435.1 Prunella vulgaris
TTACACATGTATTTGAAAATAAAACTGCCGGAATGTTTATTAGGCTGCTGTGAAACCGAAAGAAACGGTCTGTGACTTAAATTTGGGTAGTAAAAATCTGATTGGTTGTGCTGTTATAATTATTTTTAAATGAGAGAAAGTTACGGGCTGTTACACTATGTCATCTTGCTCGCCTATTAGCACATACTATTATTGTCATAAAATTATACTTAATATTTTAAATAATAATAATGTATATGCATAACACTGATAGTAAATATATATATATATATATATTAGTAATAATATATTCACATATTATTGACAATTGATAATCCCGAGTTCACCATGAACTCGAATTTATACAAGTTTTTGTCAACGTTAATAGTTGGAGGGTGTTTTGATATATTATGTCTTGAGACACACTCGTATGAAATGTTTCACGGTGTGAAACATATCACATTAAAAATTTGCGGGTTCTTAATCAGGTCGGGTCGCATTTGGTCATTATTTTTTTCAAATTTTTCACAACTATAATTCCAGATTTTTCGCTCGCAGGTATGTTACAATTTGGGCAAATGCATATTACTAATAGACAAAATGTGTGTTACAATCAGATTAAATGTTGTTTTCTTTACATATATTCATTTATTTTTGAAGAAATAATATTTTTTCATACAATCTAATAAAAATAGGTTTTTCTAAAAAAAATATTATTTTTTCATAAATATTTATTTTTTTCATAAATATTTATGAGAAAATAATATATTTTCTTATAATAACAAAATTTTTGCTCTTGTATTATATTAAACATAATTTATTATATAAAAATAAATGAATTTATATAAAAAGAACAACATTTCATTAGATTTTAACAAACATTTGCCCCCCAGTTTGTGTTAAAATATGTGCAAATGTGTGTTACAATATGAGCAAATACGTGTTACTGTAAGAGAAAATGTACTTTTATAAGAATAAATGTGTGTTTTTTAATTTAATCATCATTCCTTTAAATCTATGTATACTGATTCATATATTAACATACTTTTTTACAATTTTATATGTGTTATTATATTAAAAAAATTATTTCTATACAAATAAATAAATATTTATGAAAAACCAATATGTTTTCTTATAGTAACACACGTGATTTTTCTCTTATATTATGTTAAAAATTATTTATTCTATAAAAACAAATGAATATATGCAAAATAACAACATTTTATAAGATTGTAACATACATTTGCTCTAATAGTAACACATATTTGCTCCCCAATTTGTGTTATTATATGGACAAACATGTGTTACTTTAGAATGAAATGTATTTTTCTTAAGAACAAATATGGTTTTTTTTTTTAATTTAATCATAATCTCTTAAAGTTAGATATATTGATTAATGTAATAACACACTTTTTACTATTTTATGTGTTATTATAAAATAAAATAATTATTTATATACAAATAAATATATACTTATGGAAAGATAATGTTTTTTCTTATAATAACACATATTGTTGCTCTTACATTGTATGAAAAAAACATTATTTCTACGAACACAAGTGATATATATGTAAAAAAGAACATTTGATCTGATTGTAACATATATTTTGTCTTAAAGTAACATGCATTTACCTAAAAAGTAACATACCTGGGAATGAAAAATCTGAAAATTGTGCTTGCACGAGAATTTGAGAAAATTACCCAAATTTGACCCGACCCAACCATTGATCCGCGAATTTTTAATATATATATTATGTTTCACACAGTAAACTGTTTCATATAAGTTTTTACCTTATGTCTTTTATACTTTTTCCAAACATTAATGAGGATAAAAAATCAAAGAATGAAAAAATATTTTCATATCTATATTACCTTTTAAGTTTAGGTAAGATATGTTTTCTATGACATTTAAGAACCTTGAATTAAACTCCTTCCTAGTGCCGCGAAATTGTCTTAAAAATTAAAGATTTTTTATGCCATATTACCCTTAGTTAATTATAATTATTAATTAAATATTATTAATCATAGATTAACAAAAATAAATACACGCCTTTAGTTAAGATATTTTGGGAGAATATCTTCTCCATATTATAGGGGTATGTTGTGAAAAAAGTTTAGAACGACATTTATTACATGAAAATAGTTTAAAATGCAAAATGACCCTTATTTTGAATAGGGGTGAAGTTTTATACGAACATGATTTATTATAATTTTATTATAAAACTGTTTTGAAGACTTTAATATATAGAATATTTAGAGTATTTAGAATTTCAACCGAAGTATAAAAAATAGACAAAAACTTGTATGAACCCAAGTTCACAGTGAAATCGGGTTTATCAATTATTACAGTCATGTGTATATACTATCACTGTTATGTATATTCACTATCACTGTTATGCGTATACACTTTCACTGTTTCAAAAATTGAGTATATTTAATCACAAAAGTTTAATCATCAAAATATCTAAAGTCCCTTAAAAATGATAATCTCCTCACTATAAATACTGCACGCAAGAGATAAATAAAAAACCCACAACAATTGGATTCATAAAAGCATAAAATAAAAGTCCAATAATAAGTGAATAAGAATACTTGCCACATTTACGATCTCACTTTTCCATGAGCTTGAAAAATTCTTAAGAATAAAGTAAATATTTTCACATAAATTCTTGCTAAAATGGATTCTTCGGATGAGCATGATAGGATAGTGACTTAGAACTCTCAAATGCTAAAATCATTTTTTTTAAAGTTATTTGTATGTATTTGAACTCATAATTTAAATTTAGGATGACATATGTATCATTTAAAGATAAAAGGTTGTATATTGTATGTTTAAAACCTTAAGACAATGCGTGCTATATATTCTTTCTATTTGAAATTTAGGACACTAAAATACTTCATGGTCTTGTACTTAATATTTAAGATGTTATGTGCTACACATTCTACTTGTTTAGGATGATATGTTCTCTTTCTTAGTTTAGGACATTATATTCTCTTGCTAATTTTGATACATTATATTCTCTTTTCAAGTTTAGTACATTATGTTCTATTGTTATGTTTTGTGCATTTTGTTCTCTTGCTATGTTTGGGACAATATATTTTCTAGTTTCAATTTTTTAGGACTATATTTTTTTTAAGTGATGAGACCTATTCTAAAAAATAAGGTTATTGGTATCATAATATTGTTAACATATATTTACAAAATTAAGTTTTCTAACTATTTATATGATACAATTTTACATAAAATATCACTATACTACATCTGTCCTACGTAAATTTGCAC
The DNA here is from genome assembly GCA_026898435.1 of Prunella vulgaris. Taxonomy (NCBI): domain Eukaryota; kingdom Viridiplantae; phylum Streptophyta; class Magnoliopsida; order Lamiales; family Lamiaceae; genus Prunella; species Prunella vulgaris. The sequence continues at coordinate 694,342 of JAPKLY010000096.1, forward strand.
ATTTTTTTTATTTGAACGTCACACACCAGTTTTCACACTACTTAAAAAGAAAATATTGGTTTGTTTGCATATTCACAAAATTATACACATATTACTCATATATAAATACTTTATCTAATTTTTTTAAATACATGTGAAACTCAGATGTGAAAATTCCCCTGGAACAGAGGGAGTAATATATATGAATTTAAAATATTAGTCTTAAAAAACTTAAAAGTATCAAATATTTAAACAAGAGTACTAAATATTTGGCTAGAGATTAAGTTACTTGTGTGTCAGGTGTGTTGTGCAATTTAAATGCATTTTATTAAGTTACCTTATTATTACCAAAGATAAAGGCGGCTTATAAGGGACAAATATGAAGTACCTTATTTTCCATCATATAGTAACTTTTAGTTATTCAACAAGATGGCGATTCTAGGGTTTCCTCACGGCAATCACAAAATCTCTTCACGTTCATAGGTTTTCTTTAATCAATTCTATTATTTTGATCATGTCGTCTTCTCTGCATCCTAACTTCATCAAGGACCGATTATCTGAATTCATCTGTACTCCATCTAAATAACGCGCTGCACTGCCTCAAAACCCTAGCGATTCCTCAACGGCAACGTCACAGGCCCACACCAGTCCGAATAAGGATGCTATTTGTGTGATGGATACCTTCTTTCCAAGCTTCTCAAATTATATAAGTTTGTACAACAAACAACGTCTACTGGGATGCACTGATTCTCAAATACGCCTCCTTGTTGATACCGTGATAATTGATGATGGCCCCTACCATTACCATTCGATGGAAACCGGAGATCCTCTTTTGATTCCCCGTAAACCCCATAATTCCTTTCCTCTCTGTGTGAATCCTAATCTTGATGATCTTGGATCTTCTTTGGATCCTCACAAGAGTTTTCTTAATAGGGACGTATCTGACGTCATGGAAATGGATTTTGCTTCCTTTGCCAATATTCCTGTGCAAGGTCCTACAGATACTACTGGTGTGAAATCTAAGCTGGTGCGACATGGGGACTTTTACATTATTGAGCTGGATGAATTTTCTTATCGTCAGAGCGTGAAGGATTTTGATAACACCCTCATTGGTAAGATGCTCACAAAGTCCGGCAAGCCTTTGCTTTTCCGTCTTGATTTACTTCATGAGTTGCATAGTGTTTGAAAAGTTGTTGCTGGTCTCAAATTAATCCCTTTGGGCAAAGGGTTTTACACTGTTTTGTTTGATTCAGAGTTAGATAAGAAATGTATTAATAAACGGCGGAGTTGGCAACTGATTTTTGGGAATTTTTGGCTTCAAAATTGGGTGCCATATTTTAATCTAAATAATGTCCAGACTACTACAACCAATATATGGGTTAGATTCTTGGACTTACAGGTTGAGTACTGGAGCTTGAAAATTCTGGAATCTCTAGCTTCGGTAGTGGAGAATTTAATTCGTGTGGATAAGAATATGGAGGACCGAACCTTGGGATACTATGCACGATTGTTTATTGACCTTCGAAAGAATTTAGAACAAAATAATGTACAAGAGAGGGGATCAATTTGCTTTTACCTCATTACATTGTGAGAATGTCCCTGACTTCTGTCGTGAGTGTAACATGGTTGGTCATACCACAACTCGCTGTGTGAAAGCTGGTCCTGTTAATCCCCTAAGGAGTCACGGAGGAGGAGTCGTAGTAGGCAGTGTAAATAAATGCTTCGGTGCTTCGTCAAGAGGCTTTTGGGGAGAAAGATGTGCACAGCTCTGAACCTATAGCTCATGTGGTAAATCGATCGAACCCACCGCCCCAGGTTTCTGATGTTCATGGCTAGAAGGAGGATGACAACGATCCCATCCTTAGTTTGGCGCTGGTCCCTACGGTTAATCAGCCAAATCTGCCGCCTCATATTTCTTTTGATCAAGGTTGGAAGGAGGTTCATTCAAAACATGAATTCATAGAGGTTTCTATGCCACCTCAGTTTGGCATTGTGAATGGTTTCTGGTGTAGGACATTCTGCCGCTAGGGTTCCGTTGGCCTTACGCACGACCTCTGGTGTAGGCCGCACCGCTGCTGGGGCTTCTTCTTTCGTAGTTCAGGTGAATAAGGGAGTAGGGGATCCGGTTGCTTTTTTTATAGGGTTTGGTTACCTCTCAGTTTGTGGCGAATGATTCATCATTGAAGTCCAATGAATTGGCTTTAGTTGCACGACGTAGCTGGGCTGCCCAGTTGGAAGATGAAGAGGATTGCGCACACCCGCCGAAGCACGACTCTCCCGCGTCTTTATGATTATTTTATCTTGGAATTTGTGAGGCCTTGGTAACGATCAAACACGAACGCTTTGATTACCTTATGTCAATTACACAAGCCACATGTGGTAGCTATCTATGAACCCAAGGTACTTTTCTCCTCGATTTCTGCTAGATTTTGGCATCGTTTGAGTCTTTCTTGTATTGGTCAGAATGCGCGGTTAAGGCTTCGGCCAAATATTTGGGTGTTGTGTCGTTGCTCTGGGCGGATTGCTTTCATGTATGTTTCTCCTCTGATAAATGTTTGGGCTTTAGTTTTGGTTTGCATGGTTGTAAGGGTACTTTGGGGTTTGTGCATGGAAAGAACTTGTATTTGTTGCAAAGTAACTTATGGTTTGATCTTTTCTTTCATGGATAGTAATTGTTTGTTGTTTGGGGATTTCAATGCTGTGTTAGGTTCTCATGAACGTGTCAGTCAGGTCCGGTCTGCTAGTCTCTCTTATGAGGATTTCAAGCCTTTTGTTGATGAGACAAACCTGATAGATTTAGAGGCCTCGGGTCCTCCATATACTTGGTGTTCCAGGAATTCTAAGTTTGGTTTTCTTTCCGCTCAACTCGATAGGGCTCTGGCATCTTTGGGTTTTTTGTATATTTGGTAGCAGTGGAATTTAGAGGTCATGTGCAGGCATTCTTCAAACCACCATCCTCTGCTTCTCTCTTTGCCGGTAGCTGGGGTCTCGTCAGCCTTTCCTTTTCATTTCCAGAGCATTTGGACATTGCATGAAAGTTTTAGGCCTCTGGTTTTTTATGTGTGGAACTCGCCGGTCTAGGCATGGGACCCAATATCTTTAGTGGTCTGAAAGCTGAAGAAGCTGAAGCGCTCCTTGCGGGTTTGAAATAAAGAAGTTTATCGTAACATTTTTGTGCAAATTGAGGCGGCCCAAGCCGCCCTTATGGATATTCAGCAAGAGATCCAGTCTCTTGGCGATTTGGATGTTCGGTTAAAGGAGGAGATTAATAGACAGGTTGTTTTGAATCTTTTACTGGCTGCTCGACAGGAGTTCTATACTCAGAAGAATAGGAGTCGGTGGTTGCAAGATGGAGACCGTAATTCTTCCTTTTTCATGCGCTACATAAGTTTTCAGCGTCGTCCTCGGGTACTCATGAGTTATAGGTGGATGGGGTTTTGTCTAGTAACCTGGAGGAAGTTGGTGCACATATTGTGGCCTATTATAGTGGTCTTTTTGCAAAGCACAGTCAGCTTCGGGATTCTTCCGCAGTACTTAGTTGTTTACCACTCAAGTTGGTGTCAGAGCAGGATAATTTGATTTTGATTGCCATCCCATCTGTGGATGAGGTTAAGGAGGCTATTTTCGCACTAGATGGGGACAATATTCCAGGCTCAGATGGATTTTCATGTACCTTTTTCCAAAAGTGTTGGGACATTATTAGTCTGGATGTCATTAATGAAGCTATGTATTTCTTTGAGCATGAGTTTCTACCTATTGGTTTGAACTCTAGTCTCCTTACTTTACTACCCAAGAAGCCGGGTGCAGTGGTAGTTCAGGACTTCAGGCCAATCGTTATGGGAAATTTCTTATTCAAGGTACTTTCTAAGATTTTAACCTCCCGCCTAGGGGGGTTTCTGAGCTCCTATTTATGCCCGTTTCAATATGGGTTTGTCCCGGGTAAGAGTATTCACACTTGTGATGCTTTGGCGTCTACGGCGATTAACAAATTGAGCCCCAAATAAGTGCAGCGGGCTTTTGTGAAGATTGATATCACGAAGGCTTTTGACACTATAGACTGGGATTTCTTGAAGGCGATGCTTACTAGGATGAATTTTGCCCCCTAATTCATCTCTCTAGTTGATAAGATTTTGTCCTCCTCACGGCTGTCCATTCTCTTAAACGGGCGGGTGATGGGCTTCTTCGGCTGCTCCAGAGGGGTTTGTCAGGGTGATCCTCTATCTAGTCTCCTTTTTTTCCTTGCTGATGAAGCTTTAGGACGCATGTTAGAATGGAAGAGTGCGACAACTGATTTTTCAGCTTTAAGGAAGTACCCTCGCTATCTTTTCTGTGCAGATGACATTGTTGTGTTATTGAATGCGCTGAAAGGTGATATGGATTATCTTGCTCATGTCCTTTAGATCTATGGGGATATTTCAGGACAACGTTTTAGTCTGGCGAAGTCCAGGGTATTTTTTGGTAACGCGTCCATTTGGAGATTAAAAGGTATTGTTCGCGAGTCCTGGGTATCACGGTAACTTGCCTTTTGATTACTTGGGTATTCCTTTGTTTGTTGGGCTGCCTCGGGTATCTTACTTTAAGCCTATTGCAGATAGAATTCTTAGCAGGTTCCAGGGTTGGCAAGGCCGGTCTCTTTCCTTGGCTGGGCGCCTTTGTTTGATCAACTTGGTTATTGCCTCGTAAATAGTGTATTATATGATGGTTTATAAATGGCCAACTTCGTATGTCGCAAAAGTTGAGATGCGATGCACAATTTTCATCGGATAGGTGATGTGAATAAGTGTAATAATTTGTGCTCGGTGCAGTGGAAGCGTGTCTGCTCTTCATTTTCAGAGGGTGACCTGGGGGTGCGTTCTCTACGCCTCGCAAATGAATCCAACACATTCAAACTAGCCTGAGATATTTATACTTGCCTGACTCTAGACCTTAAATTTTTGAATTTCCATTTCTTCACTCCAACTCACCGTCTAAAAGGTAGAAGGGGTGCTTCATCTCTTTTGGGCGGGAGTTTGTTCACACTTTGCTGCAATTTGTGTAGAGGTATGTTGGTTTATTGGGGCTCGTTCAAGGGTATACTTTTGGATGGACACTTGGTTGGGATATGTTCTAGTTGAGAGGCTGCAGATTCCAGAATTTTAGGCTCGGAGTTTGGTTAGTTTGGTGAGCGCTTTTATTTCGATGGCCATTGGCATTTTGGTACGGAATTTTTTCTCTCGTATGCAGACATTGTGAAAGATATTCTGGATATGCCGGTAAGTGATGGGGAGGATACGACTTTGTGGTGTAAATTAGTTTCTGGTCTTGTCGTGGTAAGACTTATTTATGAGGACCGCCGACAACACTTCTCTAGTCCTATTAAGTTCGCTTGGATCTGGCAGTCCTTCATATCTCAAGCACACTTTAGTTTGGACATCGCTTAAGGATCGGATTCCCACTTCCAGCTGGGGTGTGAAGTTTGGGATAGTTGGTCCTACCGTGTGTTTTTTGTGCGGCGAGGTAGAGGAAACCTTAGATCACTATCTTTGAGGAGTGCGCCTTCATGAGGGAGGTTCTTGGTCATTTCATTTCCATCTTTGGTATCTCTATAAAGTTTGATGGTTGTTTTTTAGATTTGTTTGCGCAGGTGGTGGCTGTTCATCTAAGTGCGCATATGATGGATTTGTGGTCGTTGATTTTCGTCACTTCTATTTGGAGCATCTGGAAGATGAGGAACTTGTGGGTGTTTAACAATGTTCAACCCTCGGCAAGGGGCTGTATTGTTTGCATTAGTTCAGATATTGTCTCGTGTGCTTCTCTTATTGCCTTGGTGTCAAGTGGTTCTCTGTCGGACCTCTTGCTAGCACGAGGCCTGCGGATTAAATTTAATCCTAGGGGGACACGGGTGGTCCGTTCCATATGTTGACAGGTCCTGACTCCTTCTTGGATGAAAGTGAATACGGATGTAGCTTTTGGTGGTCATCCGTCGGGTACTTTCTTAGGGGCAGTTTATCGCAACAGCCGGGGGTTCTTCATAGGCGCATTTGTCTTGAAGGGTAGCTGGGAACACACTATGGAAGGGGAATTGGCTGCTGCTCTACCTATTATCCTTTATGCACGTGAGACGGGGTGGTTGCGCGTCTGGGTGGAGTCGGATTCGCTAATGGCGATTAGTACCCTCAAATGGTCCACATGTTTAATGCCTTGGAGCGTTTTGGGTCTTTGGGAAAAGGCTATGCGCGTGGCTGTGGACATGGTGATTATCTATTCCCATATTTTCAGGGAAGGCTACAAGGCTGCACATCTTGTGGCTGCGACGCGTGAGGAATGTATCTGGGTTTGTGTGCCTCCAGCTTTCTTGATTCGTCCTCTTTTTTATGATCTCCACTCTGAATACTTCAGGACTTAACTTTTTTGCTTCGTCACGTGTATGGTGTGTTTCGTTATTTCAAGACTATTTCGTTTATGGCCTTGTATTCCGGGCTTTTATTCTAGGAAGTTAGGTGTTGATTGTGGCACTCTTTTTCTCCTCAGTCTGATTTGTCCACAAGGGTGGTTTACGACGAGGTTTTTAATGAGGCCCATCTCACCTACGTATTTCTTCCTGTTACCCGGCATGTGGCTTTGAACTTTTTCTTTTTATTTATATAATCACCTTATTCCTTATTATTACTGAAAAATTACCTCGTGTTAAATCACATGAGTGACTTTTCAGTAAAAAAAAAATTATTTAAAAATAACAATGTACTTGATTCATACAAGATTAATGCTTTATAAAAAAAATTATAAAATTAAATAGTGATTCATGAAATTGAAACAATGAATTTTAATGAGGTTTTTATGTTATTCAACTAGTTCCACTGAGATTTTTATGATTTTATGTCTGCGGCATCAAATATGATATATAGACGTGTATAGTATGATCAAACATCAAATTTAATTTTGTAAGCCTTCTGATTATTTGCACTAAGTCTTTTTGGTAAATACATTATTCGAATTGATACATTAGCTATTGTTTCAAAATATTAAAATATTTTTGAAATAAAAGCTCCAAATATAAACATAAAAGTCGAAATTTTTCCAAAATACTATTTATACCATCCAATTCAGAAAAAATAAATTCGAAAAACACAAATTTGTTTTTTTTTTTTTTTTTCTGAATAACTAATAGTGTATTCATTGAGCAGTTGTTTACTAAGAAAGTTAATGCAGATAACCGTACCCTTTTGTAAGCAAATATACAACTTCAGAAAGAAACAAACATTCGAAGAAAAGCCTAGTAAATGCAAAATAAAAAAATGGGCCTGGTAGATTGAATTTTAATGATTTTGATTCCACCTTGTTCATAAATAATGGGCCCTTAATTTTCTTTGTTTATGAATCAGAAACTTTAGGCCCATGTTATTGACACTAACCATTTTGGGAAATAGACTACTTTGAGTATTTTCGATATTTATTTTCGAAAATTTTACAAATTTTCGGCAAAAATTTTTGAACAAATTTTCATTTTTACACTAGGTTCGAAATAAAATGCCGAAAAAATAAAAAAAATTCGAAAAAAATTACCGAACAAAATGTAGTGTATTTCTAAAAACCACAATATATTCATTCGGGCAGTGTATTTTTTAAAAAGGCTAGTGCAAATAACCTGGGACGAAACTTTATAGGCTTGTTATTTCTTTTATCAATGCAACGGCCCGCCTAGTCCCATATATATATATTTCAACTTGTCTGTCCAATCAAAAAATAAATAAAAATACAAAGGCTGATATAATAATTAATTTGGTAAGCTCCAACTAATTAATTATCTGGGTGTTTCCTTTGTATAATCTTGTCTACAATTGGCCCAACCATTTTCTCCAGCTCTTCCACATCTTGCTTCACATCATCAACCTGTCAATCCAATATTAATTTTTCCTTTTATAAATATATTTTTGAGATTTTTTTTAGAAATAAAAGAGTATAATAATATTCTTAGATGAAAATACCTTGTTGATTATATTTTCAATTAGTTGAGCATTATGGGCAGCTACACTAGACACATGTTCCACGATTTGAGCTGCTTCTTTAAGCTTACTGTTATCTGGAAGCTGCTTTTCCACCTCCTCCGCCGCCTTTTCCGCGGTGGTTGCCACCTTTTCAACCACTTCCGCCACCACTTCCACCTCTTCCACCACTTTTGCCGCCTCCCCTATTATTGTGATCAATTAATTTACAAATGGGTGTCACAATTCACAATTAGAAACTTATTTTATACATCCCCTTTTAATTTGATTTTAAGTATAAAAATATATTCCCCGTTACCTTCCAATGTCAGAAATGTGTCCCATTTGTTCTTCCAAAGTGGAAGCAGGAATGATACAAAGGATCCCAAAAGCCATTTCACCCTACACAAAATTAAAATTTTATTTTTAATAAAATCTAAAAATAAATTTCCTTAAATTTGAATAGTTAATACGTTCGTACCAATGCCACTTAGAGAAATCAAACTTATAAGGAAACGCCGTCTGTTGTTGTGGTTGTAGTTGCACTTCCTCAATTTGTCTATTTTCCCTGCAAATGCAACTTGACAACATTAAATCATCCCTAATATAAAAAAAAAAAAGCACTAACTCAGATATTAATATATTTACGTTCCCAAATTGGGGTCAAAATATACTTTTGACGTGAGACACCTTAACCCTAGATCTTTGGAGCCACCACTATACGGCGGCGCCGGGTGGTTGGTCTGGTGGCGCCGCCACGGATCATTATTAGATACAATTCTATATCTAGTAAGGAAAGTTGCTAAAGTCCGGAATTGGTAAGACGATGATGAGTTTCTTGCAGCCATGATCAAACTTTTTTTTAAAAAAATGTATTCCAAGTCACTAATATCCCAATAATTTATTAACATGGAAGTTTATAAAACAAGTTAATTTGTGGGAGAGTGCGTTGAAGGCAATCCAACATTTCTCAATTACGCCAAGAAATGTTGCAGCTAGCCGACTTTAAATTGGTGAAACTTGAAGCCAAAGATTTAATTTTATTTTAAATAGACAAGTAACATGTTCCTTGCAAGTTTGAACTGCCAACTTAATTTGCGCCTGTTTTATTTTATGTGTTGGAATGCTTTGAACCTTTGCATCAAAGGCCTGTCTTTAGATTAATATTTTTACTGCTAGAATATATATATATATATTTTTTTTAAAGTTGATGTCACCCAATTTGTAAATTATAAAAGTGCTTTTAACTTTTTATTAATGATTGCAAATACCACCTAATTAAGTAGATCGAGGGTTTAGTCTAGTCAGTGAGTCGGGAGTTTGGGGCGATGTGCTCTCTTTAATGGGAAATATTATAGTGTTTGAGCTCAGTTTGAATTTTTATCCTATTTTGAGACTTAGTTTGCTAAGAGTTTATTATTAGCTCTATGATCATCTTATATTCTATAAGCCGTGTTCTAATATTAGTAAACCGTAAACATATGTTCACTATTTTTTGTTTTACAGATCTCTCTTTCATTTGTTATTACATTGTGAATTCATTTTATTTCATATTATATATATATATGAACTTTACGCCAAATTTTGTGATAGAATGTAGAAAGAAGTGTGTAAGATAATTGTAATTTGTATACAGTGTTTTAATTAAATTCTGCTTTTTTTTTCTCTTTTAATTACTTTAAGTTTGAAATTTAAATAGGGTGGAAAAAGATGGATTTTGGGCGAGGTCACATGTCATACCAATGAGTTGGTCGCTTGTAGTATTTGCATGTTGCAAGCTAATTAAATATTTTAAGGATCTATCATTTGGATAAAGCTGAAAAATCAGGACAGTGGAATCTAACCACAGAGTCTTATTTTTATGGATCCAAAAAATAAGTTGAGTAAAGCCTATGTGGTTTATTAATGGGTTCGAGTACATTGAATTACTTGTTTGACTGAGCGCGTTTTTTAGGCTAGAAAAGTCTCTAAAAAAATGATTTGTCGCTTACCAAACGCCAGAAAATATTTCTTGGGTGCCCAAACTTTTTTCACGGTCAGGGTCACTTTACCTGCAATTCGTACAATTTCAACATGTAGTTAAGATACAAATCCGACCTCCCCCCCCCCCCCATTATATAGTTTCTGGCCTCGAACCCAAATCAAGATTGAAGTTGCAACGCACCGGAAATCGCAGAGCCTCACACCTGAATTCATCTCCAAGTCGCTCAAAGTCACAGCCACCGTCTGAGACGAGGCAGAGATGACTTCGACCAGTTTCGAGTTTCTTAGCCAGAGCGAGACGCGAGGAGGCCAGTGTGAGGTCGCACTCTTTTGGGTTGTGCCTGGAATGCAAATCGGTGGATGTCGATTCTAACAGACGGCCAAACAGTCCTTGGCGTTTCTGGGGCTCGTTTCCAAAAACTTGCTTGGTCGGTGGTTGTATCAGCGCGAAGGACCTTCTTGCTCTGAGTAGTGGCGGGAATCGACTGGGCATAGGTATTTTTTCCTATAGTTGGTGCCCGATACTGAGGTATGTCCAAAATTGATATATCTGAGACTGAGTAGTAATCTAATGGAACCAAGCATTGAGATTAGAATTTGTTCCTGATGTAAATCATGAAGATGGTTTTGGAATTAGGGTCTGGTTTTGGAATTGAGCATCGCCGTTTTGGAATTGGTTTAGGGTTTTGGATTCCAATTGAAGAAGAAGAAGAAGAAGAAGAAGAAGAAGAAGAAGGAGGTTAGACCTTATGATTGGATTGCTTGTTGGCCAGATTGTTGGTCATTGTAATAGTGTGTAGTAGTTTTCTTTATTGTGTGCTATTTTGATCTACCAAACATCTGAAACATATTCATATCATATCTACCAAGAATCAGAAATCTTTATTTTCTGGGTAAGATACGAAAATGGTTTATGAGGGCAAAATCTTGGGTGCTTTTCCTATCCAACCTACCAAACGTTCCCTACTTATATAGTGTTATACGCAGAAGTAATATTGTTTGACTTATAAAATAATTAATTAGGATACACAACCAAATGTTCAAAAGAAGTATTTACATTGTATACATATTTGATTGTTGAAAATTAATTATAATATTATTCTTGGTAATAATAATTTTATGGGGCAGTTTCGAATACATTATGAAAAAAAAAAGAAAACTCTATTATTAAACTTTTTTTACTCTATTATGCAAAAAATTTGTATCAATTTAAAAATAGTTGTAAAAAAATATACAATTTTAAATTATTCCTAATTTTATTATTATTACTTTTTTTATAAGTAAAGATGTTATTCTAACCAAAAGGGTGATGCCCAGGTACAACAAAACACATTTACATAATCAGTATTCTAAAATCGATCTTAAATTTACAAGTTGGTAGTTAAAAGAAAAGTTCTTGCAATCTATAACTTTGACACTAATCCAACTCCACAATCTAGCTTTCAACTCCTCAACTTATTTATCTATAAGCAATGAGATATTGTTGAAAACAAGATTATTTCTTCCTTTCCTTAGTATCCAGACCACCCCAAGCCACAAAGCAACAACAATTATTTTTCCATTTTGCCCCTTAATAAATGACTATGGGATATCAAATAGAAGAAGGGACAATTTGTGCTTCATAGTAGAAACTCCAAGCCATTTGAAATATTCAGCCCATACCTTATGAGTAATGTGACATTCAAAGAAGTAGTGTTGCCCGGTCTCACTATTCAACCCGCATACTACACATTTCAGGTCTTCCATATGATTTAGAATGTTCATTCTTTGCAAATTTATCTTAGCTGGCTATCGATCCCATAGAAATCTCCAAGCATTGACAATCACTTTTGGTGGCGCAATTTGTTCTAGATCAGTTTGAAGCTTCTTTTTTTTTATCAGCTTCAAAAGGTATATCTTCAAGATTATTGTGTAAGATTGTGTACTCATCCTTTGTAGTGTATCAACCATTTGAAATTCCATTCCACTTTACACATCTCTTACTCTGAATCTGTATGAAAACCTGTTAATCCAAAGGATAAAAGTATTGAACATATCTAAATCACGATAAAAAAAGTTTCACCTCCATCTCCAATTCCAAGACTACCCTTACTCGTCCCAAACCCTATTGCCCCAATATAACTTCCTCTATCCTAACTAAGATGGAAGAGTCTTGGAAATTTTAAGTTCCAGGACTCTTCACCAGCCAATCGATCAATCCAGAATTTTGTTTTATTCCCCTCACCAATCACCTTTTCCAACCTTTCTTGAGACTAGCACCCTTTCTCTCAAAGTGTACATCGAATAATCTGCTCCACCACCTGATCATCTTTCTCTATTTTCTAAAACAATATTATCCCAATTACCCTTACCTCCATATATACTTGGACTCCACAACTTTAAGGATTATCTCTCTCCGTAAGAAAATGCCACATCCATTTTTCCAAAAGATCTTTATTGAAAAGCTCCAAGTACTTTACCCTTAAACCCCCTCAAATTTTTAACTACATACAAGCATGTTTTCTATTGCTTTCATTGTCCCAAGAAAATTACATTGTAGTTTTATAATTCACTCAGAGTTTCTTTGGTATGCAGTAGAATGATAGGTAGTAGGTTGGTGGAGCAGATATAGAATCAAATATTATAAGGTAATTCGACCTCCTATTGAGATTTTGTTCTCTTTCCATTTTTAAAATAACTTTTTCACCTTCTGTACTAGACCCAACCATTGTACGATTCTGCTCAAATTTAATCCCATCTTTAGTCCAAGATATGTAAAACGCAGACAACCTGATTCACATCCCATTAATTTCAGCCATATTGTTCAGTCTTTCATCTTAAATATATACTTTTAAATGCAATATTTGTCAAAATTAACCCTTAACCCTGAGGCTAACTCCATATTCCTCAAATCCCGTCTAAGTGTCCATACATTTTCTCCACTTGCTTTTCCCATAAAAATAGTATCATCTGCAAAATAAAGGTGTGAGATCCTCACGTTGTTATTTCCAATTATTACAGCTTCAAATAGGCCCATTTCAGTAGATTTAGACATCATAATATTTAACCCTTCTGCCATAATGAGCAAAAGAAAGGGAGATAAGGAATCACCTTATCGTAGCCCATGTTCTAATCTTAACTCTCCGGAGGAGCTGTCATTTACAAGAATTGATGCTAAGTCTGTTGACACACATTCCATTATCCATTTCAGCCACTTGCAAGTGAAATTATGTCTCTTGATCATTATATTTAAGAATTCCCAATCAACTGTGTCATACGCCTTAGCTAAGCCGATTAAAGAAAAAATCTCTTCAGGTTTCATTCAGAATTATGATGTTGTCCAAAATATGCCTATTTCCTATGAATGCGCTCTGATTTTCACAAATAACAGATTCCAAAACCCTGTAGAGCCATCAGCCATAATTTTTTATATAACTTTATAGATTCCGCCGATAAGTGATATTGGTCTAAAATCATTCAATCTCATTATTGCCTCCTTCTTTGGAATTAGGACGATAAAAAAAGGATTTATCCCCTTTACTAACCTTCTGAATTGATGAAATTCATTCATTATTCTCATAATTTAATCCTTAAATAAGTTCTAAAACTGCTTTAAGAAAGCATAATTAAAGTCATCCGGCCGAGGGCTTTTAAGCTTTTGCACGACCATACAACTACTTTTATCTCCTCTTCAGTAAAAGGGGTTGTTAGGAAGGCATTATCATCCTCTAACATTTTTCTACTGAAAAAATCAATTGCAATTGAAGGCGGCCTAAACTTCTCCTTCTCGAAATGATTGTTGAAATAGTTGAATACTCCCTTCTTCACATCATTCACTTCCTTAAGCCACTCGTCATTGATTTGGATACCTGTAATTCATTTCTCTTTCTTCTTTTATTAATAAATCCATAAAAATGTTGTGTGTTTGAATATCCTTCCTTAATCCACTTACACCACAATTTTTCTGAGCAAGTAGAGTGGCCTTCCTCAGTAGATCTCTCAATAATATTGCATTGGCCTCCTTTATTCGGATGATTTCGTAATCTTCCAAGCCCAAAGTATCATCAATCACATCTAATAATCGCATAATTTCTTCCCTTTGCTTTTCAATACTTGAATCAATGGACCTGAACACTTGCTTATTCTAGCTCCTGAGGTCTTTCTTTGAGAAGTTTGAATTTTTCCTTTAACACAAAACCTCTGCATTCCTATATATTATTGTCACTCCATTTGTTCATGGCGAACTCAAAACCTGGATTAAATAACCAAATATTGAGGCACCGAAAAGGTTTAGGTCCACAATCCTCGATTTTAATTCAAGCATAAGCGAACAATGATCGAAAATAAACTAAACCTCTGTCATAAGATTTGACCATTTTGCTAACCACTGATTGTTAACCATTATTCTGTCTATTCTACTTGCAGGTTCTGTCCAGCCTATACCATGTGTAGTATTTTCTATGTAGTGGCAGGTTAATAATATCGTTATTGTCTATACATCATTGAACTGAATAATAACCCTGGTATTGGATAAAGCACCTTAACCTTCCCTCTTAGAATGTATCCTGATCTAATTAAAATCTCCATCGATGCACATGCATGAACTAGCATATTGATCCATTACCAAACCAATTCTCTCCTATAAATCCTATTTTTCAGCAACCAAACACGATGCATAAATATTAATGATACAACACTCAGTTCTTTCTTGTTCCAAAAATCATACAATTAGTGCACCATCCATATGCCAAAAGCTAGAGAAAGGAAATACCTCTGCATTCCATGTGGACAATATACCTCCAAATCTTCAATCTGCCACAACTAAAAAGAAGAAGGGGATCTCCTTGTCCCAAACCTCATTGAAGAGAAAATTCTCCTGAGGAATTTTCATTCACTAGCATAGAGACCGTGGCTGTTCAGACGCAAGTTCGAATTCATTATCTACATTTTGTGCAAAAAGTCATGTCAATCATCATTTCACCTAGGAATTCCCAAACAACTAAGTATGGGTCTTGAAAAAATCCATTTTAAATAACCTTTGTAGTAGTTTTTTATGATTAGCCTCCTCAATTACTTCAATCAGGATTAGGACTTCGTCCATGATGTTTCTTCTTCCAATAAATGTAGATTGGTGATTCGAGATAACTCCATCGAGCACTTTGTTGATTCTTCGTGCAAGGACTTTCAAAACTACTTTGTGTACTCCCCCAATGAGTGAAGTCAGTAAAAAATCATCAAGACGAGTTGCATCTTCTTTTTTGGATATGAGAACGATAAATGACGGATTGAGCCCCTTTACGAACTTACCAGATTCATGAAATTCTTTCATCATCCCACAAAATATTATTTTTTATAATCCTTCGTTATCACAGGCATTGAATATTTATTTTTCACGAGATCAGCAAGTTGACTTTTTTGTATTTTTACACAATTTCCAAATCAAGCAAATTTACCCAAAAACGGATGGGTAATTGTAGTAGAGCAAGTATACAACCAAATATTATCGACCTTAGACCTAGGATAACTATGAATCCTCATAATCATATATTGTCATAAGCATTATAGTGACAAGTCCGATTTATAACTACTTGCATGCAAAATTAAATGATAAAATCAATGAAACTAAGAGCAATTCAAAGCAACTTGAAAACTAAACAATCTAACTTCGTGTAGAAGTGCAAGATGAGGAATATGCTTCAGGTGTTTTCCTTGCAATTTTGATCAATGTTTCTTTCAACTCAAACATATATCCTTTGCTACGCTTTTAGGTTTAACTAGAGGCCAGCACTAAACAATTGAATAACGATCCCTTTTGAGGCTTGGGTGATCAAGTAACTTGACTAGTTCCTAGGGTAGTGAAAAATAGTGAGGTTCAACATGGTTACTAATCTCTACAATTCTCCTCTCACTAAATCCTCTAATCACCGATTAAAGAACCTAGTGTCTATTATAGGTAGTCTAAGCCATCTACCCCCTCTCGGTGTAGTAGATTATTAGTAGAATCAAATTAATCAAACAACTTTTCCCTACAAAGTCAACAAAGTAAATATCCAACTCTTATTGAAGCACATACCCATCAACTAAGAGATACTCAATCCATTCAATCAATCTAATCAAGATAAACACCATAATAAAAGCAATAAATTAATCACGTACATAGCAAATTCAAAACAATCAAATCATAATTACATCAATCTTCATTGCAATCCAACACCCAAAGCATTAAAGGCTTAGCACATGGCTAATATGATCATAACAATGTAATTAAAGATACAAATAGAAAAGCCCATACTAAATTTAAAAAGATTCTTGCAAAATATAAAAGATATTACCAATAGAATGCTAAGGATGGAAGAACAAGTAGAAAATAACATAAATCCTTGATTCCTTCAATAGGTCTTCAACAAAACTTAAAAACAAACTGAGATTAAGCTAAAACTAAGCTAATGAAACAAAGACAATGGCTAATCTTCCATAAAATTCATCATCCATCATCACTTCTAATGCAAAATAATGAAAATAGGTAAATGTAGAGAGAGTATTTCTTGGGGTAGGGTTTCTATATCCTCAAAATTTGAAAGGGTATTTATATGATGGGTAAGTGTGGAAATTCATATTCGCAATTAAGTCCTCCAAATCTTCAAAAGTTCTCTCAATTCCTGCATTTTCAGTACTCAGCACGGGTCTAATAGAACCTTCCAAACCGTGCTTAAATCTTCGAATTATGCAGCACGGGTTGAACTCCTCATCTTTCACACTTTGCTTTCAAAAACTTCAATTTCTTCCACCTAACTCCTACAAATTCATCTTTTCTAGCCAAACAATGTAAGATACAAGAATGAGGATTAATCAATCAAATAGAACTTTAAATCATGATAAATAAGATAATAAAAGCATCAAATATAATATGAAAACGGACACAAATCACATTTAATCCAGGACAAATGGAGGACACCTCATTAAAGTAGATACATGGTAGATAATCCATGTATTAATTATCTAATAGTCCTTGGAAGTGAACTAGGCTGTTAAGAATTCGTTTTAACATATATTGATTTTTTTTTCACAAGATTAACAGGTAATCCAGGTCGAATGAAAGAAACCTCATTAAATTAGATACGTGTTAGATAATTCGTGTATGAAATATCTAGTAGTCCTCGAAAGTGAACTAAGCTGTTAAGAATTCGTTATTGCATATATTGAATTTTCTTTTCACGAGATCAACAGGTAATCTAAGTCGAATTGAGGACACCTCATGAAATTAGATATATCTTAAATAAACCATGTGTTAAATGTCTAATAGTATTTTATTTTTGTAAGTACAAATAATACTTCCTCAGTCCATGATAATTGAACTATCGTGGTTGTGCATAGTTATTAAAAAAAGTAGATGTAATGTATAAAAGTGAATGTTTTAGTATAAAAAATATTTGATTATTATAAAAAAAAATAGTTTATGTGGAGTGTGTCTCCTGTGCACTCGGGTGCACCTCACTTTTGATTTCAATTTCAAAAATCTCAAAACACAGCTCCAACGTTCGTTGTCAAATTCTGTTACAAGCGCCCACACCTCTATGCCTCACCGCCGCGACTGAAACCGTCATAGTCTCTGCAACACATATCTTCACCCTTTCGAAAAAATCATATACATATATATATATATATATATATATATATATATATATATTGCCACCAAATTGCATAGGAAAATGAGAAGGAATTCAATCCCATACTGGCAGGGGCGGACACAGAAATTTAATTTAGCCGAGGCATAAATGAATTTGAAGAATAAATTAAAAAAACATATGTATAAAATATATAAAAAAAAAATTTATAATTAGTTAAAGTTTTGAATTACAATTGACCACGACGGTTTGCCATTCTTTGAAATCTACTAATGATAGTCTCATTAGATATACAATTGAACACTTCCTTCTCAATGTACACCACTAAATTATCATTCATCCATTCATCACCCATTCGGTTGCGAAGTCGATTCTTCACAATATTCATAGCTGAGAATCCTCTTTCCACTGTAGCAGTTGCAACTGGCGAAACCAAGGCTAATGTTATAAGCTTGTAAACTAATGGGTATGTTCCATTTCGTTTAGTTTGAACCATTATTTGAGCTATCTCGCCAAGACCTTTTACGTTCGAAGTATCAATATTTGAACGCACATCCATAATAAAATTCTCAAGTTGATCTGGTAATGCCAATAACTCAACACCTTGAAAATCATTTGGATAAATTCTGATAAACGAATTAACTTCTTCAAGTTGAAAGCTTCAAAAGAGTTGAACGGATTCAAACAAGCAACACAAAGCAACAATTCAGTATTTACCTCATTGAATCGACCATTTAGCTCATGTAACTGCACATCAATAACAGTGTAAAAGACCTCCACACGAAATCGATGAGAGTTTGTCATCTCTTCAACTCTTCGCCTTTTTCTCTTTCCGCCCACAAAAACATCATTCATATCCGGCACTTCAATGTCATGTTTTACACAAAATTTAGATGCATCATCTACTAAAGAACTCCACCCATCATCTCTCATCGCTTGAAGTCTTCTCTTAGATACATCTACAAGAATCATGACATTCACTATATCTTGTTCTCTTCTTTGCAACGCATTGCATAAATCATGTGTTATTCCCAATATTGATTTCATCAAATGCAAATAAAAAATAAAGTCAAAAGATAGCATTTCCTTTTTCAAACGTGATGCTTCACCCCTTTGAAATGGTATTGTTCCATCTTTTATAATCACACCAAGCACATCAATTATAGAGCCAAATAATTTAATTAAGCTCAAAGTTGTACCATAATGTGAGCTCCAATGAGTATCACCGCTGTTAATGAAATCTCCGCAACGGAAGCATTTATGTGGTTAACGACTGCGATTTCACTAACAACCCTTCAAAATCAGATTATTGAAACTGCAAGGTGTTTGATCGCATGAAAATTTCGGCAGAGCTTCGCTGAGGTTGGGAAAACTTGTATTATTATGAAAATGGTGGCCTATTTATAGGCAAATACATAAGCAGGTGGTGGCACATGCTTTCCCACGCATATTCTGAAGCTTACACGTGTCCCTAACCGCCTAAACAAGATAATTA
>JAPKLY010000096.1:722415-743945 GCA_026898435.1 Prunella vulgaris
ATAATAATAATAATAATAATAATAATAATAATAATAATAATAATAATTATAACTTTTCTATTTTGATTGTACAAATTTATCGTGGGCTATGGAGTTAATCAAGTTTTTGAGTAACAAAATAACAAATGTTGTCCGATAAAGTAGTCACGTTTCTTGCGCACTTTTGTGGTCGTAATCCTATTCTAGAGTAAGAGAATTTTCCTTTAAAAATAATGATATTTATTGTTAGCTGTCTGTCTCATGATCTTTATGCGCACTGAATTCCTGTCCAAATTACTTGTACACCCAAATTTAATTATTTTCCAAGGAGAACAAATATACGTGTGAAATGTAATACTCCATTTATTTCTTACTGTTGACCAACTACTAGCTACCGACTTTAAATAAATTCCCAATAAAATATTAATATAAATTAGAGAAAACGATTTTCTAAATTAAAATTTTTAGTTTTACACATAAGGAAATTTCTAATTATTTTTTAATACAACTATTCAATATAAATAAAAATATAAGTGTAATTATATTTGCTCCAATATTAAATTATTGCATTTAAAAATAATTAGAGATTTTTTTTTTGTATCTAAAACTGAATAGAGTTCAAACCCTATAATGTTTTTTCTCACACTAAATGTCACTTTACTAATAAACTATATTTAACTTGCTAAATGAAATTCAAGTCGGTAACAAAATCCGCTTATCAAAATCAAATATACTCCTATTGATTTTGAATAATATTATTCACAGAAAATAACAATAGTTCTATTTAATAAAAAAATTATTTATAGTGAAATTCTAATAAAACATGTACTGGTATTATTTAATAAAATGAGTGATATTATTACAAAATGCGTGTGTAAATGATATACACAAAAATTTGGCATTAAAAAAAATTTGATGGTTAGGCCGAATAAAATGGGCCCAATTGAAGCCCGAAAGTGGCAGCTCAGCCGCCAGAGACTTTTAGGCCACACAGAAAAGTCAACAATTTGTATTTGCAAGAGAAGCCTCAGCCTCTCCTTCATCGTCAAGATTTTGCCGCAAAACCAGATCACCTACTAAATGTGTTTCTCTCCAAAACCCACGCCGCCGCTATCCACCGTTTCACCGTCGTCCGATGGCTTTTCATCACAGAAAAATGCTTAATGAATCTGTTAAAATGCATACAACTCTATGTGAAACAATTTGCGAGGCTCCAACCAACCCCGATCGCGTCTGCCCGCCTCTATGTGCGGGTTACTGCCCTTCTGATTGTAGACTGGTAAGGTTTCAATTCGGCCTACCTCTACCGCCGCCGCCACCTCCGCCGGTGGTAGTCATCCCTCAAACGCACAGACTTCATGCCCTTTCTCTTGGCCTCACCATCGGTCTGGCTGTCTTAGGCTCAGCTTTCCTTCTCTTCATTTCCTTCACCATCTACAGGTTCTACTGTTATTGGGTCAATTCGAGGACATCTCTCCAGCGGCAGCCGCCCGAACCCGATGATTTTGTCGATGAAGAACACGGCCCGATCGTTGACCATCCCATATGGTACATCAGAACGATCGGGCTTCAACCGTCGGTCATTAGCGCAATCACGGTTGTTAAGTACAAAAAGGGGGATGGCCTAATTGAAGGCACGGATTGCGCAGTTTGTTTGAACGAATTCGAGGAGGACGAGACTCTTAGATTGCTGCCCAAGTGCAATCACGCGTTTCACATTCCTTGTGTTGATACATGGCTTAGGTCACACACTAATTGCCCCATGTGTCGGGCCGGAATCGTGAACAACACAGCTGATCCGTTGCCGCCGCAAGAGCTCGTTGTTCAGAATTCCGGCCCTGTGGAAGAGAACCAACCAGAAATCTCAGTGGGTAACAGGGAAACTGGAAGAGATTCAGAAAGTGAGCCTTCTGAATTGAGGCCCGGGCCCGGGATTGAAGATGATGGAATATCCCGATCACAAAGCGGACTTAAATTAAATGAAGTCGCAGGCGTGTTAGGTGGGGTGCAACCCATGAGAAGATCAGTGTCCATGGATTCTATATCTGCATCAATGATCAGCGCGGCTGTTGCTGGCGCTTTTCCACAACAATCTAATGGAAATGAAGCGAAAGAATCCCCTGCTGAAGAGACAGTTGGATTAAATCGAAGCTTTCTAAGATTAGTGGGAAGCCCTTCAATGGAAAGGTGTACGCGGAGTGCAGGGAATTGTTCTATAAAGAGATCAGTTTCTTGTAGTGGTAAAGTATTGGGTTCAAAGCATAGCAACAGTGGGAACCAGAATGCACAATAGGTGTTCGGTTAAATACCCCAAAGAAGTATATATCTTGATGCTTCTGCAAGATCGTAGTTTTTATTAGGGATCAAATAATGTGTTGCGAAGCCTAATCGAAGAGTAGGCCCTCTCGAAGATTGTCATAGCTAGGTCAAGGGGCCTGGTAATCAATCAGCAACACATCTGTAAGTAGAAGTTTTGGATTGTTCCGGTGGAAATGGTGATGCCATCTTTGCTAATTACATCGTTTTTCTGCCTCATATGATCATCTCTCTCAAATTATCTCATTCTTGATGCAATTTTATTAATTTGTGGTGTTACTTCTTTTATTAGAGACAATAAGGATTTGATAAAATATACTCCCTCCGTCCACGATAAATGGTCCACGTTGTCTAAATGGTCGTCCACAATAAATGGTCTACCTACCTAAAATGGAAAACTTACAATCATTATTTTCATTTTTTATACACATATACTCACTTTTACACATCACATCAAGTACTTTTTTAATAATTAAATATTTTTTTATACTAATACACTCACTTTTACATATCAACATCTATTTTTCTTAATAACCGTGCATCGCAAGCGTAGTCTAATTTTCATGGACGGAGGGAGTAATTGTAAGAATTTTATTCATCTTCCATGAGTGAGAAATGAAATATACATACCAGTATAATTGAAACGCCTAGGGCCAAAATGTAACACTAAATTTAACTGAAAATATATAAAATGATACGTGCATGTTAATATAACTGAAATGTGATAAAGTTGGTGTACTAAGTGCATGTGAGACTTGACATAACGAAATATAAGATGAAAATTTGTTGCACACGATGTTTACCCCCACACACTCACACCACAGTTGAGTGAGGATAAGAAGTTCCAAACATCTCTCTCTCTCAAACACTCACAAATGGCAGCACAAAACATTACAAGCGTAAAGCAGCTTGCAGAATCGCCTAACCTAAGCTCCATCCCATCTAACTACACTACTCCCACCCATGAAACCACAGCTTCAGATCCTGGGGATTCAATCCCCATCATCGATATTTTGCTTCTCAATTCCGATGACGCCAATTACAGGGCCAAAGCCATCCACGACCTGGATAGAGCCTGCCAAGAATGGGGCTTCTTCATGGTAATTAATTACTATCACCACAACTTTATCACTAGTAATTACTTACACATATAAGCTTGTGCGTGTAGGTAGCAAATCATGGGATTTCACAAGAGTTGATAAGGGGTATGATTGAGGTGACCAATGAATTTTTCAATCTGGCGGAAGAAGAAAAGCCAGAATTTCAGCCACAGAATGTTTTAAGTGGCATTAGATATGGCACTAGCTTCAACACTGCAACTGATAAGATCTTCTGCTGGAGGGATTTCCTCAAACTCTTTGTTCATCCCCATTTCAATTCACCTGCTAAACCCCAATCCTTCAGGTAATTACAATTACATTCTCCCCATATATTTAATCATTTACCTATTGTTTAATTCTTGATTGTGATTTTTATAATTTATCTTATTATGCTGGTGTGAGATGCCCAATGGTGCAAATGATGCTTGGCGGTCGTCGGGCGGTCGAGTGCCGCCAAGCGCCATGACTGCCTTGGCGCCATCCTGACAGTGCCAAGATTTTTCTATTTTATATTTTTTTTATTAATATTAATTTTTTTTCTAAACATCTATTAATAAAAATATGTATTATAGATAAATTATAAATTTAAAACATAATTAATAACTATAAAAAATATAAAAAGTTAACAAAATGTTAAAAACTATTATAATACGATATTGTCCAACTTCTAAATGAAACACAAAAAGAAAAAATACATAGAATGAATAAATTATGAAGTAGTTCAATTTAATTTTTATTTTTTAATAATTTAGTAAATTAATTTTTATTTTTTTTATTTTAGTTCTAACTCTTAAGTTGAAATATAAATTTAAAAAGAAGAGTAATGGTCATCTAGGCGGTGCCAAGACGGTCTCGGCGGCCGCCTAGGCGGCCTCGGCAGTGTCAAACGTGTTGGCGGATTTTTCTCGACGATTTGACCTCGGCATCGACGGCCTTCAAGCGCCTAGCCGACCGCCATTTACATCTATTGAAATGCTTCAATCTGTCTTTTTCTTTATTTTGAATAATGATGAGGCTTGTAATTAGAAGATAGAGGACACACGTTAGTGCGTGTCAAATTGTAATGGCTGTTTTTCATTTAATTCTCGAATGTGATTTTATAGTTTATCTTATTAGGCTGGTGTGAGATGCGATGTCTCACTCTGTCCTTTTCTTTATTTTGAATAATGACAAGGCTTGCAATTAGAAGATAGGGGACACTTTATTGCGTGTTAAATTTTTATGGTTGTTTTTGTTTGGACAATTTTACTACCATCTTCAGCACGGGACATCTAATTTGAGATATTTACAGAAAGAGTTATACATGTGAAGTATCCAGTTGCACTGAAGTGCAATGGTTTTTGAGTAATACGGTCAGTAAAACGAGTAATTCTATTTGTGAAACGGATAATATCATTCAACTGATGTGCATGGTGTAATTGGTTTTCATATAATACCATTCAATAAAACGAGTAACATTATTCAGTGAAACGACCTAATCAAAAGGAGTGCCGGGTGCAAATGCAGTGTAATATAGAAAATACACGTTATAAATAGGTAAAAGTACACAGCAATAGTAACATCAGTATTATATCTTTCTGTAGAGGCGTGCTGATGGAATACAGTGAGAGCATCCGAGGTGTGGTGAGCACATTGCTGAAAGGCATATCAGAAAGCCTGGGAATTGAACATACTGAAATGGAGAAGGCTTTGGATTTGAGTTCAAGTTTGCAGATATTTGCTGCAAATTATTATCCTCGTTGTCCGAATCCCGACATGACACTTGGCATGCCACCTCATTCCGATCATGGCCTTTTCACACTTTTGATACAAAATCAAGTTGGAGGCCTGCAGATTCAACATAAAGGGAGGTGGTTCAATGTCAACGCTCCTCCTAGTTACATTTTGGTCAACACTGGGGATCATCTTGAGGTGTTCTTTCATTTTTTGTTTGATTATTTGCTTTTAATACAGATATCTTGCAAACTAATTGTTCATTGAGGAAAAAAATGGCTTGGTGATGGTGTTGGCCAATTGTTTCAGATATTCAGTAATGGGAAGTACAAGAGTGTGTTGCACAGAGCGGTGGTGAACAATGAAAAGGCGAGGATCTCGATTGCGATGGCGAACGGGCCATCACCGGACGTGGTGGTTAGGCCGGCCAGGCAGCTCCTACAGGGCGGCAATACGGCGGCTTATGCTCCGATGAAGTATAAGGATTACCTATTAGGACAACAGAGTAACCAGATCGACAATAAATCATTCTTGAAAACACTTGAAGTCCATCACTAGGCATTGGACTTCTTTTCTTATCTTCATGCACGTGGATTTGAATTCTGTGCTGCACGGGACGGTCAGGTGCATCCGTAGATTCAATTGGATTTATCCTGAAAAACCAAATACATCCTAAATTTAATTGAATTTACACTGTATTTATATCGCACAGGATGATCTTGTACTAAATAAAATCTAAAACTTGTGCATGTCTTGTGTTGTCCCACCAAATAATTGTGCACCAAATAACTCGTGTAATGAAATTAAAACACTTGAAAGCAGTTGCGAAGATTTGAAAGTCACACACACACTAAAGGAACAAAATAGTAAATGACACAGGGAATTTATAGTGTCTCAGAGATAAACTCTCCTACATCCACTTTCTTGATCAAATAAGAGAATTTCTTCCACTTCGAATTCATTGGTTTATAGTGTCAAGACACGTTAATCAAGAACAACAAAGTTTTGATCCCTAGGATTATCCTGTTTCCTAGTCCTCACAAGATTTCGAACTAAACAACTTACTCAGCTTACTTTCATACTTACTATCAACCTAATTTTGTAGAGTTTGGATTTCGAGTGGGTTCCAACTAGATTGAGATAACCATTTACACGTAAGTACAATTTTTTGGGTTGGACTATCTCTCTAAGGTTGATACAGAAATGAACTCTAGTTAATGTAATAGACACTTGGGAAACTAAAGGATTTCAAGTGCTCTTTTGAATGTTATAGGATTGTTGCTTGAGTTCTTGAGGGTTGCTTTGCATTTGCTTGATAAGTTTCCAGTAACCTCTACTTTTGTCGAGTTTCTGTATTTATAGACATAATTTGAAAAACTTTCTATTGAAAGAAAACTTTCAAATTATGTTATTTTAGTGCAGCAATATCTCTTTTATCTTCATGCAGATACCCTTAGCATTAATTACACGGTTTTTGTTGGTAGCTCCTTATTCTATTCCTTTTAGGAATAGCGGAGAGTTAGCAACTCTTTTTTAAGACGATCTTTTTGTGATTATCATTCTCACCAGAGGATGATAACCACTAACTACTACTGGTTTTGTATTTCTTTCATACTGTACCAGGTGGTGAATTAGAGAGGAAGGTATGCACTCGCCCTCAGTTATTAGCTTCTCTAGCTGATTGAGTTAATGGTGCGGAGCGTTAGATACTATTTATTAGAACTACATATAAAGAAAAAATGGGCTTTTAAGCTCTCTTTTCAAGCCTTGTAGATAGATCCACTACAAAAAAAAAAACATGTTTAGTGACAAAAATATTAATGATAATTAATATTTTATCACTGAAAACATGCATGTAGTGATAAAAATTCATTATGTTACAAAATAATATAATTAGTGATAATTATTTATGTTGTTACTATTTAATTGAATTTTTGTCACTAAAAGCACACAAATAGTGATAAAAAATAACTATATTACAAAATAATATAATTAGTGACAATTTTTTATGTTGTCAATATTTAATTGTATATTTGTCACTATAAACACATATATAGCAATAATAATTCTTTTACTACAAAATATTGTCACTATCTATTTTTAGTAAAAAAATTAGTAATATAGTGAGAAAAAAATTCGCCACTAAATGTATTTTTCTTTGTAGTGATCCATCATAAAAGCTACTTTCCGTGCGAGAAAAGGTGCTAAAACAGAAGCTACAAGAAATAACGTTCTTACTGCATTCCTTCAGCTGCTTTAGGAATGCTCGGAAGGGAAGCTCAGTAGCTCAATTAGCTCATAGCTGCTCAAAGGTCTGGTCCTTATTCTATTCCTTCCGGAATAGCAGACAAGTAGCTCAGAAGCTACAATCGGTGGAGTGAAATGCTCATTTAATGTGTATCTGAATCTATGTAGTCGTCTTCGTAGTTTGTGTTATATGTTTAGATTGCTTCTGACTTTGACCTGTCAAGTTGGCCAGCTTTAGTATCACGTCCATACATAAGTGGTTGATTTTCATTGGCTCTTCTCTGAAAGTTTCAGAGGTGTCAAACAACTTTCTTCAAATTTATTGTCCATTCTTCAGGTGATTTGAAACATTTCTTTTGCTGCATTTAATTGTTCTTAACGAGTTTAATTAACTTCATTAAATGAGTAGTACATTTAATGCTTCAGGCGACTTCTTCAACATATTTGAAACTCTCCTAACTTGTACCTTAAGTCAGCTTAGTTAGACTTAGGCACTTGAGGGTTTATTTATCCACTGGTGGGTGTATTTATCATTTAGGCATCAGTCTAGTTGCTCTTCACAGGCAAGTTAGTATTCGATCTTCAAGTGTCTTGTAGCCTATCAAACTAACTTGTTAGCTATTTTAAATCTCCTAACAGGTAGGCTTTTGAAATAGGCTGTCAAATACTCCCTCCGTCCCATAAAAACTTGCAGACTTTTCTTTTTGGTACGTCCCACAAGAACTTGCAGACCCAAAAAAGGAAATCTTTTTATAAACTTTGCCCTCACAATATCTACATATTTACACAAAATGTCATTACTTTTTAACTTTTTGGGCCCACATTACACTCAATCTCTAATTTTTTTTACTTTTTACATAAAATTTTACCAAATTACCCCTCAAAACACTAATTTTTTTATTTTATTCTACTTTTTCTTAATTTGTGTGCCCCTCCCCCCTAGCAAGTTGCTATGGGATGTAGGGAGTAATACTTTACACTTTATGTATATTGTTTCATTTAGTAACACACTTTCCACTGCTTTACATGTATTATAACAAGAAAAAATAATTATTTCTGCAAAGACAAATAAATATTTGTGAAAAACCAATATTTGTTCATATAGTAACACAAATTTTATTCTTATATTATATGAAAAATATTTATTTCTATAAAAATAAAAGAATATATATGTAGAAGAATATCACTTTGGTAAACATTCAAACCTAGTATTTCAATCATTGTTTACCTTGATTCAAAATTTAACTTGGTCTTTTGCCTTAACACATCAACGATCACGTACACTTGCGTTTTGCATTCCTAATTTGGGCAAACAACAGATTATTAACAAAATAATATCCCTCAACCTGTTGAATTATCTTTATCACTTTCATCGCAGGAAATACTCTTTTTCAGAGAGTCTTCTTCATTGCTATAGTAATAAACTAAACTGTCATCCAACTCATCCTCATAGGAATTATCTATGTTCATTTTTTCACGAACTTCAGGTGCACTTGAGATCATCTACTGCTCAACTTCTTCATTATCTGCATCCACCCTATGTAGTGATTGTATTGCACCCTATGATTCTTAATCCTGATAAATTAACTCGACATGATAATATATATGCACAAATATTACTAAAATGCCTAAAAAACTTCACCAAGACTATGGAACAGGCCTAATTACTACTTAAATGTCTCAACATGACAATACATATAAACTTCACCTAGATTATGAACTATTAAGAAATAATTCTTTAATTTTATTTTGATTCAACCATTAAATTTTTTAATATATTTAATTTCATTCACTCCTAACTTTTAAAATTTAAACATTAAAACATAAGCATTGTTAATTTCTTAATTAAGCTCATTTTCTCACAAGTCAAAATCTAGTTTCAAGTGTTAATAGAAGTAAAATAGTGCACAAAAAAGATTTAATAAAATTATTACCCAAATCTTATGCATGAGTTTATGTAAAGAGTTGAATGCAACATTTCTAAATGAGTAAGTCTCTTATGCATCAAGTGCACCATGTACCTCAAGTGCATTTTTAATAGTTATATAGTATACTACTGAAAAGTCACACATGAGCTATTACAAAAAAATTTATTTAAAAAAAATACTTTTTAGTAATAACATGTATGACTTTTTAGTAATAATTGGTATTGTTGGTCCCTTAAGTAGTCAAGGTCCTCCTCTAGACTTTGACCACTTAAGGGACCAACAAGTGGTATCAGAGCAATTGGGTTGCCACTGCTTTGATCAGTACCTAGCTAGATACTTTTTGTTTTTGAAAAATACACATGCATACTTGCATGACTCCAAAAATGGTGAAATCCAAGGTCCCTATGTTCTCCACAAAAGATTGTGATGAATGGAAGATCAGAATGCAAGCTCACTTATCTGCAATCAATGATGAGATGTGGTCAATCATTGAAGATGGTCCTATAACCATTGATAAGGTCAATACTGCAGCTGATAAGTCAGCTGGACTAGCTTAGAGCATCCCCAAACCTAGAAAGGAATGGAGAGATGATGATAAGAGAAGGTCCAATCTTGACAATGTTGCAAAGAACACTATTTATCACTCCTTAGATAAAATTGTGTTCAACAAGATCAAAAACTGCAAGACTACAAAAGATATATGGGAAAAGTTGGAAATGATTTGTGAAGGAACTGAACAAATCAAAGAAAACAAACTCATGATAGCAGTTCAAAAGTTTGAGAACTTTAAAATGAAATCTGGAGAAGTTCTTGAGAAGTTTGAGTCAAGATTCATTGAGATACTCAATGAGCTAGATTCACTTGGTAAAGAATACTCACAGAGAGAAATGAGCATGAAAGTTCCTAGAGGACTACCTTCAGAATGAGATATGAAAGTGATTGGCATGAGATAATCAAAGGATTTATCTAAGATATCCACCTTTGAACTCTTTTCAGACTTGAAGGCTTATGAATTTGACATAAGTATAAGAAAAGAACCTGACAATGCAAAGATTACAACTCTAGTAGCTGACAACCTTGCAGCTGCAGAATCTGATGAAGAAGACTTGGCTCTTTTTATAAAGCAGCTCAAGAATTTTGGCAAATGGACTAAGAAGAAACAGTACACACCAAAAGAAGAAGGTTAGGTAAAACCTACAACACCTAACTCAACTTATCTGTGTTACAACTACAGAAAGCCAAGACACTACATCAAAGATTATCCATACCCTAAGGCAGAGAAATATACAGATGAAGGAAAGAAAGCCAGAAAAGAAAAGAAGAAAAGGTTTGACAAGGAGAAAATTAGAGCTCTTCTTTCAGAGTTTGATAAAAACTAGGAAGAAGGTCCCTCTTCTTCTCAAAGGTCAACAGTAGATTTGGAAGACTCTGATTCAACTGACTCAGATGAAGAAGCCCTTATCTGTCTTATGGCTAAAGATGAAGAGGTATGTTCATCATCTAGTTGTATAACGGAAAAGGATTCTCCCAGTGACATGCTTGATGCAATCCAAAGACTCCAAGAAGAAAATGAAGATCTTAGAAGAGATAATCACATTGGAAGAGAGCATGTGAAAGCTCTATTGGCTGGAATTGAGGATACTGAGAAACAATTGCTAATTCTATAAGAACTCAGAAGGTTACAATTGTTTGCAAAATGATAATGAAGAACTTTTCAATGAGGCAAGTTGTAGAGCTGTAGATTGTGCTGAATTACAAGAGACTATCAGATCACAAGAGATAATGATAGCTGATCTTGAAGAAAGAAATACTAATTTGTTAAGAAAGTTAGATTTTTTTGGAAAATCATCCAAACAACTAAGGAAGATAATGTCTAAGCAAAGACATACTGGTGATTTAACTGGTCTAGGATACAATCCTTGTGACTAGATGAATCACGTGCAGAGTTCAATACCTAGAGGTCAACCTGAGAGAAAGTTTACCAAAGGTTCAACATCAACACCTGAAGAAGATATAAACTCAAAGCTACAGCTGGAAGATATTCAATTTCTGAATATATTCAAAGGATTAACCCCTAGAAGACAACTGAAAATCAAGGAATTTTTACATGCTACTGAAGATGAAGTTACCAACATGATGAATGACATGACTCTGAAGACAACTGCAGAGTCTGTGTCAACTATGCAGCCAGAAGACAAAGTCATCAACAAAATCAAGAATGAGAGAAGACTCAATTTTGATAGATTCTGGAATGGAAATGTGTCTAATTTTTCTCCCTCTTCAAACATTCAAAAAGGAGGATCAAGCAAGAACTGTAGAAAGTCTACAGCTCCCAAAAAGGTTTGGATTGCAAAGAGTATCACTGAAGGAGATCCAAATCTTTGGATTCCTAAATAACTCATTCAATTTTGCAGGGATAAAATACAACCACTAAAAGAGAGATTTGGTACATAGAAAGTGGTTGTGCAAGACACATGACTGGAGACAGAAGTTTGCTATAAGATATTAGGGAACACAAAGGTCCTAAGGTTGTTTTTGGTGATAATGCCAGTGGAATAGCTAAAGGACCAGGAAGTTTATTCGAAGGGGAAGTTCAAATAAATGATGTTTATCTGGTAGAAGGTTTGAATAATTTGCTAAGTGTGAGTCAATTTTGTGATAAAGGCTACACTGTAGGCTTTACACATGATACTTGCATAGTCAAAGATGCTGAAACCCAAACCATAAAACTGACAGGAACTATAAAAGGGAATGTCTACATTGTAGAGTGGAACTCTACAGCTGAGACTACCAATTTTCTTGCTAAGAGTTCCAATGAAGTTAGTTGTTTATGGCACAAGAGAATGAATCACATTAACTTCACAACCATGAATGAGCTTGTGAATAACAGACTTGTAAGAGGTCTGTCAAACATAAAGTTCAAGAAGGAACAACTATGTGATGCTAGTGTTAAAGGGAAGCAAATCAAGAAGACTTTCAAGAGAAAAACTCACTCAAGCACATCAAGAGTACTTGAACTATTGCACATGGATCTATTTGGACCTATAGAACCTGTGAGCATTAGTGGAAAGAAGTACACTCTAGTGGTAGTAGATGATTACTCAAGATTTTCTGGGACTATGTTTCTAAGAAAGAATAGTGAACAGAGACTGCCAGAGTTGATGAGGAGGATTCAGAATGAAAAGAACTTGAAGATTGTAAAGATCAGATTAGACAAAGGAACATAATTTACAAATCAAGTCATTGAAGAATATTATTCACTTTACGTCATTATGCATGAGTATTCTGTAGCCAGAACCCCACAGCAGAATGGTGTTGCAGAAAGAAAGAATAGAACACCCAAGGAGGCAGCCAGAACAATGATAGCAGAAGCAAATTTACCTAAGAGATTTTGGCAGAAGCAACAAGCACAACATGTTATACCCAGAATAGATGCTTAATTGTTAAAGATCATAAGTAGACTTCATGTGAGTTATTCTAATGTAAGCAAAGCATTCAGAGTGTTTAATAAGAAAACAATGCTTGTGGAAGAATCACACCATGTTATTTTTTATGAACAACATAGCAACAATGAAGAAATAGCTGAAGACTCTAAAGAGGACAACTCTACATTCACAAGTTAGCAGCCGTATGTTGAGATCAAAACCCCTGTGGAATTGACTAACAAAGGCTTTGGCATTGTGATAATTGAGTTACC
This sequence comes from Prunella vulgaris, assembly GCA_026898435.1. Classification (NCBI taxonomy): domain Eukaryota; kingdom Viridiplantae; phylum Streptophyta; class Magnoliopsida; order Lamiales; family Lamiaceae; genus Prunella; species Prunella vulgaris. The sequence goes on from JAPKLY010000096.1 coordinate 735,396, forward strand.
TCCTATAGAGAATAATGAAGAACAAGTCTATGAGAATGTTCTAACAGAAGTTGACACACCAACAACAAGACTTGATGAGTCTACAATAGATGAATCTACAGCTGCACAGAACAATGATCAAGGACTTGAACCAGACTTGAGATGGTTGATAGATCACCCCCCTGAACATGTAATTGGAAACATATCTGACACTGTGAAAACTAGAAGACAAATCCATGAGGCAATGTTTGCTACATTCCTCTCATCTTCAGAAACTACAAATATTCATGAAGCATTGCAGGATGTAAATTGGATCATTGCAATGCAAGAAGAATTGAATGGTTTTAAGAGAAATCAAGTATGAGAACTTGTAAAAAGACCTAACAATCATAAAGTGATTGGCACTAGGTGGGTATTCAAGAACAAACTTGATGAAGATGGGATTGTAACCAGAAATAAAGCAAGGCTAGTTGCTTAAGGCTACTATCAAGCTGAAGGCATAGATTTTGATAAATCTTTTGCCCCAGTTGCAAGATTAGAAGCTATAAGAATTTTTTCTAGCCTATGCTGCACATATGAACTTTACAGTCTACCAAATGGATGTGAAGAGTGCATTTCCAAATGATTTACTATCAGAGGAAGTGTATGTTGAACAACCACCAGGATTTGAGGAATCTACAGCTGAACATATGGTTTATAAGCTTAGAAAAGCCATTTATGGACTTAAATAAGCACCAAGAGCATGGTATGATACTCTATGTGACCATTTGATCAAGAATGGATTCAAGAAGGGTGTAGTTGACAAAACCTTATTCAGATTACAACATGGAGATCAGATATTGCTTGTTCAAATCTATGTTGATGATATAATCTTTAGGTCAACCAATGAAGAATTATGCAGAAAGTTCTCTAAGCTCATGAAGGAGAAATTTGAAATGAGCATGATGGGAAATTTGAATTTCTTTTTGGGATTACAAGTCAAGCAACTGAGAGATGGAATTTTCATCAATCAGGCAAAATACACTCAAGAGCTTATCAAGAAGTTTGGAATAGATAGCTCTAGGCCTACCAATATACCTATGACACCTTCTGTGAATTTAGACAAAGATGAGAATGACAAGAGTGTTGATATAACCAAGTTGATTTGGGATAAGTGTCTATCCCACTGTTCGTAGCCAAAAGAGAAGATATATAGTCTTCAATCCTATGTGCAACTCTGAGTAGAGCCAGAGTTGGATTGTTAGCATGAAAGTTTGGAAAAGTGACTGAAGGTATAGAAATTATTTAGATAGCAATACTGATAAATCAAACTCTCATCTCTGTGAGAGTTGGAAAAACTAGAAGTCAGAACTGGAAGATATGTTCCGATTCATGTGTAAATACATATTGATTCGGTGAAACTTGGATAAGAAGTATGTAAATATCAATAATGCTGATACAAGGATTCTCTTGTTTTAGTGTGCAATGAGCACTACTATGAAAAAGAGGAAAAAGGAATCATTCTTGTACGAATGAATGATTATTGGTGACACTTGGCATAAATGGTAACAAACCACAGAATGGTCCCCTCAAGTGGTCCCCTATGACAGTTGGGCCTTGAGGCTGAGAGATTACAATTGTGCCCTCCATAGAAAGAAGAGATATAAAAAACTATTCCAATTCATTATTGAGGGAGATATACATTTTTCCACCATATACTTTTTCTGCAATATTTACATATCAATGGTGGCTGACTTGGGCGTCGGAGGATCAACACCGGGGCCCCTCCCTGCTTGATTTCTTGCAGATCTTCATCGGAGAACGTCCAGAGTGGATCGCCAGAGCTGGACAGCTGTTCCAGAGAAGCTCTTATCATCATTTCATTCGAAGACGGATTATATTTAGCTAAATCCAGGTAAAACTTGATCCATCCTTGTTTGATAAATTCTTGTTGAGGAATATGACATTTTTGTATTCATCAACTGGCGCCGTCTGTGGGAACATTTGAGCTTTGGCATGAGTGTTCCTTGTGAAAATGTTTTGAATGAAAGAATATGTAGAGTATTGACACCATTGTTTGATGAAAATGAAGAATTTGATTTTATCCTTTCTGGAATAACTTCATAATAAGAGATATATGTATGATGTGAGTAGGAAATATGATGATGAAAGATTTTGAATAAATTTGTGAATGATTTCTGAAATGTTTCTACTTTATGTACGAAATTTTCTGGAGAAAATAGAATGTGGGAAGGTACTCTTTGAATATGAATGCAACCTTTTAGAAAGGAAATCTGGATATGGTGTCATGAAAGATAATATCTTATGAATGATCTTGAAGTTGAATATATGCATGTGTAGCTGATAAGAAGATGAACACTGTGATTTTTAGAGATGAATATTGAATATTATTCTTGGATTGATAAATTGTTGTTGTCATTGTGATATGATTTAAGAAAATTGGAATATGTTTCTTGAGAAACAATAGCAAATTGATGTATTTGTTCAATGAAAGTTATTATTTGAAGTTGTGTTTGGAAGAACACCATATGATAAAGATGATGAACCGATTGTTTTTTACTCGTAAAGGTAGAAATAACTGAGCCACTTCCCAAGAATCTGGGAAAAGATTTTAACAAAGCTGCCAGCACGCCGGTTAGTATGTATACTCCGGCAGTGATAGTGTTGGATGAAAGAACTCCGGGTATGAACCCAGATCAGAACGATTCCTTCTTAGTTTCGATGACATCAAAACAATTGAAAAGTCTGATACAGTCAGTAGTGAATAACGCCTTGTTGGCCAGAACTCCAGAGTTGGAGGCTCCACCGGGGATGCAGATACCCCCGGCGGAGATGCCTCCACTCACCAAAAATGAAAATGTGATGGCTGAAATGTTGGGATCTGGACCTCAGGTCGAACCTGTTGCCAGAACTCAGAGCATGCCAGAAAATTGGGCCTGGAATGTGCCCGGAGAAAAAAGGGCCTGGAATGTGCCCAAAAAAAATTGGGCCTGGAACTCGCCCAAGGGAAGTAGATGTGAGAACCAGAATTGGCAGAGCAGCTGTCAGCGGATCTGCCGCCAGAGATGAGAGAATGTTTACCAGAACTGGTACAAAAGGCTCACGATTAGTTGAGTATGAAAGTGGGGACTCAGAAGAAGAAGAAGCTGAGTCCACAACAAAGATTGCTGCGAACAAAGAACTAGCATCTCTGAAAAGAGATATGGAAACGATTAAGAAACATTATGAAAAAATAGAAAAGAAATCCCACCGTTCTGGGGGATCTCCATTTTCTGAGGAAATTCTGGCAGATCCATTGCCAGGGAACTTCAAAACTCTGAGTTATGAGTATGATGGAACTACTGATCCGCAGGATCATTTGTTGAGATTTGAAAATGGAGCTTTGCTCCATAGATATTCTGATGGGGTAAAGTGTAGTGTATTCCTCACTACCCTCACCAAATAAGCTCAGAAATGGTTCAGTCAGTTGCTCGCAGAATCGATTCACTCCTTTGGGGAACTCAGTAACTTGTTTTTGCATCAATTCACCAGTGCTAAAAAAATTGACAAGAGTTCATTGTATTTGTTGTCTTTGAAGCAGAAATTGAATGAAAAATTGAGAGAATATATCACGAGGTTCAATGAGGCAGCACTGGAAGTGCCCTCAGCCTCTGATGAAGTAAAGATGAATGCTCTAGCTCAGGGCCTAAGAGATGGAGACTTTTTTAAGTCTCTGGCTAAGAAGCCACCCTTATCATTTGATGAGCTCCAGGAAAGAGCCGATAAGTACATAAACTTGGAGGAGGCCAGAGGGGCTAAGAAAGAGGAAAGCCGTGATGAGAAAAGTGGAGAGAAAAAGAAAGAATCAGAAAAGAAGAAATTGACCTCTCCAGAGAAAGGAAAGAGGGGCAGAGAAAAGGTTAAACCTGAGAGATTTGACACCTACACTCCTCTGACACTGCAACCTGCAGAGATGTTGGAAGTAGTAGCTGATCATCCTGGTTTTAAGTTTCCTTTCTCAGCGAAAAGAGGGCCTAAAAACCCCAGATGTGAATTCTATTGTAGATTTCATAATGATTATGGACATGATACAAATGAATGCCGGCATTTGAAAGATGCCATTGAGAGATTGATCAGAGAAGGACATCTGGCAGAGTTTGTCAGAAAGGATAGGGAAAGAAATAACTATCCACATAAGAGGAAGGAAGTCCCAGAAATGGGAAAAGAGGTGATAGACCAGCAAAGAAAAGATGGACCTGGATACAAGAGGGGTTATATCCAAATGATTGTGGAAGGCCCAACGGATGGTGATTCCAATCGGGCAAGGAAAGCTTCTGTGAGATCTGCTCAACTCTGGGCAAACAGAGTTGGATATGAGGTGGGAGAAATGAGTAATCTCCCATGTATCCAATTCAGACCAGAAGATGAAATTCCAGTTCAGAGACCACACAATGATGCGTTAGTGGTGACAATGGAAATCGGAGGATATGATGTTGCTAGGGTCTTTGTGGACACTGGCAGTTCAGCAGACATCATTTTTTATGATTGTCTAGCAAAGATGAACTTGAATGTGGAACTTGAAACAGTTGACACAGCTCTTTTTGGATTCACGGGAGGAGCAATCAATCCCAAAGGATAAATTTTCCTTCAAGTCAGAATGGGAAACCCGCCAGTATGCAATGTGAAGATGGTAAGTTTTTTTGTGGTAGATGCCCCTTCATCATATAATGTGATTCTGGGGAGACCATCTCTGAATATTTTTTGAGCAGTTGTCTCCACGTATCATATGAAATTAAAGTTCCCAGTGGTGGAAGAAGTGGCAGAATTGGTGGGAGACCAATGCTGCTCTAGAAAGTGCTATATTGAGACAGTGAGAAAAGCCACAAAATATGCGAAAACAGATGAAACCGGAGGGGATGATCCCATTGGTAAGAGGATGAAGAGAATAGAGAAAATGGAAGAAGAGCCAGAGATGAAAATCCAGGCAGAAGAAGAGCTTATGCCAGTGGAGTTATTCCTGGGCAGAACTGGATTCACTACCAGAATTGGTACACAGATGACGAGCAATGTAGCAGAAGCAATCATCGAATGCTTGAGAAGAAATGCAGATTTGTTTGCATTCCAACCAGAGGATTTGGTTGGAATTGATCCAGAAGTGGCTCTGCATAGCTTAAATGTAGATCCCAATTGCAGACCTGTGAAGCAAAAGTTGAGACAATTTGGATATGAGAAAGATTAAATCATAAGAAAAGAAGTAGAGAAGCTCTTGAGAGCAAAACACATAGAGGAAGTACAATTTCCAGAATGGCTATCCAATGCTGTTATGGTAGCAAAGGGAGCCGGAGCATGGATAATGTGCATAGATTTTCGAGATCTGAATAGAGCATGCCCAAAAGATCATTATCCTTTGCTAAGGATTGATCAACTTGTGGACTCAACGTTCGGATGTGAATTATTGTCAATGATGGATGCCTATCAAGGTTACTATCAGATCTGGATGAAAAGAGAAGATGTGCCTAGAGCATGCTTTGTGGTGTCTTGTGGCACCTATGGATATGTGAAAATGCCTTTCGGATTAAAGAACGTTGGTGCCACCTATCAGAGAATGGTAGATCTGGTATTCAAGAAGTAAATTGGTCGTAACATGGAAGTATATGTAGACGATATGCTGGTAAAAAGTTTCCAAGCAAAAGATCATGCTTCAGATCTAGAGGAAATATTTGGAGTAATCAGAGCTTATCAGATCCGATTGAACCCCACGAAGTGCGCATTCGGGGTAAGATCTGGAAAATTTCTGGGGTATATGGTAACTCCCAGAGGTATTGAGGTGAACCAGGCAAAGGTGAAGGCAATTCTTGATATGCTATCACCTATAAATTTGAAAGAAGCACAGAAGCTAAATGAGCGTATTGCAGCCCTTAGTCGTTTCATCTCTCGTGCAGCAGAGAAGAGTTTTCCTTTCTTTAAGATATTGAGGAAAGGCTCAAAGTTTGAATGGAATGAAGAACGTCAAAGAGCTTTTGAAGATCTGAAAGATCATTTGAAAAGGTTGCCCTTACTCACCAAACCGGTGCCAAAGGAAACTTTGTATTTATACTTCTCCGTGGGAGAATATGCACTGAGTTCAGTTCTGATAAGAGAGGAAGGAGGAAGACAATTGCCCATATACTATGTTAGCAAGATAATGCAAGGACCAGAAGTGAGATATTTTGAAATTGAGAAGTCTACTCTGGATGTGATGGTGACAGTCAGAAGGCTCAGGCCATACTTTTTATCGCACAATGTAGTTGTGAGAACCAATCTACCCATGAGATCTATAATGGGTAGACCAGATCTGTCTGGCAGAATGGTCAAATGGGCAGTAGAGCTGGGAGAGTATGATCTCGAGTATGAGCCCATAACTGCTATTAAGGCGCAAGCCTTAGCGGATTTTATCCAAGAGACAACGAACAAAGATAAGCCTGAGATTTGGAAGGCGTTTGTAGATGGATCTTCATCGACAGCTGGATGTGGGGTAGGAATTGTGATAATTCCTCCTACTGGAGAGGAATTGCAATTTGCAATCAAATTGAAGTTCAGAGCTTCTAACAATGAGACTGAATATGAGGCATTCTTGAGAGGAATTCAGATGATGTGGGAGATGGGTGCGCAGAGAGCCATCATCTACTTAGATTCACAGTTGGTTATCCAATAGCTCTTGGGGGCATACGAAAGAAAGAATGCCAAAATGATAGAATATGTAGAATTGGCTGAAAAAATCAAGAAGAAGTTTGAAGAACTTAAGATTTAGCAAATTCCCAGAGAGGAAAATGGCACAACTGATTATTTGGCTAAGCTGGCCAGCTTTGCCGAAGAAGGAATACCAGGAAAGATCACCTTGTTCACAGCGGAAGAGAAAATTCATCTCCCAGAAGTGAATTCCATCTCTGATGGAAATGATTGGAGGATCCCAATCATCCAGTTTTTCAGAACTGGAGAGGGAACAGAAGCAGTAAACAAGAGAGCTTGTATAAGATATTGTATGATCGGAGATGATCTATACAGAAGAACATTTTCCCAGCCTCATTCGAGGTGTCTTTCAGAGAAAGAAGGGAACTATGTATTAAGAGAAATTCATGAAGGATGCTGTGGCAGTCATGCTGGATATAGAGAGTTGGCAAGGAAGGTCTTGTGAGGCGGATATTATTGGCCAACTCTAGCAAGAGATGCTCGAGAATTGGTCAAGAGATGTGATAAATGCCAGAAGCATGGACCTATAATACACACACCAGCTAAGGAAATGAGATTGATGTTCTCTCCATGCCCATTCGATAAATGGGGCATTGATATTGTGGGAAAGTTTCCTACAGCCCCTGGAGGAAAGGCTTTCATGATCGTAGCTGTTGATTACTTCACAAAATGGGTAGAAGCGGAAGCAGTAAGAAAAATTGATGAGACAACCATTATAAAGTTCTTATCAAAGAATATACGTTGCAGATATGGGATACCACGAATCCTGATATCAGATAATGGGACCCAGTTTGTAGGAACTTGAGTTCAGAACTGGTGTTCAGAGATGAATATTCAACAGAGATTTGCAGCAGTAGCTCATCCTCAAGCAAATGGGCAAGTAGAAGTTACGAATCTCATTTTAATGAATGGAATCAAAACTCGTCTATCCAGAGCTGGAGGAGACTGGGTGGAAGAAATAGAGCCAGTGTTATGGGCATACAGAACCAGTACCAGAACTGCCACTGGAGAATCACCTTTTAATCTGGTGTATGGAGCTCCAGCTGTGATTCCAGTCGAAGTAGGAATCAAAACACATCGCATATTGATGTATGACGAAGAGCAGAATGCGAAGTTGATGAGAGAAAACTTGGATTTGCTAGAGGAAGAACGAGAGATGGCAAATCTAAGAATGGAAAAGTACAAAAGAAAGGTGAAGGCTGCACATGATAAGAAAGTAAGAATGAGGAAATTGGAAAAAGGAGATTTGGTTCTTCGTAGAGCCGATGCTCTCAAACCAACTGGAAAACTGGACCCTAACTGGGAAGGCCCCTATGTGGTGACAAAAGTCTTGAGAGGAGGAGCATATGAATTGATAGATGAGAACGCCTATCAGTTGCCACGACCATGGAACATTTCGAACCTGGAGAAGTACTACGATTAGATGAGCATGAGCTCAGAGATTCTAGGCAAGCTTTTTTATTATTTTTGAATCAAAGATGTAAGCAAGAGATGCTATGATTTTATGAATTCAATGAAACCGTACCAGAGCTGAGGCGTTTCAGTTCTGGTAGATGATTACGCAATATCGAATGTTGGGAAAACTCTTGAATCTCCAGTTCTTAAACAAACTTCCAGAGAAGTTCAGTTAAGAACTGGAGAGAGTAGAATTGAAGAAATTTTTTGTTGAATTTGAACTTTAAGTTCTTGAATAAACTTCCAGAGAAATTCAGTTAAGAACTGGAGGGAGTAGAATTGAAGATATTTTTTGTTGAATTTGAACTTTAAGTTCTTGAATAAACTTTCAGAGAAGTTCAGTTAAGAACTGGAGGGAGTGGAATTGAAGAAATTTTTTGTTGAATTTGAACTTTAAGTTCTTGAATA
>JAPKLY010000096.1:744345-757311 GCA_026898435.1 Prunella vulgaris
GAGGGAGTAGAATTGAAGAAATTTTTTGTTGAATTTGAACTTTAAGTCCTCGAATAATTTTCCAGAGAAGTTCAGTTAAGAACTAGAGGGAATAGAATTGAAGAAATTTTGCGATGAATTTGAACTTTAAGTTCTTAAGCAAACTTCCAGAGAAGTTCAATTAAGAACTAGAGGGTAAACCAATATCCTAGATATCTTTTTACCTAAGTAAAAGAAACAAAACAATACGCAAGCAAGAAAATGAAGTATTGCATAAGTGACAGCAAAAATAAAGAAGATTCAAAGATACAGCAAGGAAGTCCCAATGGGACATTGTTCAAAAGACAGAAATAAGAAGGTCGTAGCCGTAAAAGTCATCTAAACAAAATAATGAATGAAACATTTCATTCATTTAAATCGGTAACCAAGCCAACAGTGGTAACCAAGTCAGTAGAAGCTTGTGCAGCAGCAGTAGAGGGAGGCATCCCAGGATCAGAACCATCAGATGAAGACAGATCATAGAGTAGAGAATTGGCAGGAGGCAAATCTGGGGAAGAGAATACTTCTCCTGAAAGTTGAAGAGCAGTTTTCCTCATGGCAGGGAGGAACCATGGGGCATTAAGAGGGGCAGAAGCATCCCCTTAGAAATGAGGAGAATGGGTGATATTATCCTTAGCCTTGGAAATATCGAGCTTTTCCAGAAGACCTTTCTCTTGAGCCTGTTTTGCAGCGCACTTGAAACCATGTTTAATGAAATGACTCATGTGAGGAGTCATATCACTAAGATATAGTGAACTGGATCAATAAGCTTGAAGAATCCCTTCAAGCAATTCCTTGAGAAAAGTCTGCCCAGAAGAGGTATGGAGAAATTTTGAATGGTTGAGATTGATTCCATCCAAGATACCTTGAGCATGACCCTGAGAGTAGCTTTCCTCCAGCAGCTTTTTCTCTGACCTCAGTTGGAGAGAAAGAAGTTTCTCACCCTTGTAAACCTGCTGTTGAAAAGATGAGTTCTCTGAAATGTGGACACCGATACGAGCTTTTAAAACTTTGTTCTCATGAGAAAGTTGAGATAGTTCCTGTTCCTTAGAGGCCAAATCAGAGGCAGAAGGAGCGTCACTTTCCAAACCTCCAATCTTCAATAATTCAGTGTGCAAATCCAAGAACTGGAAATGACATGACAAATGAAATAATGTAAGTGGCAAGAAAGAAAAACGCCAAAAGAGAAAGGAATGGTATGAATACCTCACAAAGACGTTCATACATAACGTTCTTCAATGCAGGAACAGAGAGTTTAGAATCAGAGGACTCCAGTTTGGGGTTTTTAAGAGTCTCCATGAATTGAGTGTTCTCTATCAAGGGAACTGTAGTGATAGGATTTAGGTCCTCCACAGACATGACGGAGTTAGAGCCAGTACGCTTAGAAAAGTGAGTCTTCTTTAAGACGGGTTTGGGTTGTGATTTGGAAGCGGCAGCCCTTTTACCTGTCTTTTTGGAAAGGTCATTTGCTGCAATTGCCGCATCAGGAGAAACTGGAACAGGATCATCTTGAGGACTTGCAGATGAAGTCTCAGGAGCTTTGGAAGGGGAAACAGGGATAGTACCTTTAGTACCTTCGATTTCGGGGTCAGAAACATGGGTCTTGGACTCATGACCCTCATCATCAGATAACACTAGGGCACTTGCCCAAGACATATCCGAAAATCAGAAAAGTAGAAGCAATTAGTAGAAGTAAAAGCCTGTTCATAAATGGGCAAAGAAACATAATATAAACAAGAAAGATATATACCAAGTTCGGAGGAAGAAGAAACAGCTGAACCAAGAAATCCAAAATGAGAAAAAACATGGGCTCTTTTAGAAGATGAAACATCCAGAGTTGCCCCTTTTTCGAAATAAGCTCATTCAAACGAGACATAATTTCCTTATTAGTCGGAGAAATTACCTCTTCGAAAGAGAACATAGACTTAGAAATTTTGGTAGATCTATACTGCCAACCGCTGGTAGTAAAAGGCCACACTCCAGAACGCGGAGTTACAATGAAATAGCTATCTTTCCAGGCACCATCTATACTAGGAGGTTTGCCCACAAAATGAGCAAGACCTTGAGTCCGTGAACTGAAGTAATAAAACTCATCACGCCTTTTCAGGTCGTGACAGAAATAGAAACTCTCTGGTGTTGGATCACCACCATTAGCTTTCAGAATGAAAAAATAGGCAAGCATGAGCCTAATCGATGAAGGATTAACCTGGTTCACAGGAACACCGAAAAGGTTGCCAACAGATATAAAGAAAGGGGAAATAGGAAAACGAAGCCCCGCTATTATCTGGGCTGCCCAGAAAGCTAGAGAAGGAAGCCGCAAATGGTTAGGGCGTTCATCAGGACCAGGAAGGTCTATCAAGAGATCAGAATGTCAGTCTAGCAAACCCCTAAGGTTGGAAAGATCATCCTTATGTAAGTTAGTCACTTTGGAGATGAGATTCCAATTCTCCCTTTTCTTCACAGACAAAATGTAAAGAGGGCGACTCGAGATTGGTTCAGTAGAACTAGGGTTCGAAGCCCTAGACTTAGTTGGTAGTCCTAGAACTACTGGAGGATCAGTGGAAACGGGCAATTTATGCTTAGGAGGCATTTCACTGAAATGTTCGAAGGAAAACGAGAATGATTGAGAAGGAATTTTACAAAATAGAAAGTAAGAAAAGCGTTGAAAATACCTTGAAAATGGCTAAAGGAAAGAGTTGAGCATGGGCACTGGAATCCCCCCTTCGGAAAAGTTGAAACCCTAAGAAACCGTCGCCGGAGAATTTTGAAGAGGGAACGTCTTAGAAGTTCAATTGAGATGGAGAGAGAATAAGAATGAAATGACGAAAAGGATAAAACCTCCTTTGAAAACTGAAAAATGATCGAATAAGTGGACGGTGTGGGCGGAATAGAGTCGCCACGTGGACGGTGTAGATGATAGTACTTGAAGAGTCGCTTGAAAGTACATGTACTTTCTTGTATTAAGAAAGAATTTAAATTTTTTCAAAAAAGAGTAAATAAAGAAAAGAGAGGGAAAAGAAGGAAATAGTTTTTCCGAAAAATAGAAACAAGGATCAGAGTTGACCTCTTAATCCTGAAATCAAAATAGGAACTTATTATTCCATTTAAAATTTTAGAAAAAAATTATTTGGAATATGAAGGAGTAGTTGATGTGGGATAAGTGTCTATCCCACTATTCGTAGCCAAAAGAGAAGGGAAATAATCTTCAATCCTATGTGCAACTCTGAGTAGAGCAAGAGTTGGATTGTTAGCATGAAAGTTAGGAAAAGTGACTGAAGGTATAGAAATTATTTAGATAGCAATACTGATAAATCAAACTCTCATCTCTGTGAGAGTTGGAAAAACCAGAAGTCAGAACTGGAAGATATGTTTCGATTCATGTGTAAATACATATTGATTCGGTGAAACTTGGATAAGAAGTATGTAAATATCAATAATGCTGATACAAGGATTCTCTTGTTTTAGTGTGCAATGAGAACTACCATGAAAAGGACGAAAAAGGAATCATTCTTGTACCAATGAATGATTATTGGTGACACTTGGCATAAATGGTAACAAACCACAGAATGGTCCCCTCACGTGGTTCCCTATGACAGTTGGGCCTTGAGGCAGAGAGATTACAATTGTGCCCTCCATAGAAAGAGGAGATATAAAAAACTATTCCAATTCATTATTGAGGGAGATATACATTTTTCCACCATATACTTTTTCTGCAATATTTACATATCAATGGTGGCTGACTTGGGCATCAGAGGATCAACGTCGGGGTCCCTCCTGGCTTGATTTCTTGCAGATCTTCATCAGAGAACCTCCAGAGTGGATCGCCGAAGCTGGACAGCTGTTCCAGAGAAGCTTTTATCATCATTTCATTCGAAGACGGATTATATTTAGCTAAATCCAGGTAAAACTTGATCTGTCCTTGTTTGATAAATTCTTGTTGACGAATATGACATTTTTGTATTCATAACAAGTTTAGGAGGCTAATTGGATCATTGCAATACTTACAATAAGCAGACCTAATATTATGTTTGCAGTATGTGTATGTGCTAGATTCCAAGTCAATCATAAGGAATCACACTTAAATGTTGTAAAGAAGATCATCAAATATGTCAAATCCACATAAAACTTAGGATTATGGTATCCTAAAGAAGGAGGAATTGAACTTATAGGCTACACTGACTCAGATTTTGCAGGATGCAAAATTGATAGAAAGAGTACTAGTGGCATATGTCAATTTCTAGGTGAAAGATTAGTGGCATGGCATAGTAAAAAACAAAATTCTATTGCACTTTCTACAGCTGAGGCAGAATATATAGCTGCTGGAAGTTATTGTGCACAAATCTTATGGATGCAATACCAATTACAAGACTATCGGATTGATGCAAGAGAAACCACTATATTCAGTGACAATACAAGTGCTATTGCTATTACACAGAATCAAGTGTTACACTCTAGATCAAAACACATAGATATAAGACATCATTTCATAAGAGATCATGTAGAAAGAAAGGATGTGAAATTGACAAAGATTCATACTGATTTGAATCTTGTGTGAATCAAGATTTTCAATCTTGAGAGACAATTTGAGAATGTTAGAATTGTAAGAAGACTCTGTGATAATCACTAAATTTCATGGATTAACTTAGAAAATTGAATAATCACTAAGGCAGGATTATGCAGCTGCAAAGTCACTCAATTGTAGAGTTGATAACTCTACAGCTATAGACTTAGCATCAAATTGCAGACTCCTTACAAATGTAGATTTTCATATTCTAAGGAAACCAACTGCAAACTTAGGAAATTTACAGTACTTTATATAATTCTGGGGAATTAAATGAAGCACTATAAATTCAGAATCGTTAGTACTTTAGTTACAGACATTTTGGATCATTCAACATTTTAATTAATAAAATGTTTGAATTTGTGTAATATTTTAAATTGATTTTCTAATGATCATATGAGTTATATTTTGGACAAACTTAATGTTATAAGTTTTGGTTCGAAATTTAAAACCTCACACATTTTAAAAGGCAGAAATACTCTCCCCTGTCTTGTGCACGTGTAAGGAAAGTGATGAATACAAAAATGTCATATTCGTCAACAAGAATTTATCAAACAAGGACGGATCAAGTTTTACCTGAATTTAGCTAAAAATAATCCGTCTTCAAATGGAGCGATGATAGGAGCTTCTCTGACACAGCAGTCCAGCTCCGGCGATCCACTCTGGAAGCTTTTCGATGGAGATCTGCAAGAAATCAAGCCGGGATGGACCCCGACGTTGATCCTCCGACGCCCAAGTCAGCCACCATTGATATATAAATATTGCAGAAAAAGTATATGGTGTAAAAATGTAGATGTCTTTCAATAATGAATTGGAATAGTTTTTATATCTCCTCTTTCTATTGAGGGCACAATTATAATCTCTCAGCCTCAAGGCCTAACTGTCATAGGGGACCACTTAAGGGGACCATTTTGTGGTTTGTTACCATTTATGCCAAGTGTCACCAATAATCATTAATTGGTACAAGAATGATTCCTTTTTTGTCCTTTTCATGGTAGTGCTCATTGCACACTGCAACAAGAGAATCCTTATTTCAGCATTATTGATATTTGGATACTTCTTATCCAAGTTTCATCGAATAGGTTTATATTTACATGAACCGGAACATCTCTCCCAGTTCTGGCTTCTGGTTTTTCCAACTCTCATAGAGATGAGAGTTTAACTTATCACCGTTGTTATCTAAACAAAGTCTATGCTCTTAGTCACTTTTCTGACTTTCGTGTTAATGATCCAATTCTGGCTCTGCTCAGAGTTGGACATGGAATTTGAAGACTACTTCCCTTCTCTTTTAACTATGAGCAGTGGGATAGACACTTATCCCACATCAACTACTCCCTCCTATTCCAAATATATTTTTCTAAGATTTTAAATGGAATAATAATTTCTTATCTTGGTTTCAGGATTAAGAGGTCAACTCTGATCCCTATTTCTATTTTTCAGAAAGACTATCTCCTTCTTTTCCCTCTCTTTTTCTTATTTACTCTTTTTTGAATAAATTCAAAAATTCTTTTAATATCAAAGGGTACGTGTACTCACAAGCTACCCTTCAAGTACTTTCATCGCCTCCGTCCATGTGGCAATCTTATTATGCCCGGACCGTCCACTTGTCCGTCTATTTTCAGTTTTCGGAGGAGGTTTCCTCCTTTCATCTTCTCCACTTCATTTCAGTTCCATTTCAATTGCATTTCTCAAGCGCTTTGTCTCCGGTATTTTCTGGAGACTATTACCTAGGGTTAAGCTCTTCTGGAAGGAGCTCCAGTGTTCGTAATCAAGTTACCTTCCTCTTTATTTCTGAGGTATTTCTCATTATTTTCTCTGTACTTTTTCTTTTTCTCAAAAATTTTCATCAATCCTTTTCGTTTTTCTTCAAGCATTTTGATAGGATGCCTCCTAAACATAAATCGTCGGGTTCTACCATTAATCAAGTAGTCTCGAAACTACCCTCTGAATCTGAAGTTTCAAACCCTAAGTCTGCTGTGTTGCTTTCGAGTCGCCCCGTTCACATTGTTCCTGTGAAGAAGAGGGACAACCGGAATCTCATTTCAAAAGAAACTAATTTGAATAAAGATGATCTTTCTAGTCTTAGGGGCTTGTTAGCTCCTTGTTCTGACTTTCTAATTGAACTACCTGGTCCTGATGAACGCCCTAACCACTTGGGGTTTCCCTCTGGCTTTCTGGGCAGCCCAAATAACTGCTGGGCTTCGTTTTCCAATCGCACCTTTCTTTGTGTCCGTTTGTAATCTTTTCGGTATCCCAGTGAACCAAGTTAATCCTTCATCAATTAGGCTTATGCTTGCTTACTTCTTTATTCTCAAAGCTAATGTGGGTGATCCAACACCGGAAAGTTTTTACTTCTGTCACGACCTGAAGAGGCGTGATGAATTTTACTATTTCAGTTCTCGAACTCAAGGTCTTGCTCACTTCGTGGGTAAACCCCCTAGTATAGATGGTATCTGGAAAGACAGATACTTTGTTGTAACTCCGCGTTCTGGGGTATGGCCTTTTTCAACCAACGGCTGGCAATATAAATCCCCCAAAATTTCTAAGTCTTCACTTTCTTTTGAGGGAGCTATTTCTCCGATTAATAGAGAAATTATGCCTCGTTTGAATAAGCTTGTTTCGAAAAAGGGGCAACTCAGAATGTTTCATCTTCTAAAAAAGTCCCATGTCCTTTCTCATTTCGGATTCCTTGATCCAGTTGTTTCTTCTTCTTCTGACCTTGGTATATTTCTTCCTTGCTTGTATTGTGTTTGGTTGTTCATCTATGAACAAGTTTTAACTTCAGCTAATTGCATTTGCTTACTTGTTTTCTAGGCATGTCTTGGGCAAACGCCCTAGTGTTATCTGATGATGAGGGTCATGAATCCAAGACCCATGTTTCTGATCCTGAAGCCAAGGGTACTAAAGGTGATGTTCCTGTTTCCCCTTCCAAGACTCATGAGGCTTCTTCTGCATGTCCTCAAGGTAATCCTATTCCTGACGCTAAGGTCGCAACTGATGATCCTTCCAAGGGGAAGGGTAAGAAGGCTGCTACTTCCAAGTCACAGCCTAGGCCTGTCTTGAAGAGGACTCGTTTCTCAAAGCGTACTGGTTCTAATTCCGCCATGTCTATGGAGAACCCAGATCCTATCACTACGGTTCCCTTGATAGAGAACACTCAATTCATGGAGACTCTTAAAAGTCCCAAATTGGAATCCTCTGATTCTAAGCTCTCTGTTCCTGCATTGAAGAACGTTATGTATGAACGTCTTTGTGAGGTATTCATACCATCACTCTCTCTCTTGGCATTTTTCTTTCTTGCCACTTACATTATTTCATTTATCATGTCATTTCCAGTTCTTGGATTTGCACACTGAGTTGCTGAAGATTGAAGGTTTGGAAAGCGATGCTCCTTCTGCTACTGATTTGGCCTCTAAGGAACATGAGATATCTCAACTTTCTCAAGAGAACAAAGATTTAAAAGCTCGTGTTGGTGTCTTCGTTTCAGAGAAATCGCCTTTTCAACAGCAGGTGTCCAAGGCTGAGAAACTTCTTTCTCTCCAACTGAGGTCAGAGAAAAAGCTGCTGGAAGAAAGCTACTCTCAGGGTCATGCCCAAGGCATCTTGGATGGCATCAATCTTTATCGTTCGAAATTTCTCCATACCTCTTCTGGGCAAGCTTTTCTCAAGGAATTGCTTGAAGGGATTCTCCAAGCCTATCGATCCAGTTCACTATATCTAAGTAATATGACTCCTCACATGAGTCATTTCATTAAACATGGTTTCAAGTGTGCTGCGAAACAGGCTCAAGAGAAAGGTTTTCTGGAAAAGCTCGATATTCCAGGGCTAAGGATGATATCACCCCTTCTCCTCACTTCCAAAGGGATGCTTCTGCCCCTCTTGATGCCCCAAGGTTCCTTCCTGCCATGAAGAAAGCTGCTCTTCAACTTTCAGGGGAAGTATTCTCTTCCCCAGATTTGTCTCCTGCCGATTCTCTACTCTTTGATCTGTCTTCATCTGTTGGTTCTGATCCTGGGATGCCTCCCTCTACTGCTGCTGCAGAAGCTTCTACCGACTTGGTTACCAGCACCGTTGGCTTGGTTACCGATTTGAATGAATGAAATGTTTCATTCATTGTTTCACCTGGATGACTTTTATGGCTACGGCCTCTTTATTTTTGTCTTTTGAACAATGTCCCATTGGGACTTCCTTGCTGTATCTTTGAATCATCTTTACTTTTGTTATTACTTATGTAGTATTTCGTTTTCTTGTTTGCATATTATTTTGTTTCTTTTTACTTCAGTAAAAAGATGTCTAGGATATTGGTTTACCCAAAACCCCTACTCCCTCCAGTTCTTAATTGAACTTCTCTGGAAGTTTGTTTAAGAACTTACAGTTCAATTTCGTCAAAAAATTTCTTCAATTCTACTCTCTCTAATTCTTAATTGAACTACTCTGGAAGTTAGTTTAAGAACTTAAAGTTCAAAATCGTCAAAAAATTTCTTCAATTCTACTCCCTCCAGTTCTTAATTGAACTTCTCTGGAAGTTTGTTTAAGAACTTACAGTTCAATTTTATCAAAAAATTTCTTCAATTCTACTCTCTCCAATTCTTAATTGAACCTCTCTGGAAGTTTCTTTAAGAACTTACAGTTCAATTTCGTCAAAAATTTATTCAATTCTACTCCCTCCAGTTTTTAATTGAACTTCTCTAGAAGTTTGTTTAAGAACTTACAGTTCAATTTCGTCAAAAAATTTCTTCAATTCTACTCCCTCCAGTTCTTAATTGAACTTCTCTGGAAGTTTGTTTAAGAACTTACAGTTCAATTTTGTCAAAAAATTTCTTCAATTCTACTCCCTCCAGTTCTTAATTGAACTTGTCTGGAAGTTTGTTTAAGAACTTACAGTTCAATTTCGTCAAAAAATTTCTTCAATTCTACTCCCTCCAGTTCTTAATTGAACTTCTCTGGAAGTTTGTTTAAGAACTTACCGTTCAATTTCGTCAAACAATTTCTTCAATTCTACTCTCTCCAGTTCTTAATTGAATTTCTCTGGAAGTTTGTTTAAGAACTTACAGTTCAAAATCGTCAAAAAATTTCTTCAATTCTACTCCTTCCAGTTCTTAATTGAACTTCTCTGGAAGTTTGTTTAAGAACTGGAGATTCAAGAGTTTTCCCAACATTCAATCTTGCATAATCATCTATCAGAACTGAAACGCCTCAGCTCTGGTAGGGTTTCATTGAATTCATAAAATCATAGCATCTCTTGCTTACATCTTTTATTCACAAACAATAAAAAAGCTTGCCTAGAATCTCTGAGCTCATGCTCATCTAAGCGTAGTACTTCTTCAAATTCGAAATGTTCCATTGTCGTGGCAACTGATAGCCATTCTCATCTGTCAATTCATATGCTCCTCCTCTCAAGACTTTTGTCACCACATAGGGGCCTTCCCAATTAGGGTCCAATTTTCCAGTTGGTTTGAGAGCATCAGCTCTACGCAGAACCAAATCTCCTTTTTCCAAATTCCTCATTCTCACTTACTTATCATGTGCAGCCTTCACCTTACTTTTGTACTTTTCCATTCTTAGATTTGTCATCTCTCGCTCTTCCTCTAGCAAATCCAGGTTTTCTCTCATCAACTTCGCATTCTGCTCTTCATCATACATGAATATGCGATGTGTTTGGATTCCTACTTCGACTGGAATCACAGCTGGAGCTCCATACACCAAATTAAAAGGTGATTCTCTAGTGGCAGTTCTGGTACTGGTTCTGTATGCCCATAACACTGGCTCTATCTCTTCCACCCAGTCTCCTCTAGCTCTAGATAGACGAGTTTTGATTCCATTCACTATAGTGCGATTAGTGACTTCTACTTACCCATTTGCTTGAGGATGATCCACTGCTGCAAATCTCTGCTGAATATTCATCTCTGAACACCAGTTTTGAACTCGATTTCCTACAAACTGGGTTCCATTATCTGATATTAGGATTCGTGGTATCCCATATCTGCAACATATATTCTTCCATAAGAATTTTATGATGGTTGTTTCATCAATTTTTCTTACTGCTTCTACTTCTACCCATTTCGTGAAGTAATCAACCGCTACGATCATGAAAGCCTTTCCTCCAGGTGCTGTAGGAAACTTTCCCACAATATCAATGCCCCATTTATCGAATGGGCATGGAGAAAACATCAATCCCATTTCCTCAGCTGGTGTGTGTATTATAGGTCCATGCTTCTGGCATTTATCACATCTCTTGACCAATTCTCGAGCATCTCTTGCTAGAGTTGGCCAATAATATCCGGCTCTCAAAACTTTCCTTGCCAACTCTCTATATCCAGCCTGACTACCACAACATCCTTCATGAATTTCTCTCAATACATAGTTTCCTTCTCTTTCTGAAAGACACCTCGAATGAGGTTGGGAAAACGTTCTTCTGTATAGATCATCTCCGATCATACAGTATCTTATACAAGCTCTCTTTTTCACTGCTTCTGTCCTCTCTCCAGTTCTGAAAAACTGGATGATTGGGATCCTCCAATCGTTTCCATCATAGATGGAATTCACTTCTGGGAGATGAATTTTCTCTTCCGCTGTGAACAAAGTGATCTTTCCCGGCATTCCTTCCTCTGCAGAGCTGGCCAACTTAGCCAAATAATCTGCTGTGCCATTTTCCTCTCTGGGAATTTGCTCAATCTTAAGTTCTTCAAACTTCTTCTTGACTTTTTCAGCCAATTCTGCATATTCTATCATTTTGGCATTCTTCCTTTCGTATGCCCCCAAGAGCTGTTGGATAACCAGCTGTGAATCTGAGTAGATGATGGCTCTCTGTGCACCCATCTCCCACATCATCTGCATTCCTCTCAAGAATGCCTCGTATTCAGCCTCATTGTTAGAAACTCTGAACTTCAACTTGATTGCAAATTGCAATTCCTCTCCGGTGGGAGGAATTATCACAATTCCTACCCCACACTCAGCTGTCGATGAAGATCCATCTACAAACGCCTTCTAGATCTCAGGATTATCTTTGTTCATTGTCTCTTGGATAAATCCGCTAAGGCTTGCGCCTTAATAGCAGTTCTGGGCTCAAACTCGAGATTATACTCTCCCAGCTCTACTGCCCATTTGACCATTCTGCCAGACAGATCTGGTCTACCCATTATAGATCTCATGGGTAGATTAGTTCTCACAACTACCTTGTGGGATAAAAAGGATGGCCTGAGCCTTCTGACCGTCACCATCACATCCAGAGCAGACTTCTCAATTTCAGAAAATCTCACTGCTGGTCCTTGCATTATCTTGCTAACATAGTATATGGGCAATTGTCTTCCTTCTTCCTCTCTTATCAGGACTGAACTCAGTGCATATTCTCCTACGGAGAAGTATAAATACAAGGTTTCCTTTGGCACCAGTTTGGTGAGTAAGGGCAACCTTTTCAAATGATCTTTCAGATCTTCGAAAGCTTTTTGACATTCTTCATTCCATTCAAATCTTGAGCCTTTCCTCAATATCTTAAAGAAAGGCAAACTCTTCTCTGCTGCACGAGAGATGAAACGACTAAGGGCTGCAATACGCCCATTTACCTTCTGTGCTTCTTTCAAATTTCTAGGTGATTGCATATCAAGAATTGCCTTCACCTTTGCCTGGTTCACCTCAATGCCTCTGAGAGTTACCATATACCCCAGAAATTTTCCAGTTCTTACCCCGAATGCACACTTCATGGGGTTTAATCGGATCTGATAAGCTCTGATTACTCCAAATATTTCCTTAAGATCTGAAGCATGATCTTTTGCTTGGAAACTTTTTATCAGCATATCATCTACGTATACTTCCATGTTATGACCAATTTGCTTCTTGAATACCAGATCTACCATTCTCTGATAGGTGGCACCAGCGTTCTTTAATCCGAAAGGCATTTTCACATATCCATAAGTGCCACAAGATACCACAAAGCAAGCTTTAGGCACATCTTCTCTTTTCATCTAGATCTGATGGTAACCTTGATAGGCATCCATCATTGACAATAATTCGCATCCGAACGTTGAGTCCACAAGTTGATCAATCCTTGGCAAAGGATAATGATCTTTTGGGCATGCTCTATTCAGATCTAAAAAATATATGCACATTCTCCATGCTCCGGCTCCCTTTGCTACCATAAAAGCATTGGACAGCCATTCCGGAAATTGTACTTCCTCTATGTGTTTTGCTCTCAAGAGCTTCTCTACTTCTTTTCTTATGATTTGATCTTTCTCATATCCAAATTGTCTCAACTTTTGCATCACAGGTCTGCAATTGGGATCCACATTTAAGCTATGCAGAGCCACTTCTGGATCAATTCCAACCAAATCCTCTGGTCGGTATGCAAACAAATCTGCATTTCTTCTCAAGCATTCGATGAGTGCTTCTGC
>JAPKLY010000096.1:757321-782125 GCA_026898435.1 Prunella vulgaris
ATTTCCTGAGGCAAATTTTGAAGTAGTTAGCTCCGATGATGAAGATGGCATGCCAAGAAGGATTGGAGAAGGAAGCAAACAGAGTGTTGTGGCAGAAGGTCTAACAACTCTAGCTGAAGGTGCAGCAATTTTGGAATCTGTAGGAGGAAGTGCTGCAAATTTGATTCCTGATGTCACACAATCTAAACCAGAAGATGCTACTGATAAGGTAAAGAAAGAAACTGGTAGAAGTGGTTCACCTTGCAAGGAACCACAAGATAAAGGAAGCAATGATGATGACCAGGATGGTGATGACAATGCCCCAACGGGTGGAGCTCAAGCTGAAACTACTCAAATCCCTAATGTTCAAGAAGTTATGATCCCTAAACAAATTGTAGAAGACACACAAGAGAAATTGATGAAGGTGATAGAGATGAATCTACTCAGCTATGACTTTATTCCATCAACCACCTCCCACTATGTACACATTCGATGAGATTTATTGTTAAGGTACTCCTCCTTTACAAAGATTTTCAGCTTTGGAGAGAGAAACCATTGATGAATATATTGAAGGGATGGTTGACACCTCAACTGAGAGAATGGTAATGCACATCACTCCTACTAAGAGGAAAGCTACAACTGAAAACTTAGAAGATAGTGAAAGGAAAGGAATTGATGATCCAAGAAGCTGAATCAGAAGAAGAAGACAGTGATTCACTTCCAAAAATGACTCCTAAGGAAGTTGTTTCTTAACTTCAAGGATTTGAAGAAACACTGAAGGGAATAGAAGCTGAAACTCTCAAGTAAGTAAAACTTGTTCCAGACACTGTGATATCCCAGAGAGTAAAGAAAAGAGTTGAGGATGTGGTGAAGAAGGTTCAAGAGAGAAAAGTGATGCAAGGGAAGTATGAGTTGATAGTGGAAAATCTCATGAAGCAAAATGTTGATATAAGGAATGAGATGCTTCAGAAAGACAGAGAAGTTTCAAGTTTAAAGACATCAGTGGATACTATGTAGTTTGATACCTTCAATCTGAAATTGGAAGTTAGAGAGACGAAGGAAGAAGTAAAGACTCTGATCACTGATAACAAGGATATAAAGAAAGATATCATGGATAAACTTTCACTCATTTTGTCACATGTTGATGTTGGCAAAAAGGGGGAAAGAAGCAGTAATATTGGGAAAGAGATTGAAGAAGGAGAAAAGTAAGAAGAACAAATATTGAAGAAAGTGAAAGAAAGCAGCAAAGCAATGACTGAAGAATTTAAAGCTGCAAAGTCTAAAGACTTGACTTCTAGGCTTGCTGAGCAGCAGATAGAAAGTGAGAAGAAGAGTTCTCAAGGAAAGATCATACACTTACCAAGTTCTAAATCTGCAGCAGTGAAGCAACCAACTGTGAAGTCTCATCATTCTCAAACATCTGCTAGCCAATGGGAAAGAAATGTGAAAGAGTTTCAGGAGAGTAGAAAGGAATTGAATCTGTCTATTCCTATCAAGCCTCTAAGTGTACAACCTTTAAGGCAATTGGCTCCTGAAGAGAGTAAGAAAGAAGAAGGAGAAAGTAAGAAGAAAGAGATGAAAACTCAATTTGAGTTATTATGGGAAGAATTTGAAGAAATAAGAGACATGCACTCAGTCCTGAAGAAGATTAAGTGGTAGAAATACAAATATCATAAATTCAAGGACAAGAAGGCCAATGGCACACTCTACAGTGGAAATAATGCTCATTTGACTAGAGGAAAAGCTGCAAAGAAGAATAGAGCACCTGCAAAGAAGGTCTACAGATCAAAGAAAGAAGAAGAAGAAAAAGAAGACTTCACCCACTATGAGTTGATGATGATGATGAAATACATTGAGGAAGATGAGAAGAACCAGAAGTTGACAGCTCTAGGAATTTTTCAAGACTGGAGCTGATAGTTCTGATGATGATGATGAAGTTGATCCAGAACATAGAAGGAGATGAAGGTTTTTGAAGATACTTGTATAGATTAGACACTAAAACTTTTTAGTTTTTAGTCTATCTATGATTTGTAAGCTATATCTAAACCATGTTTATTTATGCAGCTTTGCCTTATTTATTTTGTTGTTCTATATCGTCTTCTGCATTGCATTTCATTAGTTATGTTTTGCAATATCTCATTGCTACTGCATATTTACTTTATGTGTTGCATAATCTGTTTTGCCAACATCAAAATAGGGTGAAATTGTTAAAACATACATTTTATTGAGATGTTTTATTGAAATGGTTACTAATTATTCTTGTAAGTTTTAATGGCTAAGGAAGTTATAGTTGTGATCGGGCCAAAAAATTCCCAACTCAACAATTAAATCACACATAAGAAGTATCACAGAAATATTAGCTTTCTTCCTCTGTTCAGCAGCAAATCAGTTCTCTGCCTTCTGAATATTTATAGATCTCTCCACTGCCAAGCTTCCTCCGACGACGATCTGCACAAAGTCGGGCCGGAAGGGATTCCGGCATCGACCCTCCTACGGTCAAGTTAGCTTCCAAGATATGTATTGTGGAATATATGAAATGTGCTGTATCAAAAGTATATGAAAATGTGTCTTAGAAAACAAGAAAGTGTGTAAAGAGCTATATATACCCTCTCCCTCACAAGAAGGGTATTTTAGTCTTTGCCTTTATTTTGGGACCACTACTAACAGCCTGATCGTGGTAGTGGAGCAATGCATAACAATAGTGCTGATAGTACAACACGTGGCATCTTCTTATTGGTAGCAAGTACTAGAATATTCCTCCATGCTGATTCGGTTGATTGCATGCACCTATATACTAGGTTACAATGATAGCGATAGTGTTTCTCTTCTTCTCTGCTCCCTTGACATCCGAGTACAGAGTAAGTCAACCTCCCAGGGGTCAGATGTAAGGAGTGACAGGGGAGATCCTTCCTCCAGCATGGTAATTCTCTATAGTTAGCGGACACCTCTTCCTTCTGGCAGAGGCATGAGTCCAGAAGGCAGAACTCACATCTATACTCCATCTCTGGCTCATGTAATAAGGGTTACAAGCCTTGGAAGCTAAATACTAATATTCGAGATTTCCTCGTTAATGAAGGAATCGTTCTTCAGCCAGTGACCTCTGGGAACTGGCACTTTCGCTCCCTATCAACTACTCCCCCCTATTCCATGTGAAATGGTCTTGGGGCATTTTCATGGAATAAGAAGTCCTTGTTCTCTAACATTTGCACTCGGCGCTTAGCGAATTTTTGATTTTCAAATTCCGGCTTCCTTATTCCCGGGTTATACCTATCCTATCTGGGCCGTTCAAAAGTGGCGATCTTTCAGATGGGTCATATCCCTTCATACACATGACGCTACGGAAGGGTTGCCTTCCTTCCGTATTTGTACCTTTTCCCCATAAAGGTAACACCAATTTCACTTTCCTCAAAAAAGCATTGTCCTTACCATTCTTACTTCCTCTTTAGTTTTTCCAAGGAGCAGCCCTTTCCGACGATTGACCTCTACACATGTATTTTCTTTTATCTTTCTTCATTCTTCTCTAATTACAACTTGTTGCGTGCCAAAATTTTGATGCTCTTCATTTTTTCTTTCTCATCTGTTTGATTTTTGCTGGGTTTATCGACCTAAGCCATGTCGATGGCTTCCCTTCTTTTTGGCGATTCTCGACCAGAGAGTTCCTCTGTGGATTTATCACATTCGCGCTCTTCTCACCGCTCTTCTTCAGCCGTTCTAGGACTTTCTATTCCTTCTTCTGGCTCTACCCTTCTTTCCATTCATCCCCATAAAACCATTACGGAGAAAAATTGATTCCGGTGGAATGATGTATCGCATCATACCCATCTAAATCAGAAAGATCTAAAAAACCTTAGGGATATTCTGGAGCCACATCCGGATTTCCTAGTGGATCTTCCTACTAAGGATGAGCGCCTCAACCATCTTTCCTTTCCTTCCTTAGCCTTTTGGGTTTCTCAACTTCATGCGGGTCTCCGCTTCCCCGTGCACCCCTTCCTCCCAGACATTTGCAATTTGTACCGAATCCCATTAAACCAGATAATTCCTTTCTCAATCCGCCTTCTACTGGCCTTTTACTTCATCCTAAAAGTAAATGGAGGGAGTCCCACTACTGAAGTCTTTCATTCCAACCATGATCTTAAGAAAAGAGACGAGTTCTACTATTTTAGTTCTAGGAGCCAAGGCTTAGCACATTTTGTGGGTAAGCCTCCTAGTATTGACGGTAACTGGTGGGAGTATTATTTTGTGGTAACTCCTCGTTCTGGTAATTGGCCCTTTGCTTGTGAGCGGTGGCAATATAAAGCACCGAAATCTGTTCATACAGCTAGACGACTTGATGAGGTAATTCCCCAGGCTGATTAGAGAGTAATGATTCGCTTGAACCATGTTGTTTCTAAGAATGGATACCCTAGGATTTTCAGGATTTTGCGTGAAAATTGTGCCTTGTATCATTTTGGGTTTACTGCTAAAAGAGTCTTGTCCCACCGACCCTAACGGTATACACATATGCACCTTTCCTCTCTATGGTGATCTTTATTTCGTTATTGTAATGTTCTGATCTTCCCCTTATTTTGCAGAGATGGATTGGAAGAATGCTCTTTTGCGGGAGGATGACGAGGTGCTGGATATTACTCCCTTAGCCCAATTAGAAGGTTCAAAGGAAACAGATCCCGAGGACACCATTGGTGGAGCTCATCCTGTTCCCCCTACTATCTCTGCCCCCGCTCCTTCTATTGTGAAGCTAGAAAAAGAGGAAGGGGCTGTCGTTAAACCTAAGGGCAAAGGCAAGAGGGCTTCTTCCTCCACAGCACCCCTCCAGGGTCCCGCTAAGCGCAGTCGTCAGTCAACTCATCAAGCCTCTCGTGCCGAAGCTCAAGAAGAGATTTCCTCTGAAATTCCTGCTGTTGATTCACCCTTGGCTTCTGAAGAAGAAGTTGTCCTTCATTTCTTCAAAGGAATCAAGCCTCCTTCTCTCCCAGCCGATCTCCCTGATTTGTCCTTTGATCATCTTCGTATTGCCATGTAAAAAAAATTGGCTGAGGTACATTTATGGTTCTATTTTTTTTCTCTTCGTTTCCTCTATCGAGATGGCTCACACGTTTTCCTCTGTATGTATAGTTCTTGGCTTTTCAAGCTCACTTCCTGGATAGTGAAGAATCCTCTGGCTTAGATCTCCTGTGCAAAGAACTGGACCATAAGAACCAGGAGTTACTCAAGACTGCTCGTGAGTTAACTCAAGCTTGTGGTCACAATGCGGAGAAGAATGCCAGAATTCAAAGCCTGGAAGAAAAATTGGTGAGCCCGGAGGCTTAGTTGGCGGCCCTAAAGGTTTAATCAGTAGAAGTCAGTGTCCAGAATTTTAATCAAGGTGTGGATTTTTGCCGTCGGATGGTTCTTCACACCACCGCTGGGCAAAACTTTCCTAAGGAGATGCATGAGGGTCTGTTGGATGCTTACCGTCACAGCAACTTGTTCCTTGAGCATATGGCCCCATACTAGCCATTTCATTCGTCTTGGCTTCAAATCTGCTGTTAAGCAGGCGCAAGAGAAAGGCTTTTCTGAAAAGCTTGATATTTCTCGGGCCAAGGAGGATGTCATTCCCTCTCCTTACTTTAAGGGCGACCCTGATGCTCCCGTTGATGCAGTCTGGTTTCTTCTTGTGATGAAGAAAGCTTTCCTTCTGTTGACTGACTTTGGCTCTTTCGATCCAACCCTTCCTCCAGCACATCCTCTGCTTTATGACATCTGCGCTCTTCCTAGTTCGGATCCCGCTACTACCTCCAACATTCCCTCTACTGGGCCCGGAGTGGGCGATGGTGACAAAGTTTAATTTCAGTGTCAATGACTTGCTTTTCTTGTTTTTGCAAACACTTATCCTTTATTACAGGCCAGCGTGCCTTCTAGCATTTCCTAGAGCGTATGTGCTCTCTTAACAATGATATTATCATATTCTACTATCCTTAGTTCTCATTTGGCTGATGCTCTTATTACTTGTTATCTTTTCTTTTTATTTTATGTTCACATATATGTCTCCTCCCCCTCTGAAATTTTTTTTTATCTTGAAAGATAAAATTCTCTTATTTCATGCTTTCAGAGGACAAAGAGCAAAAACCTGTGCTCCTCCCCCTCTGAAAATTTTCTATCTTGAAAAGATAAAATTTTCTTATTTCATACTTTCAGAGGTCAGAGAGCAAAAACTCATGCTCCTCCCCCTCAGACAATTTTCTATCTAGAAAAGATATTTTTTTTCTTATTTCATACTTTCAGAGGTCAGAGAGAAAAAACTCATGCTCCTCCCCCTCTGAAAATTTTCTATCTTGAAAAGATAAAATTTTCTTATTTCATGCTTTCAGAGGTCAGAGAGCAAAAACCTGTGCTCCTTCCCTCTGAAAATTTTCTATTTTGAAAAGATAAAATTTTCTTATTTCATACCTTCAGAGGTCAGAGAGCAAAAACTCGTGCTCCTCCCCATCAGACAATTTTCTATCTAGAAAAGAGAAAAAAATTTCTTATTTCATACTTTCAGAGGTCAGAGAGCAAAAACTCGTGCTCCTCCCCATCTGAAAATTTTCTATCTTGAAAAGATAAAATTTTCTTATTTCATGCTTTCAGAGGTCAGAGAGCAAAAATATGTGCTCCTCCCCCTCTGAAAATTTTCTATCTTGAAAAGATAAAAAAAATTATTTCATACCTTCAGAGGTCAGAGAGCAAAAACTCGTGCTCCTCCCCCTCTGAAAATTTTCTATCTTAAAAAGGTGAACATTTTTCATAAGATCTCCCAGGATTATGAACCGTCATTCCAGGGAGCTTTTCATTGAATTTCATAAAGTACTGCCATGCTTACATAATATGCATGGTCTTTTAATTGAAAACTAGTAAATGTTCATACTCTTGTCTCTCATCAAACATAGTATTTCTTCAAATTCGCTATGTTCCATGGTCGTGCCATCCTATCTCCTTCTTCATCCTGCAGCTCATAAGCTCCTCCTCTTAATACTCTAGCTATCACATACGGACCTCCCCAATTGGACTCCAGCGTTCCAGTTGGTTTGAGTGCATCAGCTATCCTCAACATCAGGTCTCCTTTCTCCAATTCGCACCCACGTACCTTCTTGTTGTACGCATGCTTTATTTGTGCTTTATACCTCTCAACTCTGAGTCGAGTGATCTCTCTTTCCTCTGCGACCATATCCAGGTTCTCCTTTCTCAATTTGGCATTCTAATCTTCTTCATACATCTGCATTCTATGGCTCTCAATTCCCACATCTGCCGGGATAACCGCAGAAGCTCCATAGACTAAGTTAAAGGGTGTTTCCCCTGTGGCTGTTTTAAAACCAGTTCTATATGCCCAGAGTACAGAATCCAACTGCTCTGGCCAGTTTCCTCTACTCCCTTCAAGCCTTGTTTTAATTCCATTCACAATGGTTCTATTGGTTACTTCGACCTGACCATTTGCTTGTGGATGAGCCAATGATACCCACCTTTGTTGCACTCCCATTTCCTCACACCACTTTTTTACTTTGGCCCCTGTAAACTGGGTTCAATTTTCTGATATCAGGATTCTGGGTACTCCAAACCTACAACAGATGTTTCTCCAAAGGAACCAGATCACTGTTCCCTCATCTATCTTCTGCACAGTTTCTGCTTCTGCCCACTTACTAAAATAATCTACAGCTACTATCAAGAACGCCTTTCCTCCCTGTGCTTTGGGAAATTTTCCTACTATGTCTATTCCCACTTATCAAAGGGACAAGGGGAATACATCACTCCTAACTCCCTAGCAAGCACGTGAATCAGTGGACCATGCCTCTGGCATCTGTCGCACCTTCGTATCAGATCTTTTGCATCTCTTAAGATGGTTGGCCAAAAGTATCCTGCCCTCAACACTCTTCGGGCTACATCCCGAGCTCCAGTATGGCATCCTCCACACCCTTCATGTATTTCTCTTAACAAATAATTTCCCTCTTTTATCGACACACATCTCAAATATGGATGCGAAAGTGATCTTTTATATAAAAATTCCCCTATCGTGCAAAATCTGGCATATGTGGTTGTTCTCACCCTTTCATATCCTTCTAGCTTCTGTCCTGTCTGCAAGTAGTGCATAATATGGGACCTCCAATCCGCCTCTGCTTCTATTGCTCCTACTTCTAAATTGGTCATTTGATCCTTTACCGTAATCAAAGTGATCTTTCCTCTGACTTCTTCAGAAGAACTTGCCATCTTGGCTAGATAGTCAGCCCTCTGGTTCTTCTCTCTAGGGATCTGCTCTATTCGTAATTCCTCAAATTTTTCTTTCAGCCGCATCGCCACCTCTGCATACTTAACCATTTTCTCATTTTTCCTCTCATATGTTCCCAGTAGTTGTTGGGTAACTAGTTGGGAATCTGAGTATACCACTGTCTTCTGTGCCCCTAGCTCATGAAGCATCCTCATTCCTCTAATCAGAGCTTCATACTCAGCTTCATTGTTTGATATTTTGAACTCAAACTTTATAGCGAACTGTAACTCCTTCCCTTCAGGTGTGACTATCCAGATCCCAACACCACATCCCACTGAAGTTGCAGAGCCATCCACATACACTTCCCACGTTCCAACTTCCTTTCCTTGTGTTATTTCTTGTATGAAATCGGCCAAGGCCTGTGCTTTTATGGCTGTCCTCGCTTCAAACTCGACTTCATACTCTCCCAATTAAACTGCCCACTTAACCATTCGTCCACATAGGTCAGGCCTTCCCATAATTCTTTGCAACGGCATATTAGATCGAACCACAACCTTATGCTCTAGGAAATAAGGCCTCAACCTTCTTGTTGTTGTTATCACTGCCAATGCAGCTTTTTCTATCTCTGAGTATCTCACCTCTGCACCGTGCATTACTTTGCTTACATAATAAACAGGCAACTGTTTACCTCCTTCCTCTCGCAAGAGGACAAAACTTAGTGCATTTTTTCCCACGGAAAAATACATATACAATTTCTCCCCTTTCAAGGGCTTCGTCAGCCGAGGTAACTCTACCAAATACCTCTTCAGTTCCTCAAAGGCCCTCTGGCATTCCTCATCCCATTCAAACCATGATCCCTTCCTCAATATTTTAAAGAAAGGTAAACTATTTTCTGCCGATCGCGAAATGAACCTGCTTAGCGCTGCTATTCGCCCATTCAACCTCTGTGCCTCCTTCAAATTTCTGGGCACTTGCATTTCTAGAATAGCCTTCACTTTATCTTGATTAGCTTCGATTCCCTCAGGCGTTACCACATACCTAAAAAATTTGCCTTTCCTTACTCCAAAGGCACATTTGGCTGGATTAAGCCGTATCTGGTATGTCCTCAATACCCCAAAGATTTCTTCGAGATCCGAGGCATGATCTCCCGCCTTGATGCTCTTCACCAGCATATCATCCACATACACCTCCATGTTTTTCCCAATTTGTTTTTTGAACACTACATCTACCATCCTCTGGTATGTGGCCCCTGCGTTCTTCAATCCGAACGACATTTTGAAATAGTCGTAAGTTCCACAAGACACTACGAAACAAGCCTTCGGTACGTCAGCTCGATCCATCCATATTTGATGGTATCCCTGTTAAGCATCCATCATAGACAGCAACTCACATCCAGAAGTAGAATCCACCAGTTGATCAATTCTGGGCAATGGATAATGATCTTTAGGGCAGGCCTTATTCAGATCCCGAAAATCCATACACATCCTCCAAACTCCAGCTCCCTTCGCTACTAAAATCGCATTAGACAACCATTCTGGAAATTGGACCTCCACTATGTGTTTTGCCCTTAGCAACTTTTGGACCTCTTCCTGGATCACTTTATCTTTTTCTGCCCAAACCTTCTCAACTTTTGCTTCACGGGTCTGGCCTCTGGGTTCACATTCAGACTGTGTAATGCTACTACGGGGTCAATTCCTATCAAGTCCTCTGGCCGAAAGGCAAAGAGATCAGCATTTTTTCTTAAGCATGCAATAACAGACTCCGCCACTTTATGTTCTATTTGGGTACCAACGTAAGTGGTAAATCCTGACTGGTTAGGAAACAGCTCCATGGGCATAAGCTCTTCTTTAGGACGTACTCTCAGCTCTAGCTTCTCTTCTTTCATTTTCTCTAATTTCAATCTCTTTCCGTGGGGGTCCTCTCCTCTATTCGCTTGCCCCATGCCTTTAACTACTTCCCTCACCGTATCAATATAACATTTTCTGGAACATAACTGATCTCCACAGATCTCTGCTACCTCCGCTCCCACTGGAAATTTTGAAATTTAAATAATAAGTGGATATCACAGCTCGTAACAAATTCAAGGATGGTCTTCCCAATATCACATTGTATGTTGATGGTACATCCACTATCAGGAAATTAACCATCTTTACACTAAACAAAGTTGGTTCCCCCAATCTAACCTGCAACGACACCTGACCTCTAGGATGTATCGCCCCTCCTGTGAAACCAAAGAGGGTCGTATCCCCTGGCTTGAGCTCTACGTTCAGATTCATTTTCTCAAAGCATTCTCGAAACATAATATCAGCTGAACTCCCAGTATCCACGAACACTCTATCTATTCCGTAACCACCTATTTCTGTTGTTATCACAAGAGCATCATTATGTGGCTTCTGACCAGTGATCTCATCCTCTGCCCCGAACTTAATCAGAGGTGTATCCTCCTCCATTCTTACCTGATGGACATTCCCATCCTCCCACAGCTTTCCTTCTCTGAGAGATGCCTTTCTGACTCTATTTGAATCACCATTTGCGGGTCCCCCTACTATCATCTGGATGAATCCTCTCCTCTGATTCGATCCATCTTTTCTTGGTGTCTCTACTAGCTCTTTTCCCTTATCTCCGGATTCTTTCCTCCTCCCTCCATATCTATCTCTTTCTTTCTTTACAAGGTCAACTAAATGGCCTTCCCTAATCAATCTTTCAATAGCATCCTTCAAATGTCTACATTCGTTGGTCTCTGACCATAATCATTATGATACCGGCAGTAGTGCTCAGGTCTGGGGTTCTTTGGACCTCTTCTGACAGAGGCGGGAAATTTGAACCCAGACATATTTGCTGCTATCTCTAACATCTCAGTGGGTTGTAATGTTAAAGGGATATAAGTATCGAATCTTTCCTGGTGCGACCTCTCCTTCTCATTCTTATATTTTTCAGATCCCCCTCTTTTCTTCTCTGACTCTTTCCTCTTTTCTGACCCTCTTTCCTTTTTCTTCATGCTTCTCGCCTCTTCTAGATTTATGCATTTTCAGCTCTGACCTGCAACTCATCAAAGGATGCAGGGTGCCTCTTGGCTAATGACTTAAAGAAATCTCCATCCAACAACCCTTGTGCCAAGGCATTGGTTCTGACCTCATCAGAGGCAGAGGGCACCTCCAGAGTGGCTTCATTGAAGCGTGTAATATACGCTCTGAGACTTTCTTGGGGTTTTTGTTTCAAACTGAGCAAATACAGATAGGTTTTTGCTATCTTCCTGGCACTTGCGAACTGGTGCAAAAATAGATCGCTGAGCTCAGTAAAAGAGTGTACTGAACTAGCATGCAATTGACTAAACCACTTTTGGGCAGACTTGGTGAGAGTGGTGAGGAATACCAGACATTTTACCCCCTCTGAGTACTGATGCAATAGCGCCCCATTTTCAAACCTTAACAAATGATCATGCGGATCTGAAGTTCCATCATATTCGTAGTTCAGAGCCTTAAACCCAGGAGGTAAAGGGTCACAGAGAATCTCATCCGTGAGGGGAGATCCTCCCTAACGTCCCTCGGTTTTTGTAACCTTTTCACACTGTTTTCTAATCACTTCCGTTTCCCGTTTCAGAGAGGCTATCGCCCGATTAGTAGTGGCTACCGCAGTAGATTCAACTACCTCTTCAGAATCATCTTCATAATCAACCAATCGAGAGTCTCCAGTCTCTCCCATATTGGTTCTGTTATCTGTTCTGTCATCTCTCATAGTAGCCCCTCCGGCAGCTGCTCTGTCAAATCTGGTTTGCACATTCCCATCCTCCGGGACGTCTCCCATTGGATGAGGTAATGTATTGGGCACATTCCAGGCCCTAGGTTTGGGTCCACTTTGGGTCTTAGCCGGGGGCTCGATCTGCTCCCCGACCTCAGACACGCTCGTGGCCCAGTTTTCTCTCCTCCCCCTGCTAGGGGAGTTTCAGTATTCAAAGCGGGGGTCTCCTTCTGTCCCATAACCTCTGCGGCCTAATTCGTCAAGGCCTGATTGACAGCTGTCTGAATCAAGGCCTTAAGGCTATCCGCTGTCAGGGTGATCACATTAGAGCTTCCTGGTTGTTCATTCCCTGGTAGTACGGGTGTGCTCTGAGCTGTGACCACTGGTACCTCCGCACTCACCGGAGTGTTGGCCACAGCCTCAAACTCTGATCCCAAATTCTGAGGGTTTGGATCAGCCATCTCTATCATCCTCAGTTTCATTAGTTACCAACATTGAGAAAATATGATGCGATAGTATGACCTTCTTTTTCGCTTTAAACTGTTCAAACAAACACACATAGGCAACAAAAATCCTTTTTTCAAAAATTCGCTTTTATACATTAGAATAGTAATAACGACTTCTTCATTTCCCAATGACAACATATTTTCATATGGATTTTCATCATTTTTTCTCAGAATTCAAATCTTATCACATCATCACGAAATGCAAATTAAGGATACTACAACCATATTTTCTAACAATATTTAGAGATAACCATGTGAGATCTTAGCTTAAGCTATCAGAATCACATCTATACGAAAAGATATAACACATTGCGACAGATTTTTACTAATACAAAACTCATGTCTTAACTCATAAACAAGTTTCGACAGACGACGCCAATTGATCGGGCCAAAAAATACCCAACTCAACAATTAAATCACACACAAGAAGTATCACAGAAATATTACCTTTCTTCCTCTGTTCAGCAGGAAATCAGTTCTCTGCCTTCTGAATATTGATAGATCTCTCCACTGTCAAGCTTCCTCCTCCGACGATCTGCACAAAGTCAGGCCGGAAGGGATTCCACTGTCGACCCTCCGACGGTCAAGTTAGCTTCCAAGATATGTAATGTGGAATATATGAAAGGTGCTGTATCAAAAGTATATGAAAATGTGTCTTAGAAAATAAGAAAGTGTGTAAAGAGCTATATATACCCTCTCCCTCACAAGAAGGGTATTTTAGTCTTTGCCTTTGTTTTGGGACCACTACTAATAGCCTGATCGTGGTAGTGGAGCAATGCATAACAATGGTGCAGATAGTACAACACGTGGCATCTTCTTATTGGTAGCAAGTACTAGAATATTCCTCCATGCTGATTCGGTTGATTGCATACACCTATATACTAGGTTCCAATGATAGCGATAGCATTTCTCTTCTTCTCTGCTCCCTTGACATCCGAGTACAGAGTAAGTCAACCTCCCAGAGGTCAGATGTAAGGAGTGACAGGGGAGATCCTTCTTCCAGCATGGTAATTCTCTATAGTTAGCGGACACCTCTGCCTTCTGGCAGAGGCATGAGTCCAGAAGGCAGAACTCACATCTATACTCCATCTCTGGCTCATGTAATGAGGGTTACAAGCCTTGGAAGCTAAATACTAATATTCGAGATTCCTCTTTAATGAAGGAATCGTTCTTCAGCCAGTGACCTCTGGGAACTAGCGCATTCGCTCCCTATCAAGTTGTAAAAGGGAAGTCTACAGATATATATAGTTGCTTAAACTACAGCTAGATAAGACCTTTCAGTTGTAAAATTATTCCTACAGCTACAATTTAAATTGCAGGAACTTGCAGCTGCAATGTTCAAGATCCTACAGCTGATATGACCGTTTGAAGTCTGAAGTACAAGATTAAAGACTGAAGAAGATTATCAAGACCCTTAAACCTCAAATTAGTGAAGCACTTATGCATTCACTAGAGAGTACTTAAGGAGAAATTTATCATGAAGAATCTGGATGTTTAATGAAGATTAATTCAAAGTCAATCGGAATTCAGAGATAAAGATAAATAGTACAACCAATACTATTCTGAGTGAAGAAGGAGGACCACTTCACACATGTAAAGGATATAGAGAGAAAGAGGAGCCTTATCCAGAATTCAAATTTGAATTCTCCAACGGATAAGACACACCTCTTCATCCATAAATAGAGGAAGATTTCAGAGGAAACAACAACAACAACCAGAGCATTTAAGCATTCAACCTGAGCAAGTCTACAACCAACATTTATGAGAGAGAGAGAGAGATTTCTTGTTTCATTTCTTTGTGATTCATAGGATAGTTGGTTAGGATTTTCTTAGCAAGAATCACATTTGTTGTTGTTCCCTCACACACACTTTAAAATTTCTACTTAGTGTAGATATCTCTTTGTGAGGTTTTTAACTCTTTGTGAGTTTATATTCTGAGTGAATAAGCTAGAGTATTCTCTTACTTAGAATAAAAATCTGAGTGAATCTAGTTTTGAGGGGGAATTACTTGTATTGATCTTTGTGATCATTTCTTAGTGAATTTGGCACCTGAGTGGTGTAATAGTGGATGTAGGAGGTCTTATTCATAGACTCTTAACCACTATAACTCTTGTTCTTTCCCTGCTTTGTTTATTTTTTTTGTTGTTTATTTAATTTATGTATTGCATATTTACTTTATTGTTACATACATCATTCGTTTTAACTTGGTGCATAAAACTTTGTGTTTTTCACAAAGGAACTGAACTTACAACTGTAGACTTCATAAGTCACTCAGTTGTTAAGTTTGTTAAGTTCATATTATTTTTTATTAACACTTACACATTTCTTTCCGCTGCACATTAGAGGTATTTCAATACACTTTTAAGTGTAAGAACCCATCTGATCTTGTCTACAAGTTGTTAGTTTTATTTTGCAAGGTTTTCTAACTTTGCAGCTGTAAACTTCAATAGTCTACAGTTGTAACCTTTGTGGTCCAAAAACTCTTGTAGGCTTCTTGTTTTTAAACTAATAGAAGGCAATTGTAAGGTTCTAGAATCTCCTTTTTCAAAAACTTGTTTTGTTTTTCAAGGTCTATTCACCCCCCTCTAGACCTTGACCACTTAAGGGACCAACGTGTACTATAATTTTTAAAAATTTCAATTGAATTGTACGATGCATTTTATTCATACAAGACTAAGACTTTCCAAATATAAAGCGAGCTACATCTCCAAACTTTTACCAAGGGGCAACATGTTGTCTATAATCGTATGACTAATATGCCTGGAGCTGGCCAATTATTTGAATTCAATTAAGGGTGCATGGTATATAAAAATTTTAATGGTAACGAAAATAAAGATAAATGTATAGTGATTATAATACTCCATCTGTCCACCAAATATATGCACATTTCTTTGCACGTTGTTTAATGCAATATGTCGGAGGATATTTTGGGGTATTGTGAGGTCCGTTTATGAATAAAGTGAATATTTTTGAAAAATATATATGATGTACTTTCCAAAAATATTACTTTATTTATAAACGGATCTCACAATACACCAAAATATCCTCCGACAAATTACATTAAATCACGTGCAAAAAAATGTGTATATATTTGGTGGACAAAGGGAGTAGTTAGTGAGAATAAAAGATATACATAATATTATTTTTCTTCCTAAATAAAATAATCATTACTTCCATTTGATAACATATTCTCATCTTATATCCTTCTCGGTCTCAATTCCACAACTAACAATTTTTTCTTGTCAATTTATTTTTTTAAATTAGAGCACAATGCTAGATATAATCATAACAAAAAAAAAAAAAAAATCATTTTCATTTCTGTTAAAAAAATTTAAAACAAAAGGACCCTAAATGGTATACTAGTTGCATCAATCAATCAATCAAGAGTCTGGTATTTGTCATGTATATATATATGTTTGAGCAGACTCCCCATCCCCATGATCATTCAACAAAATTATTAAAGAAGAGATGGCATCATCAGCAGCTCCTCATCTCCGGCAACACTCCGTCGCGGCTCCTCCGTCGTCTCCACCACCAAGCATAACATGCGTCAAACGCCTCGCGGAATCACCTGACCTCACCTCCATCCCTTCTAAATACGCTTACGATCATCCCATTGAAACTACAGTTTTAGATGAAAATAATCCATATTCAATCCCTCTTATTGATCTTTCACTTCTCACTTCCAACAACATTCATCTCAAGGCTAAAGCCATCCACGACCTAGACCAAGCCTGTCAGCACTGGGGCTTCTTCTTGGTAATCAATCATGCACCTTTTTTTTTTTTTTCCTAGATTTTGTTATCCAGTTTTACCGTGCATCTGTTTGCAACTCTATTATATAGTAAAACAATTAATATGTTTTAATAAAACAACTAATACTATCAAATTAACACAACTATAACTGTTAAAAGAAATATGCACAAACTGCAAACCAGTTGCACGGTACTAAAATTGATTTACTCAAGACTTTGTTGGTACTATTTAATACATATGAAATATTATGTGTAGGTAGTAAATCATGGAATACCGGAAGAGTTGATGAAGGGTATGATGGAGGCAGCCGGTGAATTCTTCAATCTTTCCGACGACGAAAAGCCGGAATTTCAGCCAAAGGATGTGGTGAACCCCATAAGATATGGAACCAGCTTCAATACTGAAAAGGAGAAGACTTTCTGCTGGAGGGATTTCTTGAAAGTCTTTGTTCATCCTCACTTTCATTGCCCTCCTAAACCTCAATCTCTCAGGTAATCTCCAAATTTGATCTTAATTAAAATTATTATTATTATTAGTTACTCCCTCCGTTCCGGTATAAGCGCTCGTTGCTTTTGAACATGCGGATTAAAGTAAAAGTGAAAAAGAATATATGCTATTATAAAAAAATAAAAAAGTAATAAAAAAATATAAAAAGTAATAAAAAAATAATAAAATAAATAGTAATTTCCAAAAAAAGTACTCCCTCCGTCTTTCTATAAGTTGCTCATGTTCCCATTTTCGTCCGTCTTTCTATAAGTTGCTCATTGTTTTTTTACCTTTTTTGGAAACTACTATTCATTTCTTTATTATTATTTTCAATACTTTTTACACTATTTTCATTACTTTTTCACTTTTCTCCATCACATCACTCATACTTTTTCACTTTTTCTATCACATCACTTATACTTTTTCACTTTTACCTTAATTCGTGTGCCCAAAAGCAACGAGCAACTTTTAGAAATACTGAGGGAGTAAAAAGCAAATGAAAAACATATAGTAGCACGAACGAAAATGGTAAAATGAGCAACATATAGTGAGACGGAGGGATTATTTTATTAAAAAGTGTCAGTTTGATGGTAACACTTTGTGTGAAACAGAGTTTATGGTGAATTTGAGTTTGGCAATTAATGTTATGTGTATTCACTATTACTGCATGTATATTATCACTTTTAAAAGTTAAGTTATATTTTTATAATAATAATAATATATATGAATAAAAGTGATGATGATTACGTGTAATAGTGATACAAATTTATTCACACTCAGATTTATAAGAGACCTATTTAAATATATAATTATATTTTATGGTAAAATTGGCTTACCATTTCCAAATGAACAAAATCTCATAATCAGACAATTTTTTAACGTAATAGATAAGCTTCTATATTTTTGTATATGTGATATGATGTGATGTGATGCTAACAATATCATCATTGAGACCATTCCCATACCTCAATGATTGTATACTTGATGTGATGTGATGCTAACAATATCATCAATCATCATTCTCAATTCTGATGGTAAATTTATCCCAAAATTATCTATTGCTACTAAATTTTATCTACGGACGTTATAAAATTCAATAGATATATTTTTAATTTAATTAAATTTATTTTTTATTTTATTTTTATTAATTTGTATATAATTTGATATTCATATTTAATAATAAAAATTAAATAACATAAATGATGATATAAATCACACTAAAATTCAGTAACACGTTATATATTAATATAAAAATATATTACTCATTTAGTCAAACATAATGCAAATTTAAAAATATTACAAATATAAATTACATATTAATAGTTATTAATGTATTTTTATTGTATTTTAAATTTAAACTTGATATTTTCTTTTAATTAGTTACAATTTTTATTTTTATTTAAATACAACAATTATGTATATTTGAATTATTTTTTTATTTTAATATCAATATATATATAATATTAATATTATTTTTTCTTCATACAAGTTTTTGTCTAATACATTACCTAAAAAATACATCACATAATAAAATAAATATAGTATTATACAAATAAAATGATTAAAGAAAAAAGAAAAAAGGTTGGGGTTTGCATTGGGGGATGATTTATGGCTAATTTGGTGGCAAAGCAAATTAGCGACTGAGTTAAGAATGGCGTGAGACACTTATAAAGTCA
Organism: Prunella vulgaris; assembly: GCA_026898435.1. Lineage (NCBI taxonomy): Eukaryota > Viridiplantae > Streptophyta > Magnoliopsida > Lamiales > Lamiaceae > Prunella > Prunella vulgaris. The sequence goes on from JAPKLY010000096.1 coordinate 775,678, forward strand.
CTGAGTAGGGTCGAAATGTCTGGTCTCAATCAATACATACATATATATATATATATATATATAAGGATATAGATCATATCAGCAGTATAGCTATGGATCTTTTGCTCAACACAGATTGAAAATTACTGAGGACATCTATAGTCTATGAGTTAATGATTTTTCCGTATTGTATCAATAGTGTCTCACGGACCTTTTCCAAAAACAAACTGGCCTAAGCATTCAAGAATCTATGAATTAACCTGAAAAAAGGATTTATGCCCACAAACGCCTGCGCCTTCACTCGGCATAACGGCTAAAAGGCTACCCCACACGGTTAACTCATAAATCAGAAAACTTAGTTCAGCAAGTTTCAACCTTAAAGACACATCTCGATACGTGTTGGATAATCTTAACTCATAAATATCGATAGAAACCTCAAACCAATCGGTCGAAACCATTTACTACATATTGATATAATCAGATCAGATCAAGTGACTTATGATCTTCAAAAACACATGAAATAGTAGAGTATGAGATCCTAGATCATTGATTCAATACGAATCTCTAGTCTGCCATAGGGCGGCTATGAATCTCTTAAATAAAAATTTAAAACAGAAAAATAAAGAAGAGAGTTACCCTTATATATATATATATTGATGAATTGTATAAATGGGAGTCGTCTTTTCAAAGTGATTATAATTTGAACACTTTTCAAATTAATCATCCAAAATTCATAATCTAATTAAAGCTGGAAAGGATGCGTGTACTACTTGAGTTTATTAATATTTTTCTAAATCAAATACTTAATATCTACTATTTATACAAATATTACAAACACTCATCACTTTAATTGTTAAAGCAAAAATTTCACAAAAATTAATTAAATCATATGCCTCAAGAACATATTATTTTCACAAAAACTGATATATATATATATATACTAACTGATATCATTGTACTCATTGTTATCATACATATTTTACACTGTGATATGAGTAATTACATATGTGTTACCAATAAATACATTCTAGAATTTAGTAAATACATCTTGCCTTAGTCTTATATGCACCAGGAGCACTATGTAATTCAAGTTCATTTTTAAAAAGTTACACAAAATGCTATTGAAAAGTTATACATGTTATTACTGAAAAGTGTATTTTTACTAATAATTTGTGCAACTTTTTAATAATAAATAATATAATTTTTTAAAAATATACTTGAATTGTAATGTGCACCTGGTGCACAAGAGACTTACTCATACATCTTATAATATAAATTTCATATTACAAATAAATTTTACAAGAATATTACATTTTTTGCGTGTGTACTCCCAGATTTTCTTTATTTTGTTATGCATAAAACTTCAAAATCGAGGAAAAACCAGTCTACGAGAAAAAAAACTCTCTCTCTCTTAACATTAAAAGTCTTCTCCCCATCCCCTAAAATTATGCATACTTAATTATCGTTGTTGTCCATTCTTCACACATATGTTCATTCACTTTTAAAAACACAATTATTTTATATTTATCCTCCAATCATAACTTAATAATTTAAAATATCATTAATTGTGCATTCACGAATAATTTTATTTACCCACATGCAATACCCTACATTACTACCTTTACTTTATTATTTTTTTCAAAAAAAAAATTTGTGTTCTATGTTATTACACATATTATTTCATTTCCTATTGATGATGCTAAAATAGGAAACTCCATCTACGTACAATAGACAAATACTATTTAAATAGAAATAGTTGTCACATTAAACTAAATGCATGCATGGTTGTGGCCACATATTAGCAGTATTATATATGTTTTATAATTGTGATTGTAGAGAACTATTACCAGAATACTGTGAAAGAAGTCGAGACGTGGTTCGAAAACTGTCGAAAGGTATATCGGAAGGCCTAGGGCTTGACGAAGGCGAGGCGGAGGCTGCCTTGAACTTGGCATCGAGTTTGCAGATATTCATCGGGAATCTATACCCTCCTTGTCCGAATCCAAACATAGCCATGGGGTTGCCACCACATTCAGACCATGGCCTTTTCACTCTTCTTATAGAGAACCAGGTTTCAGGGCTTCAGATACAGCATAAAGGGAAATGGATCAATGTAAAACCTCTGCCTAATTCTCTCTTAGTCAACACTGGTGATCATCTTGAGGTAATCAAATTTGTTCCAATATTCATATTATCATGTAAACCTGTTTTATAAGTAACTTTACTCCTCTAGGATATTTGGTTACCGTGGATTAAGCTACTAATCCAAGTAATATCATGTTTGGTTTTCAGGATCTCATGATCCCAGTATTTAACTATAACTCAGAATTCGAATCCTAACTAGTCCCATGAGAAATTGATTATTTGATCCCACCTATTTCATTAGATTATTTAATTTCAAAACTAAGTTTACTAATTTACTCTCCATTATTTCGGTATTGCATCAAAAATATAGTTAATTGAAAATGGGTAAAATTCAGAATTTAGTATTTCTATCCTATTTATCCTTAAATCCAAACACAAACTGAGATTAATTTTAAGAAGACAATCACAAATATCAAACACGTAATATTTTAAAATTAGGATTACAATCAATGCAATCTTATGAAATTTTTTCTTGCTCTATTAATCCTAACTAGGAAAGCAAACACCTCCTTTGTATTTATCACAATGTCAGTAAAAACTACTCCTCCTGTTCCCTAACACTCTTCACATGAGACTATACATATTTTGTAAACAATTAAAAATGTGTAATGAGTAGAATATTGAAAATGATGTGTAAAGTTTTATTATCAAAGTAATAAAATTAGTTAAATTAAATATAAAAAGTAATGATATTTTGTGTAAATATGTGAATATTGTGGGAATAAAGTAAAAATATGAATTTTCATTTATAGGGTTTGCATAGTATTTGGGCGGGATGAAAAAAATGTGTGCAAAGTGTTTGAGAATGGAGAGAGTAGTTTATTATGTATAATATTAATATCCAATCCTCCACATTAAAATTCGCGTCAAAGTCAAAATAAAAAGTTAAATTAGGAAAAGAAAGAGTATTAGTTATCCAATTAAAAATTGTTGGTTGTTTTTACTCTATATTACTGAACCAATTGCATGAAAAAACTATTTTGCATAAGATCATGAATTATTGGACTTTACATGTATGGAATTGTTTCAAATTTGGTGGATGTGTTTTGTGATCCTAATTCTTGTTTCAGATATTCAGCAACGGAAAGTACAAGAGTGTTATGCACAGGGCTGTGGTGAACAGCGAAAAGACGAGGATCTCGATTGCAATGGCGAATGGGCCGTCTCCGGACACGGTCGTTTCCCCTGCTTCTCTATTGGTGCAAAGAGAAGGGTGTGAAACAGCGTATATTCCAATGAAGTACCAAGATTACATATTGGTGCAACAGAGTAACCGGCTGAATGGGAAATCCATCTTGGAACGAGTTCAGGTTTAAGACCAGCGAGGGCGCTTTGTTATATTGTTAGATGATTGACACATATATAATGCAGCATCGGATTCACATTCGCCCCATAAAATGGCTGCAATTCTTGAATCTACGTATCAGATTCTCCACGTGGTGAAATCGGCTAACGTACGCTTGAAGCCAATGCGCGAACTCTACTTGTTAAGTATTAATATGTTATTTTAGTTGAATTTTATTATGTCATATAATTTAAATTAATAATGTGACACTCTTTTAAATTAAATTCGCTATATATTATGATTTATCTATTAAACTAATAATGTACTTGAATTGATATTTTCTCACATAATTATATTAAATCTGTGAAAATTCTTACGTTTAGGATGGGAGAAAATATGAATTACATGTATTTGATTTATAAAATTTTAAATTTTATAATATATATTTGTTAGGTATTATATACGTTGGACAATGCTTGTTTTGTTTAGATCCTGAAACCCTTAATGAATTGCCTAAGTCTTCTACGTAGTGACTTTTGTCAATTCAGGTTTTAGGTCTTTTGTTTACAGAGACTCGGTTGAGGGGGAACTAGCTGAGAAGCAACTGTTTACCGAACCTAAAGACTCGGAAGAAATGTTATACCTGACTTGATAAACTGACATTTCTAAGCTGATTAGTATCAACTAGGATGAAGAATGAAAAACTGAAAGATTCATTTAAAGCTCAGTGGATCCTGAAGAAGTCAGCTACGAAGAGCATTTGGGGTAGTTGAAGTAGGAGTCATGTAAAAATTAAAAGTTGTGAATGCATGAAGTCAAACAGTGAGATCCTCAAAACCGTACTTTAGATGAGACAAATTTAATTTTTGAAATAGACTCTGAGTGTCGATAAAAATTGAAAAAGAAATGCTTACACTTACACTATGTACCTGACACTCTGGCCAGTGGCGAAAGTTGTTATGGTAGGGGGTGGCCTTGCCCCCCTCCAATTTTTTTATTTACTACTATATATATGGTATTTATATTATATATAATTTAAATATATTATAATGCGTATAAGCATAAAGCATATATATGCAGACCTTAACCGGCCTTAATATTATATGGGCTTTAGTATATATATTGGGTTTTAGGTTTTATTTAAGTTATTAAATCTTTAACATATTTTGTCAAGCCAAGCAACAGAGGCGTGAAAGCAATGAGCAGCACACCAAGTTGATTCACACAAGTACGAAATTAAATAAATTTTGATTTGATTTTTTATTAAAGTACTAATTATTTATAATTTATTAATCATCATCTAACTTTTTTCAATTCATATAGTTATAATGTTTAGGGTTTGATTGTTTAAGGGATTTGATCATAATTCTGTAACACCTCGAAATTTCAAACAACATATTGTTATTAATATAGCAATTACTATGATTATTATTATTTTTATTATCATTATTATTGTTATTATTATTATTATTGCTACTACTATTATTATTTGTGTATATTGTTAATACATAAGAACTTCATTGTCTAATTATTTGATTAAAGAGATATAAATGTTATCTATTATTATCATTATTGCTTTTGATTAGATATATATTGTTGGTCCCTTAAAGTGGTCAAGGTCTAGAGGGGGGGTGAATAGACCTTGAGTCCAAAATCAAATTTTTCAAACTTTTCAAAATGGATGGGTTCTAGAACCTTACAGTAGCCCTTTTTCAAGTTTAAAATAACAAGTCTACAAGAGTTTTAAAACAGGACCACAAAGGTTACAGCTGTAGACTAAGACGTTTGCAGCTACAGAATTCAAAACTTTGCAAGATAAACAATCACTTGTAGACAAAATTATCAGAGTAATTCTCACAATTAGAATTGTATTGAGAATACTTCAATGTGCAGCAGAATAAAGTGAGTGATTGATGAAAAACAATATAAACTAGACTTAACAGTTGAGTGACTTATCAAAGTCTGTAGGGTCAGTTTCTGTGAAAATCACAAGAGTTTTATGCACTTAAGATTTTAAAACAATGATGAATGTAACAAGTAAATTAAATATGCAATACAAGAATTTAAAGAGCAGAATGTAAATTGACCAGGTTTTATAGTGGTTCAGTGTCTATAAAAGACAACCTACATCCACTGTTACACCACTTAGGTGCCAAATTCACTAAGAAGTGATCACAAAGATCAGTACAAGTAGTTCCCCCTTAGAACTAGGTTCACTCAGATTCCTATTCTAAAAAGAGATAAACTACCCTATTCACTCAGAATATCAACTCACAAAGAGTTTTACAAACCTCACAAAGAGATATCTACACTAAGTAGAAATAAAATCAGGTGAGGGAACAACAACAAAAGGTGTGATTCTTTCTAAGAAAATCCTAACCAACTATCCTATGAATCACAAAGAAAGATGAAACAATAAAGCTCTCAGAAAGTATGTTGGCTGTAGACTTGCTTAGGTTGAATGCTTGTATGCTCGAGGTTGTTGTTGTTGCTTCCTCTGAGGACTTCTTCTATTTATAGATTGAGTGGAGTGTCTTATCCGTTGGGAATTTCAAATTTGAAATTCAGATAAGGCTCCTCTCTCCATTGGCATGTGTGAGGTGGTCCTCATCCTTCACACAGGATAGTACTGATTGTACTATGTCATTTTCTTCAGAATTCTGGCCTCCTTGAAATTAATCTTTATTATCCTCCAGATTCTTTAGAAAATAATCTCCACTTAAGTACAGTTTAGTGAGTGCTTGAGAGCTACACTAATAGTGCTTAAGGGTCTTCATAATCTTCAAATAATCTCTGACTTGTACCATTTCTTCAAACTGTTCTTTGCAGCTGTAGAGTTTTCAAACCTTGCAGTTGTAGAGTCCTGTCAATATCAAAAATTGGCTGTAGAGAAACCTTACAGCTGTAGGGTCATGTCTTAGCTGTAGATTGATCAAATACACAGCTGTAGACTTCACTTACAACTATATGTTTCAAACACCAATTTCCTCAATACAAGTGTTAGATTAAATTAACAAATAAACACATTATTTTGCACAC
>JAPKLY010000096.1:802125-816603 GCA_026898435.1 Prunella vulgaris
TGTACTATGTCATTTTCTTCAGAATTCTGGCCTCCTTGAAATTAATCATCATTATCCTCCAGATTCTTTAGAAAATAATCTCCACTTACGTACAGTTTAGTGAGTGCTTGAGAGCTACACTAATAGTGCTTAAGGGTCTTCATAATCTTCAAATAATCTCTGACTTGTACCATTTCTTCAAACGGTTCTTTGTAGCTGTAGAGTCTTCAAACCTTGCAGTTGTAGAGTCCTGTCAATATCAAAAATCGGCTGTAGAGAAACCTTACATCTGTAGGGTCATGTCTTAGCTGTAGATTGATCAAATACACAGCTGCAGACTTCACTTACAACTATATGTTTCAAACATCAATTTCCTCAATACAAGTGTTAGATTAAATTTACAAATAAACACATTATTTTGCACACATCAAAATCTAAACCAAGGTACTAACATATATATTATATATAAAAACATGATCAATATTTTTATTTCTTCTTCCAACTTTTTGCACATGTTTTCTAAATTAGCTCCTAAAATCTTGCAAAATCATTCAATTCCCAAATTCATGCTAAAATCAATTCAAAGTCAGCCAATTCTTTTGGGGAAATCTCCACAGTTATGTCATTAAAAGAAACATTCTCGGCATATTTTTAGATCCTAACAAATTAAGTATCTCCTCTCACCCTATATGTCAATTAGTCATTCTTTCCTAGACTAAAATTTTCATACTGCATAAACCAAATAAAATATTTTGGCAAGAGCAACATTTGGTCTCATCCGGGAGCCGCTAATCGTTCGTCTTTTCTTGAACAAGTAACGTGGACTATACTCTTTAAAAATCATATATGTGATTACAAGTTATCAAGACTTGAGGTGGGGTTTTATTATTAATTTAAGATTGGTTATTTTGTCACTTTTAAATGTTTTATGTGACGGTATTGTTACTTGCTGCATCTTACAATTTATTATGGTTGTTTTATCCAACAAGCCTATGGTTGGTTCACCCAACAAGCCTATGTTACTACGGTTGGTTCATCCAACAAGCTTATGTTATTATGGTTGGCCTCACCAACAAGCTTATGATATGTATGCATGTTTGTGAGTTAATAGTTTCGTTTGCATTTTATATTTAACTGTGACAAATATTTTTCCCCACTGACCTTGTTGTTTGCTCATCCCATTCTCTTGATATTTTTTTTTTACAGATTAAGGATAAGGTGGAGTGCGTAGTGGAGGCGAGGTAGATTGCCTATAAATAAATATAATTAGTTATTGTTTTAATTTGTTTTAGGACACTGTTTTTATTTTTTTTACGTTTGAATTATATTCTTCTTGGTAGTTTATTTTTATTCTCATTTAACGATACAGTTTTTAATTGTATTGGTGTTTGATAAATTACATAAAATATTCATATTAATTTACTTATTATTAAACATGAAGCCAAATTTCTTCCGCTATTTATTTAAATTAATTATGTTAATTGTGTTATTTTTGGTTCGAGGGACTTGATTTAAACTCTATATAACATTTCTAGTGAAAATTTAATGTCTTGTCTTATTAATAAAAATTATTTCCGTTGTTGTTTTGAATAAATTATGTTTACAAAAAAATTGGGCCGTGACAAATTCCGCCAAAGTTCTCTACTGTCTTATATTCGCGGTTCAACGTACGATTCTCTTTCTCTTTTTCATCATGTTGTGTGAATATTTTATTAATTGACTTGATATGTGCTAATTGACCATGCAAACTATTAAATTAATTATTTGTTGTGCTATATTTTTTTGTAGAAGAAAAAATAAAAAAATAATTGATTCATTTTTCAAAAAAAGTGTGTTAAAAACTCGAAATCTCAATCAAATCTACTAGTTGAAATTGACTCTTCAAACTCTGAATTTCGACCTACAAAATCACCCAGTGTCACAATTAGTGAGAATTTTGATGCTCAATCACTAGTACGTGATTCAAGACTATGACCACAAATATGGGAGTATCCTATTGAACAGCGTGATAAAGTGAGGAGAGCTTATATTAAAGCTGGACCATTTCAATGTATACTTGTCAAATACCCAAAATCTGTTGAAAAATATAGTCGTAGTTTCCAAGCATCATGGTTTAAGTTATTTCCTTCATGGTTGTAATACTCTCCTCATGTTGATGTTGTTTTCTGTCTACCATGCTATTTGTTTCATACTAAAATGGACCTTCTGGATCTGATGCATTCACTGTTAATGGATTTAGAACATGGAAGAAGGTACGAGATGGAAAAAATTGCTCATTTTTGGCACATATTGGTAAAGATCTTACTTCACCTCATCGAAATGCTGAGAAAGCATGTGCGGATCTCATAAACCATGAATCGCATATTATACGGAGTTTAGAAAAGTTCACATCTCAAGAGGTTTCAAAGAAATAGACTTCGTTTGAGAGCTTCAATTGAGGCAACTAGATGACTTGCATTTCAAGGATGTTCTTTTAGAGGTCACGATGAGTCCATCACCTCAACTAACCGAGGTAATTTTTTAGAGTTGTTGAGTTTTATAGGTTCTTTAATTTAATGATAAAGTTGCTAAAGGTTTGGATAAAGCTCCACGAAATGCATTATATACATCTCCGAAAATGCAAAAACAAATTTTGCATGTTTTGGCAACAAAAGTCAAGAATGTCATTCGAGAAGAAATCGGTGATTCAAAATTTTGTATCCTTGTTGATGAAGCACGAGATGAATCTATAAAAGAGCAAATGTCTATTGTCTTGAGATTTGTTGATAAAAGTGGTTATGTGCAAGAGCATTTTATTTTTGGGTTTGTCCATGTGAAAGACACTACTGCATCAACATTGAAAGAAGGTATTTTTTCTATTCTGTCTCATCATTCTCTTGATGTTCAAAATATTCGGGGACAAGGTTATGATGGTGCAAGAAACATGCGTGGTGAGTGGAATGGAGTGCAAGCTTTATTTAAGAGTGAATGTCATTATGCTTATTATGTTCATTGTTATGCACATCGCTTTCAATTGACGTTAGTTGCAGCATCAGAAGAAGTTATTCATGTTCATCAATTCTTCACCAAGCTGAACATCATTATTAATACAGTTGGTGCCTCGTGTAAGCGTAATGATCAATTAAAAGCTACTCATGCATCAAACATTGCACATTTACTTGAAATTGATGAGCTTGAAAGTGGGAAAGGGCTTAATCAAATTGGTTCTTTGCAAAGAGCTGGTGATAGTCGTTGGAGTTCTCATTTGAAATCTATAAGTAGTCTTATGAAGATGTATAGTGCAACATGTGAATATTTACTCGATATTATTGAGAGAATGCAGCCACTTCTGCTCAACGAGGAGATACAGATGCAGCTTATGAGAACTTAATCTCTTATGAATTTGTCTTCATTTTGCATCTCATGAGAAAGATTTTAGAGATTTCAAATATGCTTTGTCAAGCTTTGCAACTCCAGTATCAAGATATCTTATATGCAATGCATCTTGTATCTTCTACTAAGTTTCTCATTCAAAATTTAAGAGATGATGGATGGGATGAGTTAGTTGCACATATGAAAGCATTATGTCAATGGGTGAATCTTTTTGTGCCTGATTTTGAAGCATAATATGTTGCAAGAAGAGGAATGGCTCGTCATCAATCAGATGGAATTACAATTGGACATCATTACAAAATTGATATATTTTATGTAGTGATAGATTCTCAACTGTAAGAGTTGAACAACAAATTCAATGACAACACAGTGGAGTTGATTACTCTTAGCATGACTTTAGATCAAAGGGAGATATGTTCATCATTCAGAGTTGATGATATTTGCAAGTTGATAGAAAAATTTTATCCAAAAGATTTTGAACAACATGAGATGCCACAGTTGAAAATTAAATTTCAATATTTTGATCATGTGCGACAACTCCCTGATTTTGAAACATTGACAACGATTTCTGATTTATGTCAATGGTTGGTGAAGACTAGGAAATCATATATCTATCCATTGTTGTTTAAAGTTGTAACTCTTGTTCTCACTCTTCCAGTTTCTACAGCTACCACAGAGCGACCGTTTTCTGCTATGAACTTAGTCAAGACTACACTTCGAAACAAGATGGAAGATGGATTTCTTACAGACTGTCTGGTAGTGTATATTTAGAAGCAAATTGCCAAAAAAATTTATATAGACTCAATTATATATGATTTTCGTGATATGCAAGAAAGACGTTCTAAGTTTTAATAAATTAGTCACTTAATGATTTATAGTAATATATGTACTTGATGCAAAAATATAAAGTATCTAAAAAAAATTATTGCATATTAGCATTGAATATTTGCCCCCCCCCCCTACTTAAAATCCTGGTTCCGCCCCTAACTCTGGCTGACACCTGACCAAGTCTTGCAAAACGAAGTTGGGCCAAAGAAGACCTTTTCACCCAACAAACATGGTGAATTGACCTAACATTTTATACCCATTTTCTATTCCTAAAAATTGGAACTTTTAGAGTTATCTTTTCAACGGATAGTTTTTTAGAGTGCCTATGGATACAAAAGACATTGAGCTAAATAAGGTTACAAAAAATTTCAAAGCAAGAAATAAACCAACACTCTCCAAGCATTCAAGAAGTACTCTGCAAGATAAATTTTCCTAGTGCTTTTTCATCTTTTCTGAGTCTATTCTGTATTTGAGAGCTTTTATAGAATTTCCTAAGCTTGAGTGATAATCCAATTCTTAGCATTGTTTAGCATTATAAGGATTATCACACCTAGCATTGTAATAACTATTACACCTATTTGAAAACCCAGAATACTAAATCACCCTAGAGCAATGTGTGTGGTAAGTGTTAGTGAGGTTAGTATAAGAGGATCCAAACTCGTAAAATTCTAGGGGACCAGATCCTTAAATAGGAACACTAAACTACAGTGCACCTTCGTACATAAAAAATAAGAACAATTTCATTGAAGAAATTCTCGTATGAATTAGAATCTAGGATGCAGGATTTTGAGTATCTGAACCACGTTAAACTCTTGTAGGCTTTACTTTGTTTTTACATTATGTTAAGTTGTCATTTGATTCAGCATAACTTTTCAGGATTGAACCAATCAATCCTGATTGAATCGGTGAACTGACCTCTTAAAAAGAAGCTTTAAGTAAAAAATCTCCTAGAAAATCTAAAACGAGTAGAATTTAAGGACTCGCACTTTTGCACTCAGACTGGTTGAGATAACTATCCAATTGATAAGCTTTAGAGTAGTTAGTAAGTGGGTTATATAGAACGTAGCCTCAATGAGCACTAAGGTCCACAACATTCCTGAATCCTCACTTGAGATTTCACTACTTTCACTCAGGATTATCTTTCAGTTTAGCTGACTGTGGTCCTTCAGGGATCTTGCAAAAAGATTTGTCACAAGTGTATCCCCTCATACACTTATTTAGCTCGTTTGAGACCAACAATATATAATAAAATGTAAATAAATAAGTGTATCCTTAACAAATTACACTCTAGATAAACTATCAGGCTACATGTCATCATATAATTTATGCATGCATTTATGTCTCCAAAATGTGTAAATCATGTTCAAGTAAAGCAAAGTAAATACATTGATGACTATGATGAACTATCAAATTACATATCATTATCATATAGTTTTTGCATGCATCCATATCTCCATAATGTGAATACCATGTTCAAGTAAACATATTGATGGCTATGATAAACAATCAGAGTAAAACATCATTATATAGTTTATGTATGCACTCATGTCCCAAAAATATGAATACCATGTTAAAGTGAACTAAAGCAAACAAATTAATGACTATAATACCATTTTAAACAGATCATACTGATAATTAAGGTAAAATGGCCAGAATATTCAAACAAAAACATATTTATCCAGCAAGACGATGAAAAGCCACAAATAAAAAATTCTAATCCTCAATTTAGAGAGGCGACTTCATCATATGGCTTTAATATCAAACTTATTTGTCAGCCAGCTAATTCCCCAGATACAAATGTGAATGACAAAGACAAAATAGGTAGCACCACCAATGATTGTGCCAAGTCAGGCGACAAAACCCTCAAATCAGTCAGAAAGCTTGACCCCATCGATAGATCGAGCGGCGCTACCAAGGAATCATCAAAATTTGACCAAACCTTAGAAACAAAAGAGAGCGCCAAGGAGTTTCACCCCCATCTGAATTGAGAGACAAAGATAATAAAGGAACATAATCTCTTTTCCCTATTGAATCGAGTTTCAAAGGGTGATAGATACAAAGATTGAGAGGATGGGAGATTTAGAATTTCGAGAGAGAGGGTGAGGGAGATGAACATGAGAGAGAGGAGTCAATTGAACCTCATAGAGATATATTTAGATTTAGTGTTTGAGTGGGTGAGATATAGAGATTGATAGAAATGGGTAAGGGAGATGAACATTTGAGAGAGGGAGAGAGAAAGAAAGAGAGACAGAGTTAGATCCAGGGTTTGGGTAGGTAATATTAGAGGTGGAAAAAATACCGGTATCGAAAAATAATAAATTTATCAAAATATTTAGTATACAAAATTTTTCGATAAGATACCATATCTTATAAAAAAATTTGGTACCTTAATAGTACATAAATATAGAAAATTTGTTATACCGTGATATATAAAAAAAAATCGGTATACTGAAATAGCATATTAAAAATATTTCGGTATATTGTGGTATATCGAAAATATTTTGGTAAATCATGATATACTGAAAATATCAAAAATTTTATATACTCTGTTGTCATACCAAAATTTTGGTATATCAAAATTTTTGATACGACAAAGGTATGACTTTTTTCGATATTAAAATTTTATTATCGGCATACCAAAATTTTTGGTATAACAATGGTATAATATTTTTCGGTATCAAAAATTTTGGTACGATAATAGTATGGATATAAAAAAATTAGTATGCCATACCATCCACCCCTAGGTAAGATGAACTTTGGAGAAAGAGACGGGGGGAGAGAGAGAGAGAGAGAGAGAGAGAGAGAGAGAGAAGCATAGTTAATTGAAGATTGATTTTATTAAGGATCACTTACATATTAGTTCAAAAAAATCACTATATTTACAAATTGGTTCACGGTAGTATTTTTTTTTTTTTTTGCACGGAAGCATTTTTTTTTGCACGGAATCAATATGTTATCTTTGTCAATTTGCTGAACCATTTTGTACTTTTCCCTTTTATTAATGGTTATGAATTAGATTTAAAAGTAGATAGGGATGACAATAGAGCGGATCAGAACAGATATCTAAATATCCATGCTTGCTCCGCGCCTCTACTCCACCGCCCCGTCCTGCTCTATGCTCCATTGTATGACAGCATTTTGAGATCTGTGCTTGTCCCGCGGCAGGGCAGATTTAATCCGTTCTGCTCCATCTATCACAAGTTTATAATTTTTAAAATTAATATTAAAAAACTTAGATATATATATATATAGAGATAGATATATATATATAAATTAAATATTAAAATTTTATGATTTAATAAATAATAATCCAACCAAGTCACCAAATCATATTCAAAATAAACAATAAAAAATATCTAAACCACCATATATATTATTATGTAAAACAATTCAATTAATAAAAATTATTATTATGTTCATAAAAAATGAATAATTTAAATATTATCATATATATTATTTTGTAAAATTAATTTTTTATATATATTATATATAATATTATATGGGGCATAGTGAGTAGAGTAGGGCGGAGCAAAGCAAAAAATACATAGATTTATGCTTGATCTGCTCCATGAGCAGGGAGAGGCTGATCTTCCCCATTTTTAGAATGAAGTAGGGCAGGGTTAATATAATCAGACAAGGTAGAGCGAATTAATTGTAGGACATATAATTTTGCGATTCCTACGATTAGGATTATGTTAATGAGTTTTTTTTAATTTGTTATGTGGGCTGAGTTAATAAGTTAAGAATACAAATTTATAAATATGTGCATAGTTTAAGGGTGAAGATGGCCATGAGTAATATTTCCTTATTTCAAGTGTGCAAATCAGTGCTGGACAATCCAAAATAAAAGGTGTGCGAATTAGTTTGGGACAACCTATTGTCTTAAGTAGTTTACGACAACGAGTTTTGTTAACTTATAACAATGGACATAAACTGTTGTCGAAAGTATTTATAACAATGATTCTTTATTCTATAACATTAACGAATTTACACCGTTTTCTTTGGACTTTCGACAACTATTTTTAATAGTTGTGATAGCGGTTAATCATTGTTGTCTTAAACAGTTATGACAATGATTTTTCTCTGTTGTCAAAAGTACGGAGCTACAACAATAAGTCAATCAACAATGGGGAAAAACCACCTATGATAACGAGAAATTTCCGTTGTCTTAACCTGTTTCTGGCATAGTGAATTGTGCAAATTGGCATGGAACAAAGGGATTAACTTTTTTTTATATGAAAGTATTTAAAATTAATTTTTTTGAAAAATAGAAGTCTTTAAAAATTGTTTTAAATAATTATGTCATTTGTTCTATAGTATCTTTCTTGCTTTTCTTTTTCATATATCCCATAAAATCTTTTATATACTCTTTAAAAGAAAAACCTTATACAAATTTCATCATAGTAATATTGTTAATTTTATATATTTTAACAAAAAGAGAAATATAGACAAGAAAATAGACGACATGGAGTTTATGTGGTTCACTAACAATCTACGTTTTAAAAGCGGGAGCGAAAATTGACCCGGACACCTTAATATTTTTAGTCGGACTGGGTTCAACCGGGTCTAACCATTTTTAAAGTTGTTGAACCGGTGTGACATCATAAATACATAATATATAATTATAAATATATATATATATATATAAATTTGTAATAAAATTATATATCATATGAATAAATTTTAATCAAAAAATAAATTAAAGTGGGATATTATATTGGAGAAGGGTGGAGACTTAGAGTTGTATTTCCAGGAAGTGAAACTATATCTATTATCTAGGGTTATGAATTAAAGTTAAACATTATATTATTAAATTATATTTAATATATATTATGTTAGAAATTTGTACGCACGCACACGATAACGAAAAGAATAAACACGAGATTTGTTTACCCAGTTCTTCTTGCGACTACGTCTGGGGGCGATACCAAGCCAGGTTTTTCACTATATTTTTTGGATACTGATTACAATGAGAAGATATCAATTTAAAGAGCATTCGCCCTAACCCTAAGCCCATTAGGATCAACTGGGCCGAAGAAAAATGGGCCCCGAAAATTCGGTCATGTATAACTGTTATGGGGCTCGTGATTCAGTCAATTTTAGACTCAACACTCCAACAATTTCCCACTTGGAGACTAAACCGTCAGTGTAACCATGTCTTCTTGTTTCTCCTCCCTTATCCGCCTGGCATCGTCTTGCCTTATCTTCAAGTTCCAAGGCTAATTGAAGCTATGCTTAGCTTCAACTTTTCTAAGGTCACCACCTTGGTAAACATGTCCGCTGGATTCTCATTTCCAAGTATCTTCATAAGCTGGAAGATCTTCCTTTCCAAAACATGACGAATGTAGTGATACTTCAACTCAACATGCTTTGTCCTTGAGTGAAACGCCGGATTCTTTGCAAGAAATATACCACTTTGACTATCACTGAAAAGAGTACTATTTTCATGCTCCTTCCCAAGTTCCCCCAAGAGAGTCTGCAACCACACCATCTCTTTACTTGCCTCTGTCACAGCTACATACTCTGCCTCCGTAGTGGACAATGCAACAACCTTCTGTAGCTTAGAAGTCCAAGATATAGCAGTACCGTCATAAGTAAAAACATACCCGGTTGTACTTCTTCTCCCATCGAGATCATTTGATGCCAAGTCTGCATCCACATAACCCACCAGCACCAAATTCTTGGCTTTGAAACATAGAACCTTGTTTGTGGTACCTCTCAAGTATCGCAGGACCCACTTCACTGCTTCCCAATGTTGCTGGCCCGGATCACCCATGAACCGGCTTACTTCTCCCACTGCATGAGCAATATCTGGTCTTGTACACACCATGGCATACATGATGCTACCAATTACTGTGGCATATGGTACCCTCATCATTTGAGCACGTTCCTCCATATTCCTTGGTGACTCCTTTCTTGAAATTTTGAACTGACTGCCCAATGGAACACTCATAGGCTTTGACTCTAACATGTTGAATCTTTCCAAGACCTTCTGAATGTAACTCGCCTGCGAAAGATACACATTTCCCGTCGCCTCATCACGTTCAATCCTCATGCCCAAAATCTGTTTTGCCTCTCCAAGATCCTTCATGGAGAACCGTTCTGATAACTGCCTTTTCAACTTATGTACTTCTCTTGCATCAGCTCCTACGATCAACATATCATCAACATATAGCAAGAGAATAAGAAAGCTATTGTCAAACCTCTTGTAGTAGCAACAATGATCAGTGTGGCATCTCTGGCAATCAATCTCCATCTTAAAGTTGTCAAACTTCTTGTACCACTACTTTGGAGCTTGTTTTAGACCATACAAGCTCTTCTTCAACTTGCATACAAGTTGCTCCTTTCCCTTCTTTACAAACCCCTCAGGTTGTGTCATGTATAACTCCTCCACCAAGTCACCGTGGAGGAATGCCGTCTTCACATCCATCTGATGCAACATCAAGTTTTCTGCAGCTATCATACTCAACGCCATTCGAATAGTGGTTAGTTTCACAACAGGAGTAAAGACATCAGTATAGTCAATACCATGTCGCTGTTCAAACCCCTTGACAACCAGCTCGGCTTTGTAGCGTTTGCTACCATCAGCTTCATTCTTAACTCTATAGACCCACTTGCAGTGCAAAGCCTTCTTGCCTTTAGGGAGCTCAACGAGTTCCCAAGTGCCTTTCAGCAGAAGAGAAGCTAACTCGTCATCCATTGCAATTCTCCATTTCTGTCCGTCTACATTCTGCTCTGCCTCTGTATAACAATCAGGTTCACCACCATCAGTAAGTAACAAGTAGTAGTTAGAGGGCGAATACCTTTCAGGCGCACGTCACTCTCTAACTGGTCTCTGCAGTGGATTTTCCAATGGTGGTGGGGTCATTGGTTCTTCGATAAGAACCTCCTCTTCTTCATTCTGACTCTTCTTACTCCCACTCGAGTTTGAGACGTCTAACTCGATTTCTTGGGTATTGGTCTTGTCAGAATTTGATGCCTTCAAACTGTCTTTGTACATTACCTGTTCATTGAAAACCACATCTCTACTGCGGATGATCTTTCGGTTATTCTCATCCCAGAGTCTATAACTGAACTCATCGCCACCATAACCAATAAACGTACACTTAACATATTTAGCATCTAACTTACTTCTATCAACAGAACTAATATGAGCATAAGCAACACAACCAAAGACACGCAAGTGAGACAGATTTACCTCTTTTCCCGTCCATATTTCCTCGGGTATTTTGTTCTCCAATGGAACTGATGGACCTCTATTAATTAGATATGCTGCTGTGTTTATTGCATCTGCCCAAAACATCTTAGGCAGCCCACTCTTCAGCCTCATGCATCTAGCTCGCTCATTCATAGTTCTATTCATCCGTTCTGCAACTTCATTCTGCTGGGGAGTTCCTCTCACAGTCTTCTCCATGCGAATCCCATTCTTTGCACAATATTCCTTGAACTCACGGAGTTCATATTCACCTCCATTGTCAGAACGAATACACTTTACCTTCAGCCCCGTATCATTCTCTACAAGGGCTTTCCACTTCCTAAAAGTATCAAATGCATCAGTTTTATTTTTTAGAAAGTAAATCCATACCTTTCGAGTAGAGACATCGATGAAGGTCATGTAATACTCCGAACCACCAAGAGACTTCACAGGCGCTGGTCCACATAAATCGCTATGCACCAACTCCAGCTTTTCTGCCTCAAGGTTCTGCCACCTCTCGAGAAACTGACCCTTCTCTGTTTCCCGAAAACACAGTCCTCGCATATGCCAACTTCAACAGATTTTAGCCTAGGAAGTCTCCCTTTCGAACACATTACCTTCATTCCTTTCTCGCTTATGTGACCCAGCCGATAGTGCCATAAATCAACATTAGTCGTAGCTCCTGCGAGATCAATGCAGTCCTTTGAGTTAATTGTAGTATACAACGTACCCTCCTTCTTTCCCCGCGCTACTATCATAGCTCCTTTGCTAATCTTCCAATTGTTGCTGCCGAAAGTCACTAAGTATCCCTCTACATCAAGCTGCCTGATTGAAAGCAAATTTCTTTTCAATCCTGGAATGTGCCTCACACCATTCAACTTTAATGTTGTTCCGTTTGGTGTGGATATCCGAACATCTCATTTTCCCATGATCTTCAAGGGCTCATCATCAGAAAGGTAGACTTATCCGAATTCCCCAGACACATAATTCTCCATTATTTCATCATCACTGCAAGAATGGAATGATGCTCCAGAATCCAACACCACGATTCCAGCGGACTACTGACACTTAAGACCAACGCATCTTCAACATCATATGTGGCTGTGTTGGATGTCTCCTTCTGTCCCTTCTCGTTCTGCCCCTTCTTGTTTTTCTTAGGTGTTGTACACTGGTTCCTGTAGTGACCAAACTCGTCAAAATTCCAACACTGAATTGAGTATTAGTCTTTCTTAGATTGACTCTTTCCTCTGGACTTTGATCTGCCATGACTTTTCCTACTCTTTGATATGCCCCTATCCTCCGTGTTCAGCGCTGACCCTGGAGTAGATCCAGACTCTTTTCTGCGAACCTCCTCGCTGATCATCAGATCACTCACTTCGTCAAGCTTCAGTTTATCTTTAGCAGATGAAGCGCTAACTGCAGTTACTTTGGCAGCCCAACTATCTGGCAAAGAAGATAACAAAACTAGGGCAAGTACCTCATCACTGAATTCGATCCCAACTGAACACAACTGTCCAATGATCATATTGAACTCGTTCAGATGTTGCTGCACGGGTGTGCTCTCCGACATTCTGAGGTTGAACAACCGTCTGATCAAATGAACTTTGTTTGTGGTTGTGGGCTTCTGATACATCTCCTCCAAGATCTCCAGCATCTCCCTTGCGGACTTGGCTTTAGTCGTGTGGTAGGCTACGTTCATGGACAGCGATAAGCGTATCGCACTCATCGTCTTTCTGTTCAACAGATTCCACTCCTTCTGTTCCATATTTTCGGGTTTCACCTCCTCTTCTAAGGGCACGTACAGATCTTTACCAAAGAGATAATCCTCTATCTGCATCTTCCAGAACCCGAAATTTGATCCGTCAAACTATTTGATTGAAATCTTCTGATCGTTCATCGTGGCTACTCCCTTCGAACACACAGCTCTGATACCAGTTGTTAGGAATTTGTACGCACGCACACGATAACGAAAAGAATAAACACAAGATTTGTTTACCCACTTCGTCTTGCAACTACGTCTGGGGGCAATACCAAGCCAGGTTTTTCACTATATTTTTCGGATACTGATTACAATAAGAAGATATCAATTTAAAGAGCATTCGCCCTAACCCTAAGCTCATTAGGATCAACTGGGCCGAAGAAAAATGGGCCCCAAAAATTCGGTCATGTATAACCGTTATGGGGCTCGTGATTCAGTCAATTTTAGACTCCACACTCCAACAATCTCCCACTTGGAGACTAAATCGTCAATGTAACCATATCTTCTTGTTTCTCCTCCCTTGTCCGCCTGGCATCGCCTAGCCTTATCTTCAAGTTCCAAGGCTAATTGAAGCTATGCATAGCTTCAACCTTTCTAAGTTCACCACCTTAGTAAACATGTCTGCTGGATTCTCATTTCCAAGTATCTTCATAAGCTGCAAGATCTTCCTTTCCAAAAGATGACGAATGTAGTGATACTTCAACTCAACATGCTTTGTCCTGGTGTGAAACGCCGGATTCTTTGCAAGAAATATAGCACTTAGACTATCACTGAAAAGAATACTATTTTCGTGCTCCTTCCCAAGTTCCCCCAAGAGAGTCTGCAACCACACCATCTCTTTACTTGCCTCTGTCACAGCTACATACTCTGCCTCCGTAGTGGACAATGCAACAACCTTCTGCAACTTAGAAGTCCAAGATATAGCAGTACCGCCATAAGTAAAAACATACCCGGTTGTACTTCTTCTCCCATCGAGATCATTTGATGCCAAGTCTGCATCCACATAACCCACCAGCGCTAAATTCTTATCTTTGAAACATAGAGCCTTGTCTGTGGTACCTCTCAAGTATCGCACACGATAACGAAAAGAATAAACACGAGATTTGTTTACCCAGTTCGTCTTGCGACTATGTCTGGGGGCAATACCAAGCCAGGTTTTTCACTTTATTTTTCGGATACTGATTACAATGAGAAGATATCAATTTAAATAGCATTCGCCCTAACCCTAAGCCCATTAGGATCAACTTGGCCGAAGAAAAATGGGCCCCAAAAATTCGGTCATGTATAACCTTTATGGAGCTCGTGATTCAGTCAATTTTAGACTCCACACTCCAACAATCTCCCA
>JAPKLY010000096.1:816613-848363 GCA_026898435.1 Prunella vulgaris
GAGACTAAATCGTCAATGTAACCATATCTTCTTGTTTCTCCTCCCTTATCCGCCTAGCATCGCCTAGCCTTATCTTCAAGTTGGATCGCCGTTATGGGGCTCGTGATTCAGTCAATTTTAGACTCCACACTCCAACATATTATATATATATATATATAATTAATTTAGTTAATTTTGTGTAAAAAAGGATCATTTAATTAAAATTTTTGTCAAAGTGTTGTTTTGGCCGGTCCAACGAGTGACCTGTCTGACACGATTTTTACAATTTTTGAGCACTTTTCAGGCGCTTTTAAAAATGTCCGGTCCAACGTACTAACGTGGTCCGGAGAGGTGTCCGAGTAGCGGTCGGACCGGTCCGACCGGCCGGTCCGATCCGCTTTTTAAAACACAGCTAAGAATGTGTTAGCTACATCCACTGGTAGAATTGAGTATCCAAATTATTATGATGGTCTCAGTGAATTATAGAGTACAAAATGAGTTAGATCAAATTATATGACAATTTATTAAATCCTTAATAGACTAGGACTAAAATACATACCCTAAACTCAAATTGAGCCCAAACATAACATATATTGTCCAACTCTACACATGGATTATGGTTCAAGAAATCCCAACATTATACAAAGTGTCATTACTTTAAGATTCACATATACACACAATTTAGAGAGTGTTTGATTAAACTTATTTTTAACATCTTATAACGTCTAACATCCTATAAGTTGTTTGAAGAGCTAGAAGATGTTATTATTAAGTAACTTATAAGTTGTTGAAGTGTTGCCTAATACAACTTATAATTTTTTTTTAATTATTTATCATATTTTTTTAGAAATTTAATTTTAATAGAAAATAAATATTATTTTACTTTTTATGTTGAGGTAGGGGTTAGACAGTGGTGGCAGGGTAAGAGCTGAGGCGGGTGGAAGGGGATGGGGGCTGTGAAGAAAATAAATTAGAATACCTCAGTTTGTTTTTTTGCAGCTTATAAGATGTAAGGAGCTTATTTAAAATCTTATAAGTTGTTAAACATCTTATTTTACCAAACAGGTACTTATAAGTTTCTAACAACTATTAAGGTATTTTAAGGAGCTTATAAATTCAGTCAAACACCCTCTTAATTATTTCTTCACTTTTTAAATTCCTACTTATTCCTTCTTTTTTTTTCTTTTTTTGAAAAATATGCATTTTATAGAATGAAGAGTTTTACCGAACGGATGGAGACTTTTTTCTAAAAGTACTTATTTTTTTAAGTAGAAACATACCAGCCAAGCACAACTATCAGTATTACAACCCCCAGGTATGCTACTTCCCAATAAAATTCGGAATATCGACTCCTACCCAATCCAGAGGATACTGAGATTCCAATGCCAAAGCTGCCAGCTTATGCGCCCGTCCATTGTTAGCTCACGATGTGTGGATTACATGTGTGTCTGGATGCGCCTCCGTTATCTCCCAAATATTCCTTACTATCCTCTTCGTAATGTCCCAAGCATTTCTCTTTATTTGCTACAACTTTTGTTGCCCCAAGTGAATCCGTAACAACAATAATACTGCCCCAGTGCATTCTTGAGCATCTTCTTAATCCCTGTAGAACCGCTTCAAGCTCAGCCGCCAAGACATGCTCAGGAAAGTAGATTCTCTTTCCCCCAGCACAACTTATATTCCCTTTGTCTTATATGATATAACCAACAACAGCATGTTTGTATGTCTCATTATATCATGCATCCACCCACACAGACCCGTTGTCACGCACACATTTGTTCCCTTGCGAGCCTTTCTTTGACGCATTCGTTTCACCCATTTCTGCCAATAACGTATTAACATGTTGATAATTGTAGAGAAATGAGATGGCCCAGTCTACCGAAATAGGTTTGTGCTTCCCTTCCTTACCATCATCAACATCCGTTTCATGCTTTCACAACACTTCTTCCATATTGTCCATAGCACCATAATAATTTCTTCTTTTGTCCACCCCTTTCCTTGTTCAAAAATTTTCGGGATGATCACCTTAATATTCTTCCTTTTCCCGGCTTTATGATATACCACAATCCCATTGACTTCCAAACCTGTTTTACCTCTGTGCAAAATAACAGGGCATAACTTGTGTCACTCCAGTGGCAGCCACACAACCTATGTAAAAAACAGATTCGCTTCTGTTGGAACAGCTTCATTCATGATATTCCACGAGAAGACTCGCACCTTAGGTGGAATAGTGAGCTTCGAAATCTTTTCTCATTCTCCTTGATCAAGTCTTTCTTTGTTTGGAGACTCTTCATTTCTAGCTTTCAAAGACTTTTCCCACTCCATTTCATACCCGGATCTCACCGAGTATTTACCTTTCGGAACCCCTATCCAATATTTGTTGTCTCGTTCCGCCTCTACTTCTATTTTTGTTTGTAGTATAGTCTCCGCCTCAACTGGAAAAAAACTTGTCTAGCTCCTCATTCCAAGTTCCAAATTGTTAAATAAACTTGTCCACCGTCGAGCCACTTGCAATTCTCGACATAATCCTCCCAATAGGCATCTTCTTTATCCAAGCTTCCTTAAAAATTCTTATATAGTTTGCCTTAATTTTTCTAAAAATAATTATTAAAAAGGTAAACAATAAAGAGTTGGTACAGTATTTTGGATCCCCACGGTGCATGCATCATGTGTTGTAGGGAAAATAAAGTTTTTTATCCCTTAACTTTTTTTTACTTTGTTTTTAGTTCTATTATGTTTGGACTTTTATTTTTCATCCTATAGGTTTAGAAATATGAGTTTTTAGTCCTACAACCGGGAGTTGAAGGTTATCCAACCGTTAATGATGATGTGGCACAATTTTTTCCCTAGTTTTTATGTATTTAATTGTATATAACTCCAAATTGGGTCACTTTTTTTTTAAATTCACCAAAAATTAATTCCTTTTTGTTTCTAATTTATTTATGTATATATTTAAACAATTATTTTAATTCTATAAATTTAATATTTTACACTACTAAAAAATTAATTTGCTAGTTTTTTAATCTATTTAACTGTATATAAACCCGAATTGAGCGACGCTCTTTTTTTAAATTCATCAAATTAATTCATTTTTGTTTTTACTTCAATTAAAATTTATTATAGCGCAAAGTATTATATTTATAAAATTTAAAAAAAATTAGTAAAATATCTATATAAATGACTTAAAAAATGAATTAATTTGATGACTTAAAAAACATCACTTGATTTGAATTTATGTACAATTAAATACATAAAAAGCTAACAAATTAAATTTTCTTAGTGGGTATAAAATATTAAATTTATAGAATTAAAAAAATATTTAAATATATATAAATAAATTAGAAACAAAAAGGAATTAATTTGATGAATTTTTTTTAAAAAAATCTTGACTCAATTTGAAATTATATACAATTAAATAAATAAAAAAATAAGGAAAAAATTGTGTCACATCATCATTGTCGGTTGGGTAACCTTCAACTCCGGGTTGTAGGACTAAAAACTCTTTTTCTTCTTTTTTTTAATTTATAGGACAAATAACAAAAGTCGAACATAATAGGACTAAAAAAAATTTAAAAAAGTTAAGGGATAAAAAACTCTATTTTCCCTATTATTTCATGCGTAAATTCTCTCCCTTACGCTATCACCTATTTATAAATACTTATTGAATGAAGAAATTATATTATTGTTTACCATTATTTTTAACTTAATGTTTAATTAATAATTAAATTTGGGGCCTCACTAACCATATATTAAGTTAGTACAAGGTTATTGACACTACCATTTTGGGAAATACACTACTTTGAATATGTTCGACATTTTTTTTTGAAATTTTTAAAAATTTGTGGCAAAAAAATTCAAAAAAAAATTTAATTTTTACACTAAGTGCGAAAAAAAATGCTGAAAAATAAAAAAATTTAGAAAAAATTTACCAAACAAAGAATAGTGTATTTATACGGGTAATGTATTTACTAAAAAGGTTAGTGCGATTAACCTGGGCCATTAAGTTAAGGCTTTACTAAGCCCATTTAATATATCTCATCCGCAGTCCATCCAATGCACACCACTCTCATTCTCATTCAATCCCACAGTGCTTCTCCCATACACTATTCGTCGGTAAAGGTAAGTAAGTAAGGACATGACACTTAACAAAAGAAAAGGACGATATATTTTTTTTCTTGGGAATTGAATGTGTTGATTTGTAGCAAATTATTTAATTTTGAAGAAAATTATGTATTAGCAACAATATTAATTCGTTCCTTTATTAGTATTGAATGTTAACAATTTTTGTAGCCTGTTACTCACATTGTATACTTTTGCGGATTTCTTCACAATTTTTTTTTCTTTAAATAGTTATACATTTTTTTTTAAAGTTAGGCGGGTATGAAACGGTTATACCGGTATACTGGTATATATTTTTTCCATACCGATATTTCAATATAGTATAACGAAACTCTGGTTAATGTTACTGACAACCTTAAGGTGATTAAACTGTCTATTCCTTTAATTTAGACACGAATAAAAATGTTATATATTTTGGACATTAATTAATAATTAGTAGTATTGTATAAGAGGGTCTGCCACATACAATGTGAACACACTCATAAAGTCACCATTTCAGTCTTGTGCACTCATTCAACAGTTGAAACAGTTTATACTGAAAAGTGAGTGTTGATTATATTGAAAAATTGCTGATTGATATACTGAAAAGTTTAACAGTGTAAATTTTTTCAGTATAAACAACTTTAATTATTAAGTGAGTGCACCATAAATACCAATTGTATATGAAACCTTCCCTTTGGTTTCAGTTTTATGGTCATACACTCAATGATTTTACTTCTTTTTTTTCAATATTGGTTCCTCTTGGTGTCAATATTAGTCATATAATTGTGCAGGATTAAAGTTGGACATGGCTAAAGATAAAGGACGAGTCCTGATAGGGCGGCTGGCATATACTTTATAAATTACTGTTATTAGCCAAAATATTTACAAAACTTAACATCTACTCCCTCCGTATCTCTATAAGTTGCTCGTTGCTTTTGGGCACACGAATTAAGGTAAAAGTGAAAAAGTATAAGTAATGTAATGGAAAAAGTGAAAAAATATAAGTGATGTGATGGAAAAATGTGAAAAAGTATGAGTTATATGATGGAGAAAAGTGAAAAAGTAATGAAAATAGTGTAAAAAGTATTGAAAATAATAATAAAGAAGTGAATAGTTTTTTTTTTTTTTTGATCGGACAATGTTAGTTGTTAGTAGTTAGAAGTTAGTTCACCAAGTCTCCTTACATCCCAAGAATATCTCCAAGTCCACCCTTATATCTCCCTCCTAATTCGTTCCCAAAGGGAATCGAACCCAGGTCACTCACTCAAGTGAGGAGCCTGGTGGCCAGGTGAGCTAGCTCCCTTGGTTTCCAAAAAAGGTAAAAAAGCGATGAGCAATATATAGTGGAACGGACGAAAATGGCAACATGAGCAACTTATAGTGAGACAGAGAGAATATATATTATGTTGATGTTACAGTGTTTCAGCAATGGTAGATACAAGACGTCTGAAGCAGACAGTAGTGGTGAATGAGAGGGTAAGAATGTCTACTCGGCTAAAAAACATAATAAAATATAAATTTTTTACTCTTTATTAATTTGTAAAAAGAAATTAAAAGTTTAATATATTTTCAAAAATATTAAAAAAATTAACAAAAATTACAAAAATGTATAAATTAAAAAACCATTTAACAAAATAAAAAAATTCATAAATATTTTTTAAAAAAACTAAATTGTTTGAAGTATACATTAAATATTAAAAATAAAAAATAATACAAATAAAAAATAAACAAAATTTTGTAAATAATTAAAAAATAAAATAAATCTTCAAAATTTATTAAGTTAAGAAGTATTTGAATAAAATTATTTAAGCCTAATTAAAATTTGAAACATATTAAATAAATCAAACTTAAAAAATCAGTTTATATAAATGGAAAATAAAAAATATATAAAAAATAAACAAAATCTTCAAAACATACTAAAAATATTAAAAGAAAATCTTCAAAAATAAAGATAAAATCAGATTTTTCTTAAAATTCAATTAAATTTCATAAATAATTAAATTAAAAGTCAATTATACTTTAATTTAAATTTATCTAGAATTAAAATTTGGACTTTTTTAAATTTATTTCTTAGTTTAACTACTCTTAAAGATTTAATTGGATTTTTAAATATTTTTTTAGCTTTACTGGTTTATTGGAAGATTTAGTTGATCCATTTTATTATTTTTAGAATATATTTAATTTTAAAATTAAATAACTTAAAATATTAAAATTAAAGACAACAAAATTTAAAAAAGAATAAATTAATGGGAAGATTAAAAAGGGGTGCATTTATAAGAATCAAAACACTAATAGATAATCAAACTTTAACAATTACATAGAGGTGAAAAAAATTTCAAAGAATTCATTTTATTTACAAGATTGTCATTTTGACACAAAATGACAAGACATGTTAACCACAAAGAAAAATATTGATTACTTTTCGACGATATGTCCGACGATAATATTTTTGGCGACCTTTTTTCTGAAAATATTTTCGGCAACCATATTTTTCGATAATATTTTCGGCGATCATATTTTTTGGCAACCATATAACTAATATTTATTCTGGCGATCATATAAATCATATTTTGTACCAACTTTAACAAACTTAATAGCTTTTTCAAAGCATTTTGGAATTTGAAGATGTTTCACCATCATATCCTAAAAAAATGAAATTTATCTTACCAACTATTAAAGCTTCATCTAACACAGAAGAACCTTTTGAAATTTTCTTAATACTTAAAGATGAATTTTTCAATTCATCTTTTAGTTTAGAAATTTCAAGGTTTTTTCTGGTTAATAGGACTTCAAGTATAGTCAGAGACTCACTACAATCATTGTTCTCCAAACACATGGATTTTACAATACTATCCAGAGATTCAACCTTGGTAATCAATTCTTTATAGTCTAGTTTGCAAGGATTTTGATCATCATGTGATGTTCCTGTCTCAATAAATAACTCATTAGAATATTTTGATGATGAATTTGGATCTGATTCTTCTAATGTTACACAACATGTTGGAACATTTGTATTAACATCAGATTGAACAGAATCCAAATCATCATCCAAGAAATCATCATATTCAATTCTGCCAGAAAATACAGATTCTTCATCTTTTTTAACATATGTTCCTCATCAGAATTATCACTAAGAGTAGCACTAAAATTTAGTTTTTTTCTTATCAAAGTATTTGCACATTCATTAGCATAATGTTCATAACCAGAGCATACTCTACATTGAATAGATTTTCTAAATTCAGGATCATACCTGTCAGTCTTACCTTTATTACTAGAACCAAACACCTTTGATTGACTAGTATTAGCTGACCTTTCTGGTGTAAATGGTGAGTAGTTGATTTCAAACTTGGGTTGCTTCTTTGAGGTACTGCTCTTCTTCTTCAGAAAGGCTTTGATTTGTTTGGTGAGATAAGAAATGTGGTCCAGATTGTTGGCACATAGATCAGCACCATTATCATCATCCGACTCAACTTCAGTCACAAATGATGAACTTTCAGCATTTGCGGATGATTCACTCTTGAAGACAACTAATTTCTTCTCATCATTCACTTCATCTTTAATTGAAGTGTTCATTTCATATGTTTTCAATATACTGATTAGTTCATTTTGACTAATTGTATCTGTATCCTTAGCTTCTTCGATTACACAAATTTTTGCATCGAATCTCTCAAGAAAAGTACGCAAAATCTTGTGAACCAATCTGGTATTGGAACTACGGTCACCAAGTACTTGTGCTTTATTAGCAATTTCAATTGTCTTCTCATTGTAAGAAGATATAGACTCATCATCCTTCCTCCGCAGGTTCTCAAACTTTGTACCCAACATGTATAGCTTTGTTCTTCGTACACTTTCTGAACCCTCACAATGCTCTTGAAGCTTATCCCAAGCATTTTTAGCACTGACACAGTTACATATGATTTAAACATAATCATATCAACTAAGACAAAGATTGCATTCAATGCTTAGAATTATAGCTTGTTATGTTGCTTTCATCATTGGTCAAATCCAATTCCCTCTTGACAATTATTTCACCTTCAGGATCTGGTTTATTTCTGGGGACAGTCCATTCTGATAAAACACTCCTCCAGGCACGTTCATCAATGGACTTGATGTACATCCCCATTCTATGTTTCCAGTATGCATAATTCTTACCATCAAGAATGTGTGGTCTAAGTGTTTATGTGAAAGGATACTCTATTTCAGAAGACAATAAAGAAACTGAATAGAATTGACCCAAAAGAAAAGAAAATTAAAAACAAAAACACACAACATGATCTCAACTTAGTATGTCAAGTTGGTGGCTCTGATACCAACAGTTTGTTTCTAATTTGGTGTGCGTGAAAACTGGATGAACAAATTTCTGTGTGTCATATTGTAAAAAAAACAAATGAATAATATATCAGATTCATTCTAATATAAACAAACAAAAGTTTTGATTTTGGGAGATAAAATAAAGTTAGTAACATATTAACCAAAGTGATGTTACTCGGAATGTTGGCACATTCAGTGCAATACTTAAATAGTTAAAGACACAGAAGAGTCGGACTCTATTTTGCAAATGCATAAAGTTTTTCATAGACTATATAATAATCTATGATGCCATCAGGCCGAAACAATTCACTATTAAGAAACAATTTGGTCTAGATGAATCTAAAGTGACAAAATGTAAAATATACTTGTCTAAAATAATCTATCGAGGAATGCTAAAGAAACGTTATCTACTAACATCCTGGATAAATCTCGAGAAACAATGACCCTACTAGTCTGGATGCGCTAAACACTCAACAGCTAGTACTCGATTGCATCTAGTTGAATTGTCGTCTCTATCTATAGTTCTACTCTTAGATCCTTTGAGAATGATCTAGAAAATCTTCAAGTAATTGTCCAGTAACTGTCAATGTTGTTCTTTTGTTAACCACCAGTGTTCCAACATCAGATGCAACATCATAACTGTCGGTAAAACTGGCAGTTACTCTCTCTCTCGTGATATGTAACCCCGTGATCTAGAATTCTCCCCTTTATTCATCAGCGTGGTAGATTCTTCTGGAATCCTTCTGGAATATTGGAGAATGATCTTGATCGTTAATGCTACAGTCATCAACACTGAGAGCAACGTTAAGTGCAACATGAGAATAAAAATAGTAACACTTGAAAAAAAAAGGTTAAATTATTGATGTTGTGTCAATCAAAGTAACATTAGTGATAATATCAACATCAACAATACCTCATATTGTGGTCACATTGAAGTAGATATTAGATGTCACATTTTACAATAATAAAGAATAAATAAATAATTGTAATATTTTAACATATTTAGTTATTAATGTAATTTAATAAATTGCGTATGATAAGTACCTTGTTTAGATTTTGATGTGTGCAAAATATGTATTCTTATTAAACTGAAACTAATACTTTGTTACAAGAAAATTGGCTAAGGAAGTTATATTTGTGAAAGGGAAGTTTGCAGTTGTACATTTGATTAGTCTACAGCTAAACATGACCTTACAGCTGTAATGTTATTCGTACAGCTAGTTTCTTTATTTTCAGGATTCTACAGCTGTATAGTTCAAGACCCTACAGCTGATTCAACCGTTTGAAGACTGAAGTACAAGTTCAAGTGTTAATGAAGATTATCAAGACCCTTAAGCTCAAATTAATATAGCAATTTTGCACTCACTATAAAGTACTTAAGAGGAGTTGATCACAAAGAATCTGAATGTTTATTGAGGATTAAATCAAGTCAACCAGAATTCTGTGAATGAAGACAAATAGTACAACCTGTACTATTCTGTGTGAAGGATGAGGACCACTTCACACATGCAAGGTTATAGGGAGTAAGAAGAGCCTTATCCTGAATTCAAATTTGAATTTCTCAACGGATAAGACATACCTCTTCATCTATAAATAGAGGAAGTTCTCAGAGGCAGCAACAACAACAACCTGAGCATTCAACCTAAGCAAGTCTACAGCCAACAAATTTGAGAGAGAAAACTTATTTTCTTTGTTATTCCCTGTGATTCATAGGAAAGTGGGTTAGGATTTTCTTAGAAAGAATCACTATTGTTGTTGTTCCCTCACTTGTTTTATTATTTCTACTTTGTGTAGATATCTCTTTGTGAGGTTTTGTTAACTCTTTGTGAGTTATTTATTCTGAGTGAATAGGATAGTAGTTAATCTCTTGTTAGAATAGAAATTTGAGTGAATCTAATTCTAAGGGGGAACTACTTGTATTGATCTTTGTGATATGTTCTTAGTGAATTTGACACATAAATGGTGTAACAGTGGATGTAGGAGGTCTTATTCATAGACTCTGAACCACTATAAATTTTGTTTTATTTCTATTGTTTATTTAATTTCTGTATTGCATATTTATCTTTATTGTTACATTCATCATGCTTCTAAATTACTGCATAAAATTTTTGTGTTTTTCATAAAGGAACTGGACTCTACAGCTGTAGACTTCTCTAAGTCACTCAGCTGTTAAGTTTATTCATATTGTTTTTCATTAACACTTACACTTATTTCCACTGCATATTAGAGGTTTCTCAATACACTTTTAAGTGTGAGAACCCCTCTGATATTTTGTCTACAAGTTGATTATTTTATTTGCAAGTTTTATAACTCTGCAGCTGCAGACTTCTTAAGTCCACAGCTGTAACCTTTGTGGTTCATAAAACCTCTTGTAGACTCCTTGTTTTTAAACTTAAAAAGAGTTACTGTAAGGTTCTAGAATTCCTTTTTGAAAAGTTTGAACACTTGTTTTGATTTTCAAGGTCTATTCACCACCCTCTAGACCTTGACCACTTAAGGGACCAACAGCGTACCAAATCCTCCATATGTATTCCTCAAATCCAGTCAGATGTACCTCGTATTGTTTGGGAGACACATATTGAGGTACCCCATATTGTGGTCAAGCATCTACCAAATTTACAACAACAAAATACAAATTTAAAGAAAATAAAAAATATATTAGTGCATCAATTATACAAATCGTCATTCTTATCTCATTCACTTCACATCTTCATTTCATTCATATGTTCATTTTATTTATCTATAATATCATTCCATCGTAATAATCATACCATAATAGCACAAAATAAGAATATAAAATAATTAAATATGGAACTTAAATTGAGTCGAACAATTCTAGTATAATTTTAATCTAAAGTTATAAACTTGTCTAATTAAAATTAAGTTCACAGAGGTTCATTCCTATGTTGTAATATTATCCATGTTATCCAGTTGTGTTATACATATTTGATATATAAGATTCTATATTTCATTTTTTCACTGTGCTACTCTAACATTCCAATATTACTATTTTACACGTATAATATAATTATTATTCAGTAAGTATATTCCACCTACATAATAATTAAATAATTTCTGTAAAAATTAAATTATCTTATAATTTTTACTGGTTGAGTGACATTTTTTCAATAACAAATGCCAATATAAACTGCACAATTTTTTTTATTAAGGCTAGTCTATAAAAAAATACAAATATTATAAAAACACTTCTAATATATATATGCATTTTTCGCAAAATTAAATTCAAAATTAATGGTTTCTAATTTTGTGTGTCACATAACTAGTCGACAATGGGTATATTGACAGAATTATCAGTAGGGGTGTAAATGAGTCGAGTCGAGTAATGTTGAGCTCGAATTCGACTCGAAAGCAATACTCGAAGCTCCAAACTTGACTCGAATTCGATCGAGCTTAATTTTTTTAGCTTGAGCTCGACTCGGCTAAGAATTCGACAAACTCGAGTTCGACTCGACTCGACTCGAGAATTTTGTCATTTTAATAAAATGAAATATTAAACAAATTTTAGTTCTTTTTTTTAATCTAAAATTCAAGTCCGGCTCGACTCGAGCTCGATAACTTTATTTATATATAAAAATTGATGAAAAAATATTTAATATTATACAAGCTCGATTAGGCTCGCGAATCTTTTCGAGCCGAGTATTTATAAACTCGAACTCGATAGTTATTCGAGTAGCTCGAACTCGACTCGATTTAATTCGAATCAATTTCAATCGTTTTATGAATCGAACACGAATAGATTACGAGTTGACTTGAGTCATTTATCCACCTAATTATCAATCATACTCTTAGCGATTGATTTTAAATCTATCTACACCTCTTCTCTCTATTTTGTTTATTTATTTTGAAAAGATTCCTGTACAATTTGCCATGTGGGTAGTATATATTTAAGAAGTGCAAATATAATATCTTTATCCTGACAGCCTGCAGGTGTTCTTAAATAAATATTTTACTTCGATTACGTGTATAGCAATTTGAAGGGATCGTGTAAGCGGTAGTTAAGAATATCAACGGGGGTGGGGACGTTCTTGCGGTCGCAGGCAGGAATCTCTCTCCCCATTACAGTGAACTTCGCGGGACCGCCCCGCTAGAGAATCCCCGTTCTCTGTATTAATATTTTAAAATTTTATTATTTTTAATAATTATTATTAACAAATATAAATATAAAATTATTAAATATACTAATATTTTTAAAATAAATAGTTAAAATTCAAAAGAGAAATTTAAAGAATGTTTAGAATACAAAATAAAAATTTTAATTATGTATATAATACAAAATATGTATTAAATTCAAAATACAAATTTAAAATCTAAAAAATATATTAATTACTTTATTAATTTAATTACTTATATTTTATGCATTATATATATAATTTATTTATATATAAAAATATATATTTATATGCATAAATAATGGACGGGGCCCGCGGGGAATGGGGCGGGGAATACAATCCAGTCCCCGCCCCGCCCCCGCCTACGGGACAAAAGTAATCCATGTCCCCGTCCCCATCCCTGTTGTCTTCGGGGATTTCCCGCCCCGCTGCCAAGCCTAGTGGTAGTATGGTAGATGGACAAACTATCATCAAGAAAGAAATATTATTATAAGGGTCACTTACATATTGGTTCAAAAAAATCACTATATTTACAAATTGGTTCAAAAAATTTGTACGATAGTATTTTCTTTTTCCACGGAAGCGTTTTTTGTTTTCGCACAGGACCAAGATGTAATTTTTGTCAATTTATTAAACCATTTTGCACTTTTCACTTATTATAATTAAGTTGGCGCATGTCGTTGAACCACAACATATAAATAAATAAATATATATATATATATATATATATATATAATAGATAAAATATAAAATGAAACTCCAACGTAAAATACTCCCTCCGTCCCAACATTTTTTCATATATTAGGTTGCACGTATATTAAAAAAAGTAAAATATGTGAAGTTAAATAATAAAATATAAAATTTGTATTTTATTGATTTTTGTGAGTGTGAGTTTTCTTTTTGAAGTGTGAAAAAAAAAATTGGAATATTATTCACATAAAGAAAAGTGTGAAAATTATCTTAGAATAGAAGGAGTAAGAAATTGCAAAACTTATTCATAATATAAAAATTTATACCACTAGATATACTTGATATTATTAGATACATGATTTAAAACTATAGTATAGTATCAGTGAATACAACCGATGATATCAATAAATATATTTGTAGTATATGTAATATTATAAAATATGTTCATAAAAGTTTTTGTGATGTGAAATATATGAATTTCACTCTCCATTACTTCGTAAAATATTAAAATAATTAATCAAAAATTTATAATTAAATTATGAATTTAATTAACAAATAAATTTTGGAATTGCTATAAATATATAATAATAATTTTATTTATTTATTTTAACTAAAAGTATTAAAATTTGAAAATAAAATTCTTAATTTTTTTTAAACTTTGTATGTTATATATATAATTTTCATATATGATTTAAAAGTATTAAAATAGAATTATCATATATATAATTTTTTTGTTGTATTTGTAAACTTTGTATGATATACTTTAAAATTAGTATTTTCTCTCGTGAGATACACTGTATCATAATTATATTATTTGTTGGGACAATCTGAGTATTTTGATTAGATCCCAAAACCCCTGATGAATTTGCCTAGGTACAGTTGTTCAGGTTTGTCTAGTTCAGGATAGTCAGGTTAGGAATTCAGTTCTGGGGGAACGTGCTGAAGACTGAAGAATATTGGAGTCGACCCAATTTACTGAAGTCTGAAGTGCAATCCATCCTGAAGAAGTCAGAGTCATTCTTACTGAAGCTGAAGAAAGAAGCCTGATGATCCGTCCTGAAGACAATCCTGAAGTACCATTGGCTGATGTTTCTACTGAGTACACTAAGCATACTCAGCACAGAACTTAGTCAGTGAAGAGTAAGTATAACCTATCAGGCTGTGCTGAATGCACATAAGACCTGACTTAGGCCTTGGTTCGTTTTACCTGAATCATGTAAGTCCAAAGCAAAAAGGTTACACATACTGGGCTGAATAACCTATCAAGCTGTGCTGAATGCACATAAGACCTGACTTAGGCCTTGGTTCGTTTTACCTGAATCATTTAAGTCCAAAGCAAAAAGGTTGCACATACTGGGCTGAATAACCTATCAGCCTGTGCTGAATGCACATAAAACCTGACTTAGACATTGGTTCAGTGTACCTGAATCGTGTAAGTCCAAAGCAAAAAGGTTATTTATGCTATGGGACAAGAGACAAAGAGAATGTCAGTAAGACTCCAATAAGACAAACATTCAGGCAGAGTTATTTACAAGAGACTCAGAGTATTAAATGTACGAGGAAGGACAAATGTCTGAAGATCAACTAGCCGTTAGAAAGGAAAGCCAATGATCTTTCGACAAGTATGTACGGAGTCTGCGTAGCATTTAATGCGGCATTTAATGCGTCTCAGAGTTGCAGGCGGCAGGACAAAATTGCTAGATTAAGCATGGCAATTAGGTCAAACAGTACATCTAGCCTGCAACCACCCTAAAATAGGAAAGATTTGATTAGATCTCCTCCAACGGATCTATTTTGAATCTTGCCTATAAATATGGAGAGCCTTGCAACCATTCAAGGCTAACGGGAAATTTCCAAGCGAAAGCTCTCAAGAATCCAAGCACTCAAAGCATACTTTGAACAACACTCTGCAATTAAATTTCCCTAGTGTTGTAGTAGGATTCTCTCTGTATTTGCTTAGATCGATAGCTCTAATATTTAGCATTGTTTTGTACTGCTAGAGCTATCCTAGTTGGAAACCAAGAATACCAAACCACTCAGGGTGTGAGATTGGTTGGTTAGAAGGAGTGGGACTTGTAAAACGCCCAGGGGTCAGTTCCTAAGAGAGGAAGTTGGCTATTCGTGTCCCTTGGCACGTAAAACCCAAGTACCTATCCTCAGGGTTTTGAGGATAACTTCCTGCTAAATCAGGTCGTGGACGTAGGAGTTGGTTATCTCTGAACCACGTTAAAAAGACCCTTGTGTGCTGATTTACATTCTTGTTCAGGATCATAACTGTCATCATACTAAACTGAACATTCTGCATTGTCTTTATATTCAGGACTGAATCAATCATCCTGAATCCTAATACTGTGCACTCAGCCTTAACCACCAGTTTACTAAGCAAACTCAGAGAAAACGTTTTCAGAAACTAAAACGAGTAGAAGCTAAGGGCTCACTTTCTGCACGTACTCTAGCTCACTGAGATAGTAGTCCAACTGACTGGCTTCCGAGCAGTCAGTAGGTTAGTTATCTCTACTGAGAGTCCTAGCACTTTACTCACACTCAGCTTATCTGACTCGTTACTGAACGGTCCCTGCTGCCCCTGTGGACCCTCAGCTTACTAAGTAATTCAGGAAATCCTGACTGAGCGTGTTAGAGCATTTTCTGAGTCTTTTAGAAAAATCTGAAATCAGTGTATTCCCCCCATACACTGATTATACTCGTTTCGGGACCAACAAGTGGTATCAGAGCAGTGGTTCAAAAGACCACTGACTTTGTTTACCAACAGTTTCTGAGGAGAAACTTTTGGTGGTCAACTGAACAGATTTGTTTCTGAAAACTTGCATACATGGCATCCGGTTCTAAACGCCTTGAAGGCAGTCTTCCTGAATTCTCTATTGATAATTATGACTATTGGAAATTCAGGGTACTCGCACATCTCTATTCCATCCATGATCAGATGCCATTGGTGATTGAGCAAGGTCCGATCAAATTCATGAGGAATCTTCAGACGACCTGGCCCGTTGCTGGCAATGTTCCTGTTCCAACCGCCGGAGATGAAGAAGTGGAGAGGTCCGCGCTTAATTCTGATCAGATTAAGCAAATCGGACTGGATAATGTTGCTAAGAACATTATACTCCACACCGTTTCTTACGAGAATTCGGTCAGACTCATGCACCTGAAGACGGTAAAGGAGATCTGAGTTGCCTTGAGGGAGATGAGTGAGGGATCAGAAAAGATCAAGGAGAACAAGAGAGATCTTGCGATCAGGAAGTTTGAGGCCTTCCGGATGTTAGAGCGAGAGTCCATCGATCAGATGGAAGCTCGGTTCATTAAGATGATGAACGAGCTAGCAACCCTTGGGAAGGAGTTTCCCAAGAGGGAGGTGTCTTCTAAAATTCTGAATTGTCTCCCTGAAAGATGGGATACAGGAGTGATTTTGTTAAAGAACACTCAGGATCTCACCAACATTACTCACTCTCACCTATTCTCAGAGCTTAAGGCTCTGGAGTTCAACCTCGATAAGAGGAAGAAGAAGGGTGTTGATAGTGAGGAAGTCAGTGAGGAGAAGACTCCTGAAAATGAGAAGAGCGTGGCTCTTAAAGCTACTCCTGAGCCTGAGGCTGGATCTGGCTCTAAGTCTCTGAAGGACATGAACAAGGATGAGCTGGCCTTGGAATATAGCCTGATGGCGCGGCGTTTCGAGAAATTAAACTCTCGATTCGGAAGGTATAAGAAATTTTATACTGACAGCCATGATCGCAGGTACTCCAGCCCCATGAGATCGAGCCCCCGGAGAGAAGAGGGGGGGTTCAGATTCCAGAAGAGATCGTGATGAGCCTGAGCGGCGAAGAGATGAGAAGAGGAGAGATGATGAGCCCAGAAGATCCAGCTCCAAACCTGAACGATCATCAGGGAGCAGGAGGGAGTCATCCGATAAAAGGTACACTGACAAGAAGTTTGCTTCTGATGTAGATCAGTGCTACCACTGCAAGAAGACCGGACACTATCAGTATGATTGTCCGAAGCTCAATGCTCGTGGACGAGAGGATCGGAGAGCCAAGATAGAGCTCAGGGCATCAAACCGGAGAGCTATGCTTGCTGAGGATTCCTCAGATTCAGATGGCCCAGGACGCCGGTCCCCTGAACTCTTCTCCGATGAGGAGTATGATGACCTCTGCCTGATGGCAGATGATGAGGTATGTTCTTCTGCCTCTTCTCCTGATCACGCACCTGAGCTTAGCTCAGATTCAGCAGGAGAACTCGACCTTCAGCTCGCTCTAGAGCAATTGATGGTTGACTTCTCAAGGCTGCAGGAGACTCATACTCACACAGTGGATGTGAATGCACATCTGAGTGGAGAAAATGATAGGTTAACTGAGTCTCTCAGAGTGAGAGATACTGAGAAAGCCCTCAGATTAGTACATCTTCAGGAAGAGCTGCTTCATGCTAGGAACAAGCATGATGAAGCTCCACTGGAGGTGGAAAGACTGAAGGGTGTAATCAGCTCGCTGATTGAGACTCGTGACACTGATCTGTTCCTCGCTCAGGAACAGCTGATGATTGAGCGAATCGCTCTAAGAGTGATGTTCGAAACTGAGTGGCAAGCTCGCCTTTGTGCTGAGCAAACTGCTTGGGATCTTGAGCTGATCTCAAAAGAGAAAGCTCACGAAGAGTTGGTGCTTCAGTACACCACTGAAATTGAGGCCCTGAAAGAAACAAATGGGCATCTTGAGGTTAAGCTGAAGAAGTTACACGAGTCTTCCCTAGTGGTTGATGAGTTAACAAGTTTCTCTCAGCATACCGATGGTGCCAAAGCTGGGTTAGGCTATGATGCCTCTAAAGACCCAAAGGGCAAGAAGAAGAGAGGTGCTTCAGGGAGCAACTCTCAGAAGAAGTTTGTCCCTGCCCAAACTGACGACAAGAGCCCAAGTGTTGCTCGTCAGGATAAAGGCAAAGGGAAGGAGAAAATGCATGCTGAACCTGTCAGGCAAATGACTGAGGAACCAAAGCCAAAACCTAAGGGAAAGGCCAAGGCTCCTCATCCTGAGTCGAGGAAGATAGATCAAGGGAACTCCAAGGCTCAACCTAGGAATCCTCGAGCTGGAAAGAGTTCCGCCCTAGCCCTTCGCACGCTCAGCCTAGAAATGTTCAGGGTGGAAGGAACTCTGGTCAGAGGAAGTCTCAGGCAAGGCCAAGGACTACTGAGGTCCAGACTCCTCAGGCAGGGCACAGAGTCCATCAGGAGCGTCCCAATCCTCAAAGGAGAAGGACAAACCATGTGGCCTCTGAAAGGCAACGGAGACCTGACTCCGATAACACTCAGACCAGACCTCAAGTGCCAAGAGGTCAGGCCCGAGCTGCTCCTTCTCAGGACAGACCCCAGCCCAATGCACCCAGGCCAAAGAGGAACAGGAGGCCCGCCCCCAAGAATAAATCCAGGGCTCCTGAAACTCAGGCTGACACCCATACACCCTCAACTTCCCAGGCACCAAGGAAGAAGACTGTGTATGTTGATGTTTCTGGGAGACAGGTTTACACTTCTGATGCTATCAGAATTGTCAAACAAATCTGGATCCCGAAGGGTATGGCTGACTCTGTAGGACCCAATACGAGATGGGTACCTGAGGCCTGATTCTTTTCAGGTCGTTGCGGGCTACAAGAAGAAGAAGGAGGATCTGATGAAGGACTGGTACTTGGACTCAGGGTGTTCCAGGCACATGACCGGATTTCGTGATCTCCTTCAGGATTATGTAGCTCAAGAAGGCCCGCAGGTAACCTTTGGTGATAACTCTAAGGGTTTCACCAGGGGATTCAGAACCCTTGTCATTGGCTCTGTCCGTGTACTGAATGTATCATATGTTGAGGGACTGAGACATAACTTACTCTCGGTCAGTCAGTTCTGTGACCGAAGATATAGCATAGAATTTACATCTAACATGTGTCTTGTGAAGGACAAATCTACACTACAAGTTCTGATTACAGGTGTCAGGAGGGGCAATGTATATTTTGCTGACTTCAAGAGCAGCCCTCCTGAAACTTGTTTGGTCGCTAAGAGCTCCTCTGAGCTCAGTTGGCTTTGGCATAAACGCCTGAGTCACTTAAACTTCAAGATTATTAACAAAATTTCTAGACTTTCTCTTGTAGATGGTCTACCTAATGAAGTTTTTAGCAAAGACCACGTGTGCGGAGCATGTCAGGAAGGCAAGCAAACCAAAGCCTCATTCAAAGAGAAAGAAGCCTTCTCAACTGACAGAGTGCTTCAGCTCCTGCACATGGACCTCTTTGGTCCAGTTACTCCTGTCAGCATAAATGGTAGGAAATATACCCTTGTTGTTGTTGATGATTACTCCAGGTACACATGGGTTATTTTCTTGCTGAACAAGAAGGAGACTCAGGTCAAGCTTCCGGAGTTACTCAAGCAATTGAGTACTGAACAGGGTCAGAGCATTGACAGGATCCGAACAGATCAAGGAACGGAGTTTATAAACTCTATTATAACTGACTTTTGTACTAACCATGGTATAACTCATGAGACTTCTGCAGCCATGACCCCTCAGCAGAATGGGGTAGCTGAAAGAAGGAACCGGACCCTGAAGGAAGCTGCCAGGACTATGCTGGCTGAGTCAGGACTGCCCAAGAAGTACTGGGCTGAAGCAATCAATACTGCGTGCTACACTCAGAACTGATCTATGCTGAACAAACAACATGCTCAGACACCTTATGAAACTTGGAACAAGAGGAAGCCTCGCATCTCTTATTTCCATATTTTTGGGAATAAGTTTTCATCCTGAACAATGGGAAAGACATGCTAAAAGCCTTTGATAGCAAATCTGATGAGGGAGTTTTCTTAGGATACTCTTCAGTCAGTAAAGCTTTCAGGGTGTATAACTGTCGGACCCTTTGTGTGGAGGAAACACCTCATGTTGTGTTTGATGAGACTGCATCAGTGCGTAATAAAACAGGTTCCAAGTCCTGACACTAAGGCGGTTACCAAGAGAGTAACAAGACTGAGTCTGAAAAATCCTGAATTCAAGATCAAACTAGTCAGTGCTCCCAAAGGATGGGATGATGATGATGAAGATCAGGATGGACCTCAGGCCAACCCTCAGCAAGCCCCAGCCTCGGGGAATGTTGAGTCTCAGACGAAGGGACAGACTCAACCTGAGGTACGTACTATCGGTGATGATGCTTCTGCACCTGAGACAGTTACTGAGTCCAACACTGTAGGGGGAAACAATGTCTCTGATGTTGCCCAACCCTCAGAAAATGACTCAGTATCCCGTGTTCTTGCTCGTTCTGCTTCTTTGCCTATTATTATCGAGACTAATGTTTCAGGATCAGGCGAATGGACGTCAGCAGCTCCCAGTGTAGCCGTCAGCAGGAGGCGGTAGCTAGATGATCACTCATTGGCTGATATCATTGGTGATGTCAATGAGGGGGTCAGGACAAGGTTGTCCTTTGGCGAGAGCGCTATGTTTTGTTGTTTCCTGAGTGATCAGGAACCTAAGAGCATAGAAGAAGCTCTTGCTGACCCCAACTGGATCCTAGCCATGCAGGATGTGCTCAATCAGTTTGAGCGGAATCAGGTTTGGGAGTTAGTTGAGAGACCTAGGCGTCAACATGTTATTGGCACCAAGTGGGTTTTTAAGAACAAGAGGGATGAGAAGAATGTTGTTGTCTGGAATAAGGTCAGACTGGTGGCAAAGGGTTACTCTCAGGCCGAAGGAATAGACTATGATGAGACCTTTGCTCTGGTCGCAAGGTTGGAAGCAATCAGGTTGTTTCTGGCATATGCAACATTCAAGAAGTTCAAAGTGTATCAGATGGATGTAAAGAGTGCTTTTCTGAATGGTGTACTGAATGAGGAGGTCTATGTTGAACAACCTCCAGGGTACGAAGTTGGTGACAAGGTATATCACCTGAAGAAAGCTCTTTATGGCCTAAAGCAAGCTCCAAGAGCTTGGTATGATACACTATCCCAATTCCTGATAGACCACGGGTTCGTGAAAGGAACAGTGGACAGGACCCTCTTCCGAATATCCGTAGGGGAGGACATTCTCTTGGTTCAGATTTATGTGGATGACATAATATTTGGATCTCCTAATCTGAAGCTTTGTGAGAAATTCTCCAAGCTGATGACTGGGAAATTTGAGATGTCAATGATGGGAGAAATGAACTTCTTTCTGGGTCTCCAAGTCAGGCAATCTGACTCCGGAATCTTCATTAATCAGTCTACATATGCGAGGGACTTGATTCAGAAATTCGGAGTTCAGTCCAGCAAAGTCTCACGTATTCCCATGAACACAAATGAGAAGCTGGATCCTGACAAAGAAGGAGTCTCAGTAAATCAGACTGAATATAGGGCACTAATAGGATCCTTATTGTACCTGACTACAAGTCGTCCTGACATCACTTATGCAGTCGAAGTTTGTGCAAGGTATCAGTCTGATCCGAAGAAGAGTCATCTAGAGAGTGCCAAAAAGATATTGAAATACCTGAGAGGTACAGTCAATCTAGGACTTTGGTATCCCTCTGATGACAATCTAGAACTGACTGGCTATTCAAGATTATGGAGGCTGTAGGCTTGATAGGAAATCAACTATAGGCACATGTCAGTTTTAGGGAGTAAACTGATCTCTTGGTTTTCTAAGAAGCAAACCAGTGTTGCAACGTCTACTACTGAGGCTGGGTATATGGCGGCAGGCAGTTGTTGTTCTCAGATCCTTTGGCTGAAACAACAACTGAGAGACTACCAAATTGAGGTCACTGAAGTCCCAATTTATTGTGACAATAATAGTTCCATTGCCATATCCCAAAACCCAGTCTTACACACAAGGTGTAAGCATGTAGACATCAGGCATCACTTCATAAGAGATCATGTTGAGAAGAAGGACATCAGGATGGAGAGAGTCCCTACTGATAAACAGAGAGCTGACATTCTGACT
The DNA here is from genome assembly GCA_026898435.1 of Prunella vulgaris. Taxonomy (NCBI): domain Eukaryota; kingdom Viridiplantae; phylum Streptophyta; class Magnoliopsida; order Lamiales; family Lamiaceae; genus Prunella; species Prunella vulgaris. Next base: position 838,755 of record JAPKLY010000096.1, read on the forward strand.
AAGGCTTTGCCTGAAACAACGTTTGTTGAGTTATCAGTAGAGTTAGGACTCCTTGACCCAGGCCTAGGAGATTCAATCTGAATCTCTAATTAGAATGCACAAGGTCAGGAGGAATGACTAACTAGGACTCAGGATGAAGGACTCTCAAAGAGAATGTACATGGTTGTAGGGGGAACATTCAGTATGAAAAGGATATCAGTATAGACTGACTAAGTTTCAGGACACTGAATTCAGGGTTTGTCACCCTGATAGGTCACATGTGGTATCAGTCAGAATATAAATCTGACTGACTGGTATGTTTCCTGATTTATATCTAGTCATCTTATCTTGCTTGCATCATCCTTGATACTGTTTGCCATATTGTCAAATCAATTTATTTTGTCATTTAATCCCAGCCATTCATTTAATATTCAGTTATTATTTAATGAAAATTATTTGAATTAAATACGGACATGCTCAGACGCGCATTTAATGCACAGTGGGCGGGAACAGTTTTCGATAAAGTTTTGACTCATTACTATTGAAAACTGAAGAGGCGCCATGCATCTTGCGTCTTAATCTTAACCATTGAATCTCATAAGTCATTACTTTCTGAGACATCCGATTAAAACTGGATTTTAGTATAAATAAGGGAAGTTTTTGTTATTGCAACCTTTACGCACTCAAATCTTTTCTTGTTATATTTCTCTCTGCAAATCGATTTTCCTTCATATCTTCAAACTTCATCAATGGCTTCATCTTCTGTAGATTCGTTCTTTGGGAATCTTTTCCATCTCAGGAACGAGATTCACTGGGAACCCTTTGGAGATTTCACTTCTAACCATCCTGACATTTTGCCTGTGAAAGAACTTTTTGAAAAGGCAGGACTTCTACAGTTTATCACTGCAAAACCCCAGAGACTTCATCCTCGCCTTGTTGCTGCTTTCTACATCAAAATGGCGCAGAACAAGGATTCTCAGGAGTGGGAGACATGCATTCCCCTGACTTCTTGTGTGAAGGGGAAGGATGGTGAAGATGAGATGACCAGGAGGTAGGTCACTCTCAACCTCAGGCAGAAGATTAAGGAGGTATTTAATCTTCCCCACTCTGGACGAAGCCCTATCGACTACTGGTTTGGGACTGAGAAGGACTACCTCCAGTCTCTCTGCGATGGAGATGTGGTCCTGAAGTCGGGTCTGAACAAGTCCATCCTGAGGACTGAGAATCGTCACCACTTCGACCTAACTAGTCAGGGGGTGATGGGGATTGCCGGAGGGTTGGAACAGATCTCCCGACCGAAATTATATACAATGATGGCAATCTCAGACGCCTCAATGCACAACTTTCACTGGGAGGATTACTTTCTCCATCTGCTGGTAGCTGAGACCAACAAGATCAAATACTCGCCGGAGGGTCAGGCGACATTTGAGGCCAAGATGCACTTTGGCACCAAGATTTCTCTGATCTTGGAAACCCTAGATCTCGGTGATGTGGATCAGGCCCAATCACTCGAGATTCCAGCGAAGATCGACCTCTTCAGAGCTTACTCCGGTGATGCTGGCACAAAGAAGAGACCAAGGACCCAGAAGAAGAAAGGCTCAAGGCTCAGGCGAGCAAATCTTCAGGGGCCCTTATTGCGAAGCCAGCGGAGGACAAACCCAAGCCCTCAGGACCCAAGAAACAGAAGCTGACATTTTTATATCCGGGGTCAGAGGAGCGAAAGAAAAAGCTTGTGGAAGAGAAGGCTGCTGAAGAAGTGATTCAGCATGCAACTCCGGAGAGGGAACCAGCTCAGGCTGCTCTTGAAATTGCCCCTATCTCTGCCATTCCGGATGTTGCACCCTCTGATCCAAATCCACTGATTCTCAATATTGCATCAGCTTATCAGGGTTTGGAGGCCCACTCGGGTGAGGATCAGAGGGGAACCTGCTCAGGTAGAAGGAGATTGCTGAAGCGGTTCAGGCTGAAGCCCCATGGCCATTCCCTGCGCCTGACGAGAACACATTGCCTGATTTTGAGATTGTGGCAAGGGGAACGGCTGTGGAAATGGTGGAGAAGAGGTTTCCTGACCTCTCAGATGCTCAGAAGGAGGCTATTGTGCAACTTTGCACCTACGCCATGATCAGGAATGCCACCTGGCCTGAACTAAGTCAGCTCAGAGAGTCGAGAGGATGGGACAAAATGGCTAAATCTGAAGCTGCTCTCTTTGATCACTTTGAGGTAAATTCCTTGCATCATTTGATCAAGATGGTAGACTTTATCAAAACTGTCCGATGCATCTATCCTGAGCCCGAGCCTGAAAGGATAGAGAAGGAGAAGGAAGTTCAGAGGGAGGTGGTTGTGATTGCTGATGACACTCAGCAAGGTGGCACTGAAGGGGTCAGTGCACCGGCCGATGAAGCACTCCTGGGACTCGGGACTACGGAGGCTTCAGGAGAGGGTCCAACAGGTCTGGTCCGAGTCAAAGGAAAATGGATCACCCCAGAGTCCTTATATGTTTAGAACTCCTCACGAGCTCTTGCCAATCTTCACAGAAGGGTTATCCTCGTTGAGCGAAAAATAAGTCGGGTTGGTTCAAATTCTGAAGTTCTGAATAAGAAGATGAATAGGCTGGATCGAGACCTGAACGAGATGGGTTTGGATATGCATGCTGCAATCGACCTTCTCGGTGAGGTTCTGACACAACACTCAGTAGATCTCACTGTTATTACTGAGCAAGCAAAAGGGGCCATTCAGAGCTGCAATCAAATGGTTTCTGATGCTCAAACTCAGCAGGAGAATAAGCTTACCACTTTTCTTGATCAACAGCTACCTGAGAGGATTGATCAACTGGTTGATGAAAAGCTGGCCAAGCTGAAGGCTGAACTGAAGGCGGAGCTGCTGAGTGAAATGTCCGAACATGAGAAACTGGAGATTGTCTCTGCCCTGGACAACCGAATGACAAGCTTCGAAGAACGGCTGAAGGATGAACATAATTCAGCTGTTGATAAGCTCAGTATTGATCTGAGAGGGATGGCCGGGCAAATAGGGCAACTTCAGGTGAAGCAGACTGAGATGGACAGTCAGTTCACCTTATTGGCGGAGTCAGTAAACAAGGTCGTTGGCCGAATCAATGACGATGATGCCAAAAAGGGGGAAGGTAAGAAGCAAATCACTGCTGGAAAAGCCAAGAAGAAGATCTTCCCCCTGAACTGAAAGCTGCGGACAGAAAAAGGACTAGGTTCGTCGCTGCCATCGAAGCTGATGAAGGTTCAGATCCGAAGAGGTTGAGGTCCTCTGAGGATCCTGCTCTGGAACCATTGTATACGGAGATGGAGGAACAGATGCACCCTGGGATGATCACTCAGAAGAAGATGGTGATGACTGAGGCGGAGAAGTTAGCGAAGATGAAGGAGATTTCGCTGCTCAGTCAGATCCAACGGTTAAAAGTGTCCAATGAGTACCTGACTTCGCAGGTTCAGAAGAAGAAATCTGTGTCTTCTGGATCTCGAATGAAGACTCAGAGAAAGATTGTGGTCAATCCAGGTCAAAGTCCTCCTCCACTTCAGTTTGTGGAGGATTTCATCCCGATTGAGAAGTTAGAGGTATGGATTCCGATCCAGAAAAAGTGGGCTTATCTATTCTATGTGGTGGGGTTATGGGACGATCAATCTGAAGACAAAGGCGTCATACTCCATCACTGGATGGCACAGGAGCATCCGGATCTCTGGGCTGAAATTATCAGACATGCTGACACTGAAGGTGTAGAGATCGCTCCTCCGGAATTCATCAAGTACCCTCCTCCACTCTTCAGGAACTCCAAGAAACTGGACCGAAAAGTAATATCTGAAGAAGTCGTCAGGGTAGGACGCGCTGCCGGGGCAGTTGGTGATCGAAACAGGATGAAGCAGGTCCTGAACCGACTCTTGGAGATGTATGAAATTCCTCAAGCTGCTTGGAATAAGGATGAAGATTAGATCAGGAGTTAGTTGTTCAGGAATTTGTAATAGCTTCAGGATAACTGTAACTCATATCAATCAATGAAGTTATTTTATTTTCCTGAGTACAACTTCTTGTTGACTCCTGAATTTACTTTTCTGTATCCTTATCAAGAACTGTACTAACCCATTCCTTGTTTTCATCTTATAGACTAAGTGCCTAGTTTGTCAGAAGGTACTGAACCTATTTCACTGACTAAGTCAGTTGATTGTATAGATGAATAGGAATTTGCTTAAGGGTTTTGGCATCATCAAAAAGGGGGAAATTGTTGGGACAAACTGAGTATTTTGATTAGATCCCAAAACCCCTGATGAATTTGCCTAGGTACAGTTGTTCAGGTTTGTCTAGTTCAGGATAGTCAAGTTAGGAATTCAGTTCAGGGGGAACGTGCTGAAGACTGAAGAATATTGGAGTCGACCCAATTTACTGAAGTCTGAAGTGCAATCCATCCTGAAGAAGTCAGGGTCAGTCTTACTGAAGATTGCCTGAACTGAAGCTGAAGAACGAAGCCTGATGATCCGTCCTGAAGACAATCCTGAAGTACCATTGGCTGATGTTTCTACTGAGTACACTAAGCATATTCAGGACAGAACTTAGTCAGTGAAGAGTAAGTATAACCTATCAGGCTGTGCTGAATGCACATAAGACCTGACTTAGGCATCGGTTCGTTTTACCTGAATCATGTAAGTCCAAAGCAAAAAGGTTACACATATTGGGCTGAATAACCTATCAGGCTATGCTGAATACACATAAAACCTAACTTAGGCATTGGTTCAGTTTACCTGAATCATGTAAGTCCAAAGCAAAAAGGTTATTTATGCTATGGGACGAGAGACAAAGAGAATGTCAGTAAGACTCCAATAAGACAAACATTCAGGCTGAGTTATTTACAAGAGACTCAGAGTATTGAATGTACGAAGATTGACAAATGTCTGAAGATCAACTAGTCGTTAGAACGAAAAGCCAATGATCTTTCGACACGTATGTACGGAGTCTGCGTAGCATTTAATGCGTCTCAGAGTTGCAGGCGGCGGGACAAAATTGCCAGATTAAGCATGGCGATTAGGTCAAACAGTACATCTAGCCTGCAACCACCCTAAAATAGGAAAGATTTGATTTGATCTCCTCCAACGGATCTATTTTGAATCTTGCCTATAAATATGGAGAGCCTTGCACCCATTCAAGGCTAACGGGAAATTTCCAAGCGAAAGCTCTCAAGAATGCAAGCACTCAAAGCATACTTTGAACAACACTCTGCAATTAAATTTCCCTAGTGTTGTAGTAGGATTCTCTCTGTATTTGCTTAGATCGATAGCACTAATATTTAGCATTGTTTTGTACTGCTAGAGCTATCCTAGTTGGAAACCAAGAATACCAAACCACTCAGGGTGTGAGATTGGTTGGTTAGAAGGACTGGGACTTGTAAAACGCCCAGGGTCAGTTCCTAAGAGAGGAAGTTGGCTATTCGTGTCCCTTGGCACGTAAAACCCAAGTACCTATCCTCAGGGTTTTGAGGATAGCTTCCTGTTAAATCAGGCTGTGGACGTAGGAGTTGGTTATCTCCGAACCACGTTAAAAAGACTCTTGTGTGCTGATTTACATTCTTGTTCAGGATCATAACTGTCATCATACTAAACTGAACATTCTGCATTGTCTTTATATTCAGGACTGAATCAATCATCCTGAATCCTAATACTGTGCATTCAGCCTTAACCACCAGTTTACTAAGAAAACTCAGAGAAAACGTTTTCAGAAACTAAAACGAGTATAATCAGTGTATGGGGGGGAATACACTAATTTCAGATTTTTCTGAAAGACTCAGAAAAATGCTTTAACACGCTCAGTCAGGATTTCCTGAATTACTCAGTAAGCTGAGGGTCCACAGGGGCAGCAGGGACCGTTCAGTAACGAGTTAGATAAGCTGAGTGTGAGTAAAGTGCTCGGACGCTCAGTAGAGATAACAATTTTTCTGTTTTACTAATGTTTGCACCATGAAGTAAGTATATTAAAAAAGAAAGAATAATGATTAGAGTTTTGAAAGGTTATTTGATAAATCTTTGTTGATAAATAAAACAAATCAGTTGGAATTAGTGCATCGTGGATTCAAAATGTAGAAGATAATGACAATTGTTTAAAAATTTGAATATTATTATAATGAAGTTTATAAAAGTTTTTTTTTTTTAGGTATGCAAAAAATGGTGAAATTGACGAATAATATACACATACAAAAATTGTAAAAAGAACGAATAAGATTAATGTGCAAATAATTGTAGGATGAATGAATTAATATTTAATTAGTTTATTATTACCATTATTGAGAGTTTTTTTTTTTACATGTATGCACAAATCAAATATTTATATAATTGAAGTTTAATTTTAGAGTAGGTCTTTTGTGAACTCAAGTTCACATGAACTCGTATCACTGTTATGTATAATCATTATTACTGTTATTTATATATACTATCATTGTTATAAAAATACACTTGATCTGACAGTGATAATATATATGCATAACAGTAATAGTGTATGCACATAACAGTGATAATTGATTACGCGAGTTTACCGTGAACTCGGGTTCATACAAGTTTTTGTCTTAATTTTAAGATTATAAAATCACATTACACATATACTCCCTCCATCCACGATAAATGGTCCACGTTGCATTAAATGGTCGTCCACAATAAATGGTCTACTTACCTAAAATGGAAAACATACAATCATTGTTTTCATTTTTTTATATATACATATACTCACTTTTACACATCACATCAAGTACTTTTTTAATAATTAAATATTTTTTTATACTAATACACTCACTTTTACATATCTACATCAATTTTTCTTAATAACCGTGAATTGTCAAGGTAGTCCAATTTTTGTGGACGGAGGGAGTAGTTAATACATGTATTATTTATGAGGCACACTTGTGTAGAAATTTCTATCGTAGAAATTACTAAAAATAGATATATAAAATAAGTAAACCCACGCGCGGGTACTTACTCCACATCCCACACTCAATGCATACTGCTAGCCAGTCCATCCATACGTACCGCCAGACCCACCCAACCAAACCACCCCCCACCCCCCCCACCCCCCAAGCCGCCCAACCACACACACAATACATGTGCCCCTATCACACAAAACATATATTTATACCTGTGCCCCTATCCATACAAAACATATTACATATTACATATTACATATTACCTCTCCATCATATATTTAGTTTAATTTTTTTTTAGTTATTATGTTGATTAAAAAATATATATTTAATATTATATTATACATAAATATTTATATATAGTAACACACATTTAATTTTACAGTAACACATATTTGCTCTAATATTAACACACATTTATCTTTCAATTTATGTTACAATATGGGAAAATGTGTGTTACTATAAGAACAAAATATATTTTTATGAGAATAAATATGTGTTTCATAATTTATTTATCATCCATTTAAATATAGGTACATTGTTTCATGTAATACATATGTTATTATATGAAAAAATAATTATTTATATAAAAATAAATAAATATTTGTGAATAATTAATATTTGTTCTTATAGTAACACACATTTTCTCTTGCATTATGTGACAAATGATTTATTCTATAAAAATAAATGAATATATGTAAAATAATAATATTTTATAAAATAGTAACACACATTTGCTCTAATAGTAACACAGATTTGTCTCCCTTTTTGTGTTACTATATGCGCAAATGTGTGTTACTATATGAGCAAAATATATTTTTATAATAATAAATATGTGTTTCATAATTTATTCATCATCCTTTTAAATTTAGATATATTATTTTATGTAATACATATGTTATTATATTGAAAAAATAATATTTCTATAAAAATAAATAAAATATTTGTGAATAATCAATATTTATTCTTAAAGTAAAACCCATTTTGTTCTTGCATTATGTAAAAAATTATTTATTCTATAAAAACAAGTGAATATATGTAAAATAACAACATTTTATAAGATAGTAACACACATTTGCTCTAATAGTAACATATATTTGCTCTCCAATTTGTGTTACTATATGGACAAATGTATGTTACTATATGAGTAAATGTGTGTTACTATACTAAAATAAATTAAGAGCAAGGTTTTGAATTAATTATATAATATTATTTAGTTTATTTTTAAATTAATTATATAATATCATCCCTTTAAATATAGATATATTATTTCATGTAATACACATGTTATTATAAGAAAAAAAAATTATTTCTATAAAAATAAATAAATATTTGTGTATAATCAATATTTATTCTTATAGTAACACACATTTTGCTCTTGTATTATGTAAAAAAATATCTATTCTATAAAAACAAATTAATATATGTAAAATAACAATATTTTATAAGATAGTAACACATATTTGATCTAATAATAACATATATTTCCTCTCCAATTTGTGTTACTATATGGATAAATGTGTGTTACTATATAAGTAAATATGTGTTACTATACCCTTTCAAAAAAAAAATATGAATTACTATACTAACATAAATTGAGAGATTTTTTTTTAATTTATTATATAATATTATTTAATTTATTTTTAAATGTATGACCATTAAAAAAAATAAAACTAAAAATTACAACTATAATTGGGCCGGGCTTGGAGGGGGTGGGGGTGGGGGTGGGGAGGAAAATGAATTATATTGAATATGATCTGGGCGTGAAAGACTTGGGGGATGAGGAAGGGGGAATAAATTAACAAACCTTGGCAATTGGCATGGGGCGGGCGCGTGTGTCTGGTGGCGAGGGTGACTGCGCGTGTTTTAATTATATATTTTAGTTTAATTTTGAAAATTTCTACCGTAAAAATTTTTATATAAGTGTTTGTCATTATTTATTATCATAAATCATATTTTCCTGTTGTTAAATAATGTTTTATTATAATATCATTTAATACATGTATGACAGGTAGACTGGGAAAAATAAAAAGAAAACTATGATATAATTGAAGGCAAGTCAATTATATTATGCAACAATAAAATATTTCTTCAATTTCACTTAAATTTACATATTTTTTTCATTTGGACATCTACACAAATGTGCACATTACTAAAATAATTATATCGATTTACTTGCAAAAGACTATACAAATATTTATCTATATGCCACTATTTTATTAAAAAATACATCTTTCTTGAAAAGAGTATCACTTTTTAGAAAAGGGTTAATTCTATATATATACACCATCTTTTACTCAACTTTCAATTTAATCCTGAGTTTCACGATTATTATAAAAAATCACAACCTTTTTAAGAGTTTCAATTTGATACATATTTTTTTTCCGGCCAGTAACTGATGATGTGTCTCGCCGAAGCGCGTGAAATGTTGTCACGCTGGCGTACAAGTGTGAAATATTTTTTTGGTTAATTCTATATAAATACACCACCTTTTACTCAATTTTCAAGTTAATCCTGAGTTTCACGATTATTATAAAAAAATCCCAACATTTTAAAGAGTTTCAATTCGATACATTTTTTTTCCAGCCAGCAACTGATAACATGTCTCGCAGGAGCGCGTGAAGTGTTGTCACGCTGGCGTACACATGTGAAATTACTTTTTTATATTTTACTTTTTTTCCACATCATATATTATATATAAAAAAAATAAC
>JAPKLY010000096.1:848763-886802 GCA_026898435.1 Prunella vulgaris
TGTCGTTTCAAGTCCCTCTTGAATATGGTGGAAAACATTTTTTTCCATGGTATTTCTCATTCAAAAAATATTTTTTAATATAAAATTTTGTTATTTTTTTTATATATAATATATGATGTGGAAAAAAAGTAAAATATAAAAAAGTAATTTCACATGTGTACGCCAGCGTGACAACATTTCACGAGCTCCGGCGAGACACGTCATCAGTTGCTTGCCGGAAAAAAAAGTGTATCGAATTGAAACTCTTTAAAAGGTTGAGATTTTTTATAATAATCGTGAACTCGGGATTAAATTGAAAGATGAGTAAAAGGTGGTGTATTTATATAGAATTAACCAAAAAAGTATTTCACACGTGTACGCCAGCATGACAACACTTCACGCGCTCCGGCGAGACACGTCATCAGTTGTTGGCCGGAAAAAAAAAAGTGTATCGAATTGAAACTCTTTAAAAGATTGAGATTTTTTATAATAATCGTGAAGCTCAGGATTAAATTGAAAGTTGAGTAAAAGACGGTGTATTTATATAGAATTAACCCTTTAAAAAATAATTTTCTTTAAAACGGAGAGAGTATTAATTTATGTAGGACAACACTTGCATAAAAATTTATACGGTAGAAATTTTCAAATATATAAAAAAAGAAATAGAAAGCTCACGCGCCTCGTTGCTAATGTTCTCCCCACCCAATTTCATAAGCCGTGTTGCTAATGTTCTCCCCACCCATACATACATATATTATTATTATTTTTTTCCTCTTCAGGCAATTACTTTTTTTTTTAGATTTTTTTAATTATTGTGTTGATTTAAAAATATTTATTTAATATTATGTTATAAATAAATATTTATATATAGTAATACAAATTTAATCTTACAGTAACACACATTTGGTTTAATAGTAACACACATTTATCTCTCAATTTGTGTTACTATATGGACAAATATGTATTACCTTAACGACAAAATTTATTTTTATGAGAATAAATATGTATTTCTTAATTTATTCATCATCCCTTTAAATCTAGGTATATTATTTCATGTAATACACATGTTATTATATGAAAAAAAAAAATTATTTTTATAAAAATAAATAAATATTTGTGAATAATCAATATTTATTAGTATAGTAACAACCATTTTGCTCTTGCATTATGTGAAAAAATATTTATTCTATAAAAAAAATTACTATTATATGTAAAATAACAACATTTAATAAGATAGTAACATACATTTGCTCTAATAGTAACACATATTTGTATCCCAAATTATGTTACCATATGGGCAAATATGTGTTACTATATGAGCAAAATATATTTTTATTAAAATAAATATGTGTTTCTTAATTTATTCATCATCCCTTTAAATCTAGGTATATTGTTTCATGTAATACATATGTTATTATATAAAAATAATAATTATTTCTATAAAAATATATAATATTTGTGAATAATCAATATTTGTTCTTATTGTAACATACATTTTGCTCTTGCATTATGTGAAAAATTATTCATTCTATGAAAACAAATGAACATATGTAAAATAACAACATTTTATAAGATAGTAACACACATTTACTCTAATAGTAACACATATTCGCTCTCCACTTTGTGTTACTATATGGGTAAATATGTGTTACTATATGGGCAAATGTGTGTTACTATATGGGCAAATGCGTGTTACTGTAAGAACAAAATATAATTTTATAAGAATAATAAGAGTTATTAATTAAATCATCATTCCTTTAAATTTAGATATATGGATTCATGTAATAACACATTTTTATTATTTATATGTGTTATTATATTAAAAAATAATTATTTTATAAAAATAAATAAATATTTATGGAAAAATTAATATTCTTTCTTATATTAATACACATTTCTCTTATATTCTATGAAAATATATATATTTCATACAAATAAGTAATTATACATAAAATAACAATATTTAGTTTGGAAAGTAACATACATTTTCTCTTATAACAATATGCATTTGTTCACATAGTAACATAAATTGAGAGGAAATCTTTAAATTTATTATATAATATTATTTGATATTTTTTTAAATACACAACAATTAAAAAAAAAAATCAACAGCTTTCAACTACTTACACGGGAACATTAACTTCTGGGCGTGAGTGTGAAAGGGTTCATATGTTAATTCTCAGGGGCATATGTTATTCTCATGGGCATATGATATTCATGAGTTAAACTTTGTTATTGTAACCTTTAAAATTTTCACAAAAAATTAATTACTTTTTATTAATAATGTGAAAAGTTAATTACAAAGTATATATTTTTTTGAATATAAAGAATATCAAGCGATTGTCTCGGGTCCAATCTCTATGAATTCCTCTGATTCTTCTCTTCGAGTCTTGATTTGGTCTTGACTTGATTTGCGAATTTCTCGGAGTTGGGTCCGAGGTTGACTTTGGAGTTGGATGTTAATTCGAGGGTGTTGAGTCTTGTTCCGAATTAACGTTCCCTTTAGAAGGACTTTGGTGATATGTCGGAGCTGGTCCGGAGTTGATGTTGAAGTTGATATTAATTTGAGGGCGTTAAACCTTATTTCAAATCAATATTGTCTTATAGAAGGACTTTGTTGATTATTCACCTTTGGACTCCCTATGTTGGTGTCGTTGTAGATGAGCGGTGTTGATCGTTGTCGAGGACGTATGGATGACGTTGATTGGAGGGGCTTCGCGCCGTGTTTCTTGAATCGAACACCGATGTTGATGAAGAACATCGACTGGAGGCTTCGCAGGGTGATCCCGGATCAAAACGCCTTGTTGATGAAGAAATAGAAGAACGCTCTTGAAGATAGTGAATAACACCTTTGAATCTTCAAATATGCCAGAAGTCTTGGATCTTGATGTTTTTGTCTAAGCTTTGATCTTCTTGACTCCTTGTTGTTTTTGTCGTTAAGGAATTGTAGTTGAACGTTGACTAGAGGGGCTTCTCGCCGTGTTTCTCTAAACGAACGCCGATGTTGGTGAAGAACTTCGACCGGAGGCTTCGTACCGTGATCCCGAATCAAAACGTCTTGTTGATGAAGAACTCGAAGAGCGCTCTTGAAGGTCGCGAAAAACACCTTTGAATCTTCAAAGATGCCCGAAGTCTTGGATCTTGATGCTTCTCTCTAAGCTCCGATCTTCTTGACTCCTTGCTGTTGTTGTCGTTGAGGACTTTTAGTTGAACGTTGACTGGAGGGGCTTGGCGCCGTGTTTCTCGAATCGAACATCATTGTTGATGAAGAACACCGACCGGAGGCTTCACACCGTGATCCCAGATCAGAACGCCTTTGTTGATAAAGAACACATTTGGATCTTCAAGGATGCTCTAAGTCTTAGATCTTCCGAGTTGCTCTTCCTCTTCAAGCTTTGATGCTCTTGACTTGTTGAGTTGTTTTAGTTGAACGTTGACTGGAGGGGTTTGGCACCGTGTTTCTCGAAACAAACGTCGTTGTTGATGAAGAATGCCGACCGGAGACTTCGCACCGTGATCCCGGCTCAAAACGCCTTTGTTGATGAAGAACTCGAAGAACACTCTTGAAGCCGCGAAGAATGCCTTTGAATCTTCAAAGATGCGGAAAGAACGCCTTTGAATCTCCAAGGACGTCTGAAGTCTTGGATCTTGATGCTTCTCTCTAAGCTCTGATCTTCTTGACCCCTTGTTGTAGATGTTGTTGTGAATGAAAATGACTAGAATGAGACCCTATTTATAGGTGTAGAATTCTAGATTTGCAGGCCATATTTGATGGGCCGGAATATTACAAAAATATATCAGATTTGATAATCTTCAAGGATATTTATGAAGATCTGATTTCTTGGGCTTTTTAAATATTGGGTATCATGATTTTAAAAATCCAGAATAATTAATTGGACTTTAGAGGCCCACAATATTTAATTGGATTTTAGAAGCCTAATTGAATTTATTAGGCTTTTAAGGCCCAATTCAATTTATTAGGCTTTTGAGGCCCAATTCAATTTATTAGGCTTCTGAGGCCCAATTTGATTTATTAGGCTTTTGAGGCCCAATTCAATTTATTATTTAGGAATTAAATTTATCCAAATTCCCAATAATAAATTTAACACGTAACTTCTACATGTTATTTTTCTATTTCGGCAATTAATTTTAATTGCTTACAAATTGCCCCCTCGCACTTCGTTCGCGAGTCTTTTCGATGAGAACGAATTGCGACACTTCAATTCAGTTCTTGTTTGCGAATCTCCAACTTGACTCTTGCACTTGATTTGACAATTGAAATTTCTTGAATTTGCTCATTTCACTATTGAGTTGGATTTTGGACTTAAATGTGTGAAGCCCAAAATAATTAATAATGAATAAGCCCATAATTCATACGTTGTGGACTAAAATTTCTTTTCAATTACTTTTGGGCTTAAATTATTTGAAAGCCCACTCCATTTATGCATGATTCATCAACAAAGATATGCATCACGTAAAAATATGCATGAAAGGTAAGATTTATGAAGATATACACATATCTTTTGCATATATTGTGTAATATCTAACATATCAAATCTTCTAAGCCTCACTCATCCGTTGATTTTGGGATTCAGTTTTCTTTTTTTCCTTCTATATATAGAGTTCTTTGGTTTTCTTTTGTTCATCAAGAGAAGGGCAGTGCACACGGATGAGGGCGGGCAGTACGTGCAGGTGCGAACGAAGATGTGGAGGAGCGACGCAACTTTTGTTCGTGGAAGCGAGATGGGGCTCGATTGTCTTCCAGTTGTGCGACAGCGGGCCTGACACGCGTGTAGATGCTGGAATGATGGAAACAGAGTATCAGAGTGGTTTGGGACAGGATCCGCATAACTCCTTCCGGCGCAAATTGATGCGGAGTAGAGGCAATTTTCTGGCAACAACAATGAAGAATTTTTTGCCAACACAAGGGGCGACATGCGTGTAGACGAGGTACAGCGACTGGGATTTGATGGCAAGAGGAGCGCCAACGACTTCAACTTCCATTCAGTGATATCAATTTCCGGCGGCTGGCGGCGCAAGTGATTTCCGGGCAAGGCGTGACAAGAGTTGGCATGAGGTGGAGGCAGTTGTTGATCGAGGAAGAGTTTCGTGAGAGCACTGACTCTGGCGGCGCGACTCTAGCATCGGATTTTGTTTGCGACTGTAAGGAAGAGGACGGCGTGTGATTCTGTTCGAGGAGGTCCTATTGCGGCGAGCGGTTTTTGGCTGAGGCGATTTCCGCGCGCGAGAGTGAGGCGGCGTCGGATATTGGTGACTCCTTCTGTTCCGTGCTGAGGTGGCACGGATTGAACCTGTGGTGGCTGTTCCGTGAAGAAGTAGGTTGTGGGCATGCCTAGATTTCGGCGATGGCAGCGTGAATGGAGCAGACGTCGTTTCCCGTGGTGGAGCGATGGAGACCTTGTTGTCGATTAGAAGGCTGAGGTAAGGGTGCGTCGGCATGGTCCTGTGAGAGGAGGTTCTTGGCGTCGCGACAGTGGAAGGGCGACTTGGGCAGTGGCACGGCTTGTCGGCGCAAGTGATTTCCATTCGTGGAGAGACCTGATTGCAATTTCGGTGAGGCAAGGCATCGATTGTGCGACTGCGAGGTGCTTGCGGTTCTAGGCATTGTCGGCGATGAGAGTGAAGGCTACCAGCATCTGGGAGAGAGAAGATCTTGGCCATGGCAGTTTCTTGGTCCTCCATTATTGGGCTTTTAACCTTGTGTTTAAAAAAAATAACAAGCCCAAACTAAAATAATTATTTAGTGGATTGTTACTTTGTATTTTGAATTTGAGCCCATTTAAAATAAACTCATTTCATGAATTTTAAGACAAGTAAAATTTTCAGTTTAGCAAATTAATTTATAATTAATTTTTTTTTTCTTGTCTTGTAGATCACCGTTGTGGTTTATTTCAACACCACCACCATTACTTTTGGAGTTCGTCCCTTGATAATTTTATTTGGAGAAGGAAGCCATTTGCGAATCGAGGAGTCTCTCATCGGCAATTATGCGAAGCTTTGGCCCTCATTGAGTTGCACTTGGAATGTTAGTCGCAAGGACTTTCTTTGAATAGACCGATAAAGGTGTGGATCTTGAAGGTAGCTCCATAGGCACGTCAGAGATATGACCCGTCTACCATCATCAGGATGCTGCATGATCATGAATTTGGACCAAGCCGCTTGGAGAGGATCGATGGAGTTTTCCAGCAAATTTTGCTTCATCAAAGGCTAATTAGATTGGACGAAATATGTGTTGGATCGACATCATCATGTTCCTAGGGAAGCTTGCATTTACGACTGTCTTTGTGTCTCTTTTCAAGTATGATTGTAATTCCGAAGTTGTCAAGGCCTTTTGCGAAGCGTGGTGCCTGTCTACTGAAATATTCCCGATGGACTCGTACTTTCATCAATTTCACAAGATTCGAAAGAAAATATGGGTTTCGGTCTTGTGGGTTTCAATTCTTTCGAACTTGTTGATTTTGAATAAGAGGCACTTGACTCGGACTTCTCAATAGACTCGTACTTTCATCAATTTCATGAGTTTCGAAAGGGACTCGTTGATTTTGAATGAGAGACACTCGACTCGAACTTCTTCAGTGGACTCGTACTTTCATCAACTTCATGAGTTTCGAAAGGGACTCGTTGATTTTGAATGAGAGGCACTCGACTCGAACTTCTTCAGTGGACTCGTACTTTCATCAACTTCATGAGTTTCGAAAGGGACTCGTTGATTTTGAATGAGAGGCACTCGACTCGAACTTTCATCAACTTCATGAGTTTCGAAAGGGACTCGTTGATTTTGAATGAGAGGCACTCTACTTGAACTTTTTTGGTGGACTCCGACATTGTCTTAGCAGATCGAGGATGTGGTGTGCTCGTCATCGTTGGCCGGGATATTGTTGGATTTTGTAATTTTGATCGAGTGACTTTGTTCGAGGGACTTTGATAATATCCTTATTAGCGGGTCGACGATGTGGTGCGCTCATTGTCATCGGCTAAGATATTGATAATTTAAACTAGAATTGTCACTTAAACGTCCCGCAAAATTTCATTCCAATGATTTGGAAGAAGCGTCCCCAAATTTCTTACTGTGCTTGCCCCCGATAATTTATGCAACTCGATCCGGCTAAGATGACTAAATTATAACTGAACTTAGTGATATGCTAAGCTGCCTACGTACCTCTAAAAGAGGATCAAGTCAAAACGTAGTTAAAATGGAACGTGATTTGATTTTGGGGGCGCTTTACACAGTTTAACCTCATGCGGGCCAAGAGGGATGTATACTTTTTACTACCATAGTCGCAGTAGGGTATAAATTATTTAACCACTTAAACACCTTTAATGGGATAATTTAACAGTTTAACCACATGTAATCATCTTTGGTGGTTGTCGTACACAGTTTGTCCTCATGCAGACCAGATGCAACATGTAGTTTAGGCTCATGCGTCAAGGAGCATCGTGCAGTTTAGGCTCGTGCGTCAAGGAGCATACTTTGATTTACGCGTAGCAGCGTTTGAAGATTTTCCCATTTATGGGACTAATGGTCGCACCATCTTTGGAGATCTTGTATGCGTCATTCATGTATAATTCTTTCACCATTTGAGCATCTTCATATGTGGTGATGTGATTTGTTGTATGCGTCATTCACGTATAATTCGGCTTTGACAAGAAGGATGAAGGCTTGAGGACCATATGCCCCCATGATTACGGCTTCTGATATGTCTCCATGTTCGGTCTTAGCTCCTTGGATGGGACGAGTAAATCCTTCGAGTGGTTGTGAAGAAGGTTTCTTTATGGAGTTGAGCTTGGTCAAATGAAGTGTCAATTTTTCTAACGCTTCAATGTCTTCACGAGATTGCTTGCCCTTGTTGGTGCCGGAAGAAGTTCCACTCTCTCCACCTTGTTTGTCCTTTATTGCTTCCTTTGAAAAATTGTCTTCAACTTTCGTGAGCATCATACTTTTACAAAAGTACTTAGCGTCCGCAAAGTATGACTCCACTTCAGTAAAGGGTTTATCATCGCCAAACATCGTCTTTATCATATTACCGTCGTGATACTTGAAGCATTGATGTAGTGTGGAGGGTACTACGCCATATCTATGCAACCATGGATGTCCCAAGAGCATGTTGTATGATGTTCTCGCATCTATGACATGGAAGAACACAGCCGAAGTCATATTATCAATCAACAAATATAGTGTGATCGTGCCGAGAGCTCTTTGCCCTTCTAAGTTGAATCCTTGGATCATCAAGCGACTGTTCGTGAGTTCGTCCGTTGAGACTCCTAACTTTGTCATTATCTTTAGAGGCAGTATATTTACTCCCGAACCTCCATCGATCAGAATTCTATTCACCTTTTGTTGCAATGTGTAGCCCATCACGAACAGTGGCCGATTATGAGATTGTGAACCAAGTAACAAGTCTTCATTCGTAAAGATCACATCCGCCTAGTAGTCATAGTCTTTGTCATCCGGCTGGCATGACTCTTTACTTTCCTCGTCAATCGTTTGGTATGAAGCTTCGTCATTCTCCATGGTGAGAACATTGGCAGTAGTCTTGCTTTCTTCTAGGACGATCCTTCCTTGTTCGACTAGTAGCATGACCATGTCCTTAAATACGAAACAATCTTGAATTGGGTGTCCCACCATCCGATGATACTTGCAGTATTTGGGATCGTTCGTGCATCCAACTTCATTAGGCCGCTTTGCATCTGCTAGCTCAATGAGTTGTGCCTTGATCAAGTCGTCTCCATAAGTGTTCGCACTGTTGCAAGTCTCCACTAAGTGAGCGATATGTTGTCTTGGATTATCCTTGCCATCGAATTGTTGAAACTTAGGAGGTTGGTAGCCCGCCGGCATCTTCAAGTTGTCAATTCTCTTTGTGTAGGGCTTGTTGACGGTGAAGGAAGATTTGGAGTCCTCTCCGATCTTGTCTTTCATTGTCTCAAGTATAACTTCTTTTATTTGATCAACTGAGACTAGCCCTTCCGGAGTGACATTAAGCTCTTTTGATGTTGAACCGCATTCTGTTGATTGTCGTCCAATGAACACCTCATCTTCGTCTTACTCTTGGACTTCTTTTCCTTTAGTACGACTTAATTCGGGTTTGTCGTTGTTGCACATGAGCTGATTGATCTTAGTGTCTTGCTCTTGGATATGTGTTTTGAGTTCGTGCATGGCTTGAACCAAACTTGCTAGTTATTCTTCAACTGTTGTAGCATTTGTTATCATTACCTCGGCAGCACTAGGAGCTGATGATGAACTTGATCAGGAACGGGGAGTTGAGTTTGCCGAGATATTCTTCTCGCTCGCGGTATCATGTGGAACATCCTTCTCGGCATTCTTGATGGAAGCGGTGAATGATTGCGAGTCCTTTGACATGCTCCTAGTGATGACATTCACATTCTCGTAGTCTGCAATTGGAGATGCTTCAATAGTTCGCACAATCTTGATCTTGAAGGGTGTCACTTTAGAAGCTTCAATCCTTCGAGGAGAGTCTCAAGTCCTCTTGAGTTGAACTTTGAATGGAGTCATTCCGGTATCAATGATCCTCACAGTCTTGATCTTGATCGGAGTCATGTTCAATGCTTGAATTCTTGGAAGAGAAGAGATGAGAGGTAGAGTTGTCCCACCGGGCGTGCCAAAATTTGTAACCTGTAAATTTTCTCCACAAATATTAATAACTCTTTATTAATAATGTGAAAATAAATTACAAAGAATATTTGTTTTGTGAATATAAAGAATATCAATGTAATTGTCTCGAGTCCAATCTCTATGAATTCCTCTGATTCTTCTCTTCGAGTCTTGACTTGGTCTTGACTTGATTTGCAAATTTTTGGGAGTTGGATTCGAGGTTGACTTTGGAGTTGGATGTTAATTCGAGGGCGTTGAGCCTTGTTTTGAATTAACGATACCTTTAGAAGGACTTTATTGATATGTCGGAGCTGGTCCGGAGTTGATGTTGAAGTTGATATTAATTTGAGGGCGTTAAGCCTTATTTCAAATCAATATTTCCTTACGGAAGGACTTTGTTGATTATTCACCTTTGGACTCCCTATGTTGGTGTCGTTGTAGATGAGCGGTGTTGATCGTTGTTGAGGACGTATGGATGACGTTGATTGGAGGGGCTTCGCGCCGTGTTTCTCGAATTGAATGCCAATGTTGATGAAGAACGTCGATCGTAGGCTTCGCACCATGATCCCGGATCAAAACTCCATGTTGATGAAGAACTCGAAGAACGCTCTTGAAGATCGTGAAGAACGCCTTTGAATCTTCAAAGATGCCAGAAGTCTTGGATCTTGATGCTTCTCTCTAAGCTCTGATCTTCTTGACTCCTTGTTGTTATTATCGTTGAGGACATATAGTTGAACGTTACCCGGAGGGCCTTCGCGCCATGTTTCTCTAGTCGAACACCAATGTTGATGAAGAACGTCGACCGGAGGCTTCGTACCGTTATCCCGGATCAAAACGTCTTATTGATGAAGAACTCGAAGAATGCTCTTGAAGGTCACGAAGAACGTTTTTTATTCTTCAAAGATGCCCAAAGTTTTGGATCTTGATGCTTCTCTCTAAGCTCTGATCTTCTTGACTTCTTGTTGTTGTTGTCGTTGAGAACTTGTAGTTGAACGTTGACTGGAGGAGCTTGGCTCCGTGTTTCTCGAATCGAATGTCGTTGTTGATGAAGAAGTCGACTGGAGGCTTCGCACTGTGATCCCAGGTCAAAACGCCTTTGTTGATGAAGAACGCTCTTGAGGCCGCGAAGAACGTCTTTGGATCTTCAAGGATTCTCTAAGTCTTATATCTTCCGAGTTGCTCTTCCTCTTCAAGCTTTGATTCTCTTGACTTGTTGAGTTGTTGTTGTAGTTGAATGTTGTCTGGAGGGGCTTGGTCCCATGTTTCTCAAATCAAACGTCGTTGTTGATGAAGAACGCCGACCGGAGGTTTCGCACCGTCATCCCGGATCAAAACGCCTTGTTGATGAAGAACTCGAAAAATACTCTTGAAGCCGCGAAGAATGCCTTTGAATCTTCAAGGATATGCGCGAAGAACGCGTTTGAATCTTAAATGACGTCCAAAGTCTTGGATCTTGATGCTTCTCTCTAAGCTCTGATCTTCTTAACTCCTTGTTGTAGATGTTGTTGTGAATGAAAATGACTAGAATGAGACCCTATTTATAGGTGTAGAATTCTAGATTTGCAGGCCAGAAGATATGATTTGAAAATATTCCCAAAATATCTCAGATTTGATAATCTTCAAGGATATTTATGAAGATATGATTTTTTGGGCTTTTTAAAAATTGGACTTCATGACTTTAAAAATCCAGAATAATTAATTGAACTTTAGAGGCCCAAAATATTTAATTGGATTTTAGAAACCCAATTGAATTTATTAGGCTTTTAAGGCTCAATTCAATTTATTAGGTTTTTGAGGCCCAATTCGAATTTTTAGGCTTTTGAGGCCGAATTTGATTTATTGGGCTTTTGAGGTCCAATTCAATTTATTATTGAGGAATTAAACTTATCCAAATTCCCAATAACAAATTTAACACGTAACTTCTACATGTTATTTTTTATTTCGGCAATTAATTTTAATTGCTTACAGTTATATATTTTAATTTATTTTTGGAATTTTCTACCGTAGAAATTTCTATATAAATTTTTGTCATTTATTTACTCCCTCCGTCCACGAAAAATACTCTCATATTTTTGCACGTGGTTTAATGCAATATGTCGGAAGGTATTACAGAATATTGTGATGTCTGTTATGAATAAAACTAATATCTTTATAAAGTACATATGATATACTTTCCAAAGATATTCTTTTTATTCATAATGTACATCACAATATCCTGTAATACCTTCCGATATATTGCATTAAACCACGTGAAAAAATGTGAGCATATTTTCTGTGGACGGAGATAGTATTATTTATGGATCTCAAGGAAGTATCAATTCTTAAAATTTGGAAGTAGGTTCTAGTCATTTCTCCAGAATATATTTTAAATTCTTAGTTTACTAATTGTAAATAATTATAAATTAATTTACAAAGTAGAGATTGCAAATAATACCTTAATTCATCACTTTCATGGACTTTTCATTTTATATATCTGGTCATGATATTGTATATTTTAGACACTGAAATTTTGTTAATGTAGTTGATAGGTATAATTTATTTTTTTATTTTGAAATATAAAATTTATTGTGAAATATTTAAAAAATTGGAAAAAATTTATTATGAAAAAGAGATTACAAACTTTTTAATAATAAACTTTAATTAAAATATTATAAAATTCTATCAATAATTATCAATTTTGTTGGTTTAGTTATTGGACGTACTCCCAAATATTATAAAAATATATTTCACCATAATAATTTTTTCTTTTTCGATATTGATTTGAGAATCGACGCACTAAGCCCAAATCTTGAAAATATCAATCGCATTTCATCCTTCATTATCATGTCACAAAAACTTCTCTAAAATATTTTGTCGCTGCTCTTTCCGGTAACGAAAAAAATCCGACCGCTGCAGCCGGTGTCCAACCGTTCCTCAAATTAATCTGCGCTGATCCCCACCACAATTACCTATTTCTCACGACGGGCGCTACCCCTATATCGTAATGTCAATGTTGTAATCGGAATAAAGCGATAAGCGTAAATAGAGAACACAGGATTTGATAACCAATTCGTCACAACATGACTACGTCTGGAGGTGACCAAGCCAGGAGACAGTAATATGAACCGCCGTAAAGTGTTTACAGAGATATGAAAGCGTATGGAATACAAGGGTATAAAATACAATAAATAGAAGTACCCTAACACTAACTCTAAGTCCATGGGCCTAAAGCCCATTGGACCATATCTAATATTATGTCCACATATAATATAATATATTATAACACTCCCCCTTGGACATAATAACAATGACATGGAAGAATACAAGAGTTACCCAGAGGAGTATTATCAATGATCTTCAGGATCCAATCATCAGGATTGTTTTGGATTTGATACTCCCCCTGAAGATAACAATCTTCCAAGTCGATGCATACCAATTCCATCTACGTACTTTTCAAAAGTCGAAGTGGGAAGGGATTTAGTGAACAAATCAGCTAGATTGTCACTTGAGCGTATTTGTTTTATCATTATCTCACCACTCTTCTGGAGTTCGTGAGGATAAAATTTTTTTGGGGAAATATGTTTCTTCAAGTTCCCTTTGACATAGTTATTGCTCATTTGTGCAATACATGCAGCATTATCTTCATAGATAATTGAGGGCCTTAAGTCAACAGAAGGGATACCACGCGAATTGTGAATGTGTTTTATCAGGGATTTAAGTCAAACGCATTCTCGTGCAGTTTCGTACAGAGCTATGATCTCTGAGTGGTTTGACGATGTGGTTACCATAGTTTGTTTGACAGATCTCCATGAAATGGCTGTACCACCACAGAGGAAAACATAACCCGTTTGCGATTTCGCATTATGGGGATCAGATAGATAACCAGCATCAGCATAACCTACAAGTGATTTGTCTTGGTTTCTTTGATAGAAAAGACCAAGATCTTGTGAACCTTGAGGATATCGTAAGATATGTTTCACACCATTCCAATGTCTCCTCGTAGGGGAGGCACTGAACCTTGCAAGTAGATTCACCGCAAAGGCAATATCGGGCCTAGTGCAGTTTACAAGATAGAGCAGTGGGCCAATCGCACTTAGATATGGAACTTCAGGTCCCAATAACTCTTCGGTATCTTCTTTAGGTCTAAATGGGTCCTTTTCCATATCAAGGGAACTGACACCATTGGAGTGCTTAGTGGATGAGATCTATCCATGTGGAATCTCTCCAACACTTTCTTTAGGTAGGCTAATAGGTGTATCAGTATTCCTTCAGGGAAATGCTTGATCTGCAGACCAAGACAGAACTTGGTTTTACCTAAAGTTTTCATTTCAAATTCAGTTTTTAAGATTGAACTTGTTTCTTCAATCTCTTTCCTTCAATGTACACCGAGATGATGCAAAAACCATTAAGGGATTTCTTAATGAATACACAAGGAAAAGCCTTGTTATTTACGTATTCCTTCTTCAGAAGGAATTCACTTAGTCGATTATGCCACATACGACCCGACTGTTTTAAGCCATATAATGAGCGTTGCAATTTAATTTTGAACATACTACGATGTTCGTTATTCCTCTTCTCGGGAATATTTAATCCATCAGGGATTTTCATATAGTTATCAGAATCTAATTGTTGGTCCCGAAACGAGTATAATCAGTGTATGGGGGAATACACTGATGTCAGATTTTTCTGAATACTCAAAAAAATGCTCTAACATGCTCAGTCAGTAAGATCCTAATGTTACTCAGCAAAACTGAAAGTCCATATGGGCAGCAGGGACAAGTCAGTAATGGAGTCAGATAGGCTGAGTGTGAGTAATGTGCTCAGTAAAGATAACAAACCTACTGACTGCTCGGATGCAAGTCAGTTGGACTACTATCTCAGTAAGCTAGAGTACGTGCGGAAGGTGAGCCCTTAGAATCTACTCGTTTTAGTTTCTGAAAACGTTTTCTCTGTGTTTGCTTAGTAAATGGTGGTTAAGGCTGGTGCACAGTTTTACTGATCAGGGTGAAAAATCAGTCCTGATAGTTTCTTAAACAATGCAATATGTTCAATTTAATATGATGACAGTTATGATCCTGAACAAGAATGTAAATCAGCACACAAGGGTCTTTTTAACGTGGTTCGGAGATAACCAACTCCTACGTCCACGGCCTGATTTAACAGGAAGATATCCTCAAAACCCTGAGGATAGGTACTTGGGTTTTACGTGCCAAGGGACACGAATAGCCAATTTCCTCTCTTAGGAACTGACCCCTGGGCGTTTTACAAGTCCCAGTCCTTCTAACCAACCAATCTCACACCCTGAGTGGTTTGGTATTCTTGGTTTCCAACTAAGGATAGCCCTAGCAATAAAAAGCAATGCTAAAGATTAGAACTATCAGACTAAGCAAATACAGAGTGAATCCTACTACAACACTAGGGAAATTTAATTGCAGAGTGTTGTTCAAAGTATGCTTTGAGTGCTTGGATTCTTGAGAGCTTTCGCTTGGAAAATTCCCGTTAGCCTTGAATGGGTGCAAGGCTCTCTGTATTTATAGGTAAGATTCAAAATAGATCCGTTGGAAGAGATCTACCCAAATCTTTCCTATTTTAGGGTGGTTGCAAGCTAGATGTACTATTGACCTAATTGTCATGCTTAATCTGGCAATCTTTGTCCCGCCGCTTGCAACTCTGAGACACATTAAATGCCGCATTAACTGCTGCGCAGACTCCATACATGCGTGTCGAAAGATCATTGGCTCTCCGTACAAACGGCTAGTTGACCATCTGTCACTTGTCCTTTCTCGTACATTCAATATTCTGAGTCTCTTGTTAATAACTCAGCCTGAATGTTTGTCTTTATCGGAGTCTTACTGACATTCTCTTTGTCTCTATGTCCCATAGCATAAATAACCTTTTTGCTTTGGACTTACATGGATCAGGTAAACTGAACCAAGGTCTAAGTCAGGTCTTACGAGCATTCAGCTCGGCCTGATAGGTAATTCAGCTCAGTATGTGTAACCTTTTTGCTTTGGACTTACATGAGTCAGATAAACTGACTCAAGGCCTAAGTCAGGTCTTACAAGCATTCAGGTCGGCCTGATAGGTTACACTTACTCTTCACTGACTAAGTTCTGTCCTGAGCATGCTTAGTGTACTCAGTAGAAACATCAGTCAATGGAATTCCGGATTGTCTTCAGGATGGATCTTCAGGCTTCGGTCTTCAGCTTCAGTTTAGTCAACCTTCAGCAAGACTGACTCTGACTTTCTTCAGGATGAATTGCACTTCAGACTTCAAATAATTGGGTTGACTCCAATATTCTTCAGTCTTCAACACGTTCCCCCTGAACTGAATCCCTAACCTGACTTTCCTGATCTAGACAATCCTGAACAACTGTACTTAGGCAAATTCATCAGGGGTTTTGGGATCTAATCAAAATACTCAGATTGTCCCAACAATTTCCCCCTTTTTGATGATGCCAAAACCCTTAAGCTGATTCCTATCCATCTATACAATCAACTGACTTAGTCAGTGAAATAAGCTCAGTACCTCCTGACAAACTAGGCACTTATTCTATAAGATGGAAACAAGGAATGAGTTAGTACAGTTCTTGATAAGAGTGCAGAAAATAGATCAAGAGTCAACAAGAAGTTGTACTCAGGAACAATAACTTCATTAATATTCAACAAGGTACAATGTCCTGAAGCTATTACAAATAAGTTCCTGATCAACTATTTTCCTGAGCTATCTCACTCTTCATCACCTTCCCAGCGGCTGGCCGGAATGCCATACATGTCGAGCACCCTCCTCAGGCAATGATCCAGTTTGATTGGATCAGTTGCGGCATTCGAAACTTGGGCAACTCTGACAACCTCGGCCTGAATGGCTGCCCTGTCCAGCTGATTTGAGTTCCCGATGAGGGGAGGGGAGTACCTGACCAATTCAGGAGGAGTGATCTCCACTCCTCGTGCATCAGCATGCCTGATGATGTTGATCCAGAGATTTGGATACTCCTCCGACATCCAGTAGTGGAAGGTGTCCGCCTTATCTTCATTCAGATCAGCCAAGACTTCCACTACGTCGAAAAGGTAACTCCACCTATTCCGGACTGGAATCCAGTGTTCCAACATTTCCACCGGAATAATCTCCTCAACCAGCATGGACATCGGGGGGTCCCTGACCCTGAACAGCCTTCAGCTTCCGCTGAGTTTTCTTCTTCGGTGCCTGAGCAGACTTGTATTTTTCCAACTGAGCGGATAAATACTCATTGGACTCCTTTAGCCTCTGAATCTGACCGAGGCGCGTGATAATTTCTAACTTCACCATCCTCTCCTTCTCGGTCATCTCAGGAACCCTCTTCTGAGTCGAACCAGGATACTGAGCTTCTTCTGATTCCACCAAAATGGTAGCCAAAGGATCCTCTGAAGTCTGCTTCAGCTTTTTCTGAGCGGGCTGACTCTGACTTGCCTCAGCCGCAGATATGGACCTAGTCCGCTTCTTCTCCTATCCACCGGGACCAAGACCTGATTTCTTCAGCACGGTCTGAATCAGCTTCTTCTTCCTTATTCCTTCCCCCTTTTTGGCATCATCAGCATTCACTTTCTTAATGACTTCCTCAAGGGCTTGGGCCATAAGTTCAAATCCGCTAGACATATCATGCTGAGTTTCTTCATAATCTTGCATACTGCCTGTGAGAAAATTCACTTCAATACCGTAGATCTTCAGTTGGTCCTTGGCCTCAGTGGAAACGGCCTTGGTGATGTCAGTCTTCATTGGGGCACATGTTTCAGCAACAGTTGATTGAATCTTGGCAGTCAGTTCAGCTAACAACTCCGCCTTGATTTCTCCCTTCATCTGAGCAAATTTTTCTTCCACCTTTTGACTCAGCAAAGTATTGAACTTTGCATCCTGCTCAGATAGGGCATCAACTGTCATTTTATTGCAGGCTTCAAGTGTCTCTGATGTTTGCGCTGCAATTGCTGTGACCTCAGTGCCAACAAAGACTCCAAGGCTGGCCATCGCCTCTGCCCATTCTGCATCCAAGCGAACCTGATCCTGATTCAGCAAAGTTATCCTTTTGCTGATGAGGTCAGTAGAGTCACTGAACCTCCTTGTTTTTCCCTCAACAATGATTACCCGCCTGTGAAGATTGGCAAGTGCTCGTGAAGAGTTTTGCACATATAAGGATTGCTGAGTGATCCATCCGTCGTTCGCTCGGACCAGACCTGATGGACCCTCTCCAGAAGCCTTAGCAGTCCCGGGCCCAGGGAGTGCTTCATCGGCTGGTGCACTGACCCCTTCAGTGCCACCTTGCTGACCATCCTCAGCAATCAATATCACTTCCTTCCCTTTCTCTCCTTCAGGCTGAGTCTCCGGAACTCTCACCAGTTCCATTCTGACACCCTCAGCCATCTCCAGCTCAGCAACAATAACCTTGGGATAGATTTTTCTGACAGTATTGACAAAATCACCTATCCGAAGGAGCGGAGTGATAGAACTGACCTGAAAAGCATCAAAGAGTGCAGCATCCTCCTCAGCATGTTGTGACCAACCTTTCCTCTCCACCAAGGTGGCCATTTCAAAGTAAGTGGCTCTCCTAGTCATGGCATAAGTTCAGAGCTGAACAGCCTCCTTTTGCTGAGCAGCAGTCAGATCTGAGAAATACTGGGAAACAATCTTCTGAGCCTGATTCCGAGTCAGTGTTTCAAATGGGGTCAGGCTCCCTTCAGCTGGAGCTGGGAATCTCCAAGGTGTTTCCTCAGCAGTAGACGATTCAGGGTGATGCTCAGACTCCGCCTGAGTCCTTTCAGCTTCCATGGGTTCCCCCTTGTCGGGTTCCCCATGAGCCTCTACATCCCTCTCTTCTTCCACTCCCTTCTCCTCCTCCGTCTCCTCTGAACCTGCCGGAGTTATCTCCAACCCGGCTACCAACTCAAGAACTGCTCATCAGCCTTTTCGCTTTCCAGAACAAAAGCTTGTTCCTGAATTGGTGTAGCATCAAGTGGTTCCTGAGGCACACTAGCTTCTTGCTCACTCACCGGAGCAACTGTCTGAACATCCATCTGGGCAGGCTCCTGAGTTGTCTCAGAATCAGAAACCTGATCAGTCTGTTCCACTTCCTTCGGATCCTCTACTACTATCTCATCTTCCAACACCTCGTCCTCAGAAGGCTTCCTTGTCAGTCTTTCCTTAGAAGGAGATGTTGACTTGGTCGCAGAAGAGCTTTTCAACTTCACAATTATAGACTTGATGGTTGTGACCTTCTTCTCATATTCCTTCTTCTCTGAAGGCTTCTTCTCACTCTTCTTCTTCACTGCCTTGCCCTTCCCAAATGACAAGCTACGAAAAAGGACTTGCTTGCCAGTCAGGGCAGTGAAGTTTTCTTTGTCCAAGTCTCCAAGAGCCAAAGTTTGGAGCATCAGAGAGATGCGAGTGCCATAGTGGACTGGCTTCGAGAATGTGCAAGTCCTATCAGCACCCTCCACGACTTTGTTGCTCTCAGCAACCAATTGCTGAATGAAGAACTTCTCCCAGTCAAACAACATGTTCTCCACCACAGCCTTCATCAGAAATAACTTTGGCCTTGACACTTGCTCTTTTCCTCCAGCAGTTGCCATGATCGATTGACTAACCAAATCTAGCAGGTGCCTTGCCATAGGAGTTAATACTGACTTGTTGAGCCTGGCCTTAATCAGTGGCTTCCCTTCAGCAAAAGAGTTCAGAATCTCTTGCTTCTTCCCAATCCCAAAGGTGTGGGGAAGATCCAACTGCTTCTTCTCCTCCGAATGGGGCAGATTGAAGGTAACCCTGATCAACTTTCTGACAATGATTTTGACCCAAGTTCTCTTCACCCCTGTATCTCCATCAATCTCAGCAGAGTGTTGGGTGGGAATGGAAGAAACCAACTCACCCTCTGCATTCTCCCGCAGCCGAAACATAGTCGAGAATACCAGCCTTCGTGACCCATTCTTGAGCGGGCAAGATATCTGGGTGCCCAGATGAGAAATCAGCCATTGGCTCATAGTTAACTTGGCCCTTCAATGCTTCCAAATTAGCCAGAAACATGGTGGTCTTTGAAGGCGCCATTGAAGTCTGAAAGGTTAGTGTAGAGAGAGAAATATAGTATAGGATGCAAGAATTCAGAAAGTGGAAAGGTTTTTCAGAATTGGATCACATCTATTTATACTAAAAGTTTGGTTAAATCGGACGTTTCAGAATAAAAGACCTTTAATTTTTAACGGTTGAGATTAAAACCTAAAGCTCCATGCACGTGGATTGGGCAGTTTCGGATTTCAAAGGTCATAATTCAAAAACTTTATCAGAAATAGTTCCCGCTTCCTTTGCATTTAATGCTCGTCAGAGGATGTTCGTATTTAATTCAAATTATTACATTAAATAATAACCGAAAATAAATGAACGGTTGAGATTGTACGACAAAAAGATATGATTTGATAACTCGACAGACAGTATCAAAGATGATGTAAGCAAGATATGATGACTAAAATAATTCAGGAATCATACCAGTCAGTCAGATTTTGATATCTGACTGATACCACTTTTGACCTATCAGGGTGACAAGCCCTGAACTCTGTGTCCTGAACTTTAGTCAGTCTATACTGACCATCTTTTTACTGACAGTTCCCCCTTCAACCATTCACTTTCTCTCTACTGATCTTCCAAACTGATCCTTAGTTAGTTGTTCATCCTGACCTTATGCATACTGAACTGAGATTCATATTGAATCTCCTAAGCCTGGGTCAAGGAGTCCTAACTCTACTGACAACTCAACAAAACTGGTTTCAGGCAAAGCCTTAGAAAGGATGTCAGCTCTCTGCTTGTCAGTAGGGACCCTTTCCATCCTTATATCTTTCTTCTCAACATAATCTCTGATAAAGTGATGCCTGATGTCTACATGCTTACACCTTGTGTGTAAGACTGGATTTTGGGATATGGCAATGGCACTATTATTGTCACAATAAATTGGGACTTCAGTGGCCTCTATTAGGTAGTCTCTCAATTGTTGCTTCAACCAAAGGATCTGGGAGCAACAACTGTCTGCCGTCATATACTTAGCCTCAGTAGTAGACGTTGCAACACTGGTTTGTTTCTTAGAAAACCAAGAGATCAGTTTGCTCCCTAGAAACTGACATGTGTCTGTAGTTGATTTCCTATCAAGCCTACAACCTCCATAATCTGCATCTGAATAACCAGTCAGTTCTAGGTTGTCATCAGAAGAATACCAAAGTCCTAAATTGACTGTACCCTTCAGGTATTTCAATATCTTTTTGGCACTCTCTAGATGACTCTTCTTCGGATCAGACTGATACCTTGCACAAACTCCAACTGCATAAGTGATGTCAGGACGACTTGCAGTCAGATACAATAAGGATCCAATCAGTGCCCTATATTCAGTCTGATTCACTGAGGTCCCCTCCTTGTCAGGATCCATCTTCTCATTTGTGTTCATGGGAATACGTGAGACTTTGCTGGTCTGAACTCCGAATTTCTGAATCAAGTCTCTCGCATACTTGGACTGATTTATGAAGATTTCGGAGTCAGATTGCCTGACTTGAAGACCTAGGAAGAAGTTCATTTCTCCCATCATTAACATCTCAAATTTCTCAGTCATCAGCTTGGAGAATTTCTCACAAAGCTTCATATTAAGAGATCCAAATATTATGTCATCCACATAAATTTAAACCAAGAGAATGTCCGCCCCTTCGGATATCCTGAAGAGGGTCCTGTCCACTGTTCCTTTCACGAACCCGTGGTCCATCAGGAATTGGGAAAGTGTATCATACCAAGCCCTGAGAGCTTGCTTCAGGCCATAAAGAGCTTTCTTCAGGTGATAAACCTTGTTACCAACTTCGAACCCTGGAGGTTGTTCCACATAAACCTCCTCGTTCAGTACACCATTCAGAAAGGCACTCTTCACGTCCATCTGATACACCTTGAACCTCTTGAATGTTGCATAAGGCAAGAACAACCTGATTGCTTCCAACCTTTCAACTGGAGCAAAGGTCTCATCATAGTCGATTCCTTCGGCCTGAGAGTAACCCTTGGCCACCAGTCTGGCCTTGTTCCTGACAACAACATTCTTCTCACCCCTCTTGTTCTTGAAGACCCACTTGGTGCCAATAACATGTTGACGCCTAGGTCTATTAACTAACTCCCAAACCTAATTCCGCTCAAACTGATTGAGCTCATCCTGCATGGCTAGGATCCAGTTGGGGTCAGCAAGAGCTTCTTTTATGCTCTTAGGTTCCTGATCACTCAGAAAACAACAGAACATAGCACTTTCGCCAAAGGACAACCTTGTCCTGACCCCCTCATTGACATCACCAATGATGTCAGCCAATGAGTGATCATCTAGCCACCGCCTCCTACTGACGGCTGCACTGGGAGCTGCAGACGTTCCCTCGCCTGAACCTGAATTGTTAGTTTCAACAATAATAGGCAACGAAGTGGAACGAGCAATAACAGGGGATACTGAGTCATTTCCTGAGGTTTGTGCAATATCAGGGACATTGTTTCCCCCTACAGTGTTGGATTCAGTAACTGTCTCAGGTGCAGAAGCATCATCACCGACAGTACGTACCTCAAGTTGAGTCTGTGCCTCCGTCTGAGACTCAACATTCTCCGAGGCTGGGTCTTGCTGAGGGTTAGCCTGAGGTCCATCCTGATCGTCTTCATCATCCCATCCCTTGGGAGCATTCACGAATTTGACCTTGAACTCAGGATTCTTCAGGCTCAGTTTTGTTACCCTCTTGGTAACCCCCTCAGTGTCAGGACTCTGAACCTGTTTTCTACGCACTGATGCAGTCTCATCAAACACAACATGAGGTGTTTCCTCCACACGAAGAGTCCGACAGTTATACACCCTGAAAGCTTTGCTGACTGAGGAGTATCCTAAGAAGACTCCCTCATCAGACTTGCTATCAAAGGCTTTAAGCTGGTCTTTCCCATTGTTCAAGATGAAACACTTACACCCAAAAATATGGAAATAGGAGATACGAGGCTTCCTTTTATTCCAAGTTTCATAAGGTGTCTGAGCATGTTGTTTGTTCAGCATAGATCGGTTCTGAGTGTAGCAAGCAGTGTTGATTGCTTCAGCCCAGTACTTCTTGGGCAGTCCTGACTCAGCCAACATGGTCCGGGCAGCTTCCTCCAGGGTCCGGTTCCTTCTCTCAGCTACCCCATTCTGCTGAGGGGTCCTGGCTGCAGAAGTCTCATGAGCAATACCAAGGTCAATACAAAAATCAGTTATAATAGAGTTAATAAACTCAGTTCCCCGATCTGATCTGATCATGACGATACTCTGACCCTGTTCAGTACTCAATTTCTTGAGTAACTCAGGAAGCTTGATCTGAGTCTCCTTCTTATTCAGCAAGAAAATCACCCATGTGTACCTGGAATAATCATCAACAACAACAAGGGTATATTTCCTACCATTCATGCTGACTGGAGTAATCGGACCAAAGAGATCCATGTGCAGGAGCTGAAGCACTCTGTCAGTTGAGAAGACATCTTTCTCCTTGAATGAAGCTTTAGTTTGCTTGCCTTCCTGACATGCTCCACACACGTGGTATTTGCTAAAAACTTCATTAAGTAGACCTTCTACAAGAGAAAGTCGAGAGATTTTATTAATAATCTTGAAGTTTAAGTGACTCAGGTGTTTATGCCAAAGCCAACTGAGCTCATATGAGCTCTTAGCGACCAAACAAGTTTCAGGAGAGCTGCTCTTGAAGTCAGCAAAATATACATTTCCTCTCCTGACACCTGTAATCAGAACCTGCAGTGTAGATTTGTCCTTTACAAGGCATATGTTAGATGTAAACTCTACACTATATCCTCGGTCACAAAATTGACTGACCAAAAGCAGGTTATACCTAAGACCCTCAACATAGGATACATTAAGCACTCTCACAGAACCAACAACTAGGGTATCGAATCCTCTGGTGAAACCCTTAAAGTTATCACCAAAGGTTACCTGCGGGCCTTCTTGAGCTACGTAGTCCTGAAGGAGATCACGAAATCCGGCCATGTGCCTGGAACATCCTGAGTCCAAGTACCAGTCCTTCATCAGATCCTCCTTCCTCTTCTTGTAGCCCGCAGCGACCTGAAAAGAATCAGGTCTCAGGTACCCATCTCGTATTGGGTCCTACAGAGTCAGCCATACCCTTCGGGATCCAGATTTGTTTAACAATTCTGATGGCATCAGAAGTGTAAACCTGTCTCCCTGAAACATCGACATACACAATCCTCTTCTTCCTTTGTGCCTGGGAAGTTGAAGGTGTATGGGTGTTAGCCTGAGTCTCAGGAGCCCTGGATTTGTTCCTGGGGGCAGGCCTCCTGTTCCTCCTTGGCCTGGGCGCATTAGGCTGACGTTGGTCCTGGGAAGGAGCAGCTCGGGCCTGACCTTTAGGCACTTGAGGTCTGACCTGAGTGTTATCGGAGTCAGGTCTCCGTTGCTTTTCAGGGGCCACTTAGTTTGTCCTTCTCCTCTGAGGATTGGGACGCTCCTGATGGACCCTGTGCCCTGCCTGAGGCTTCTGGACCTCAGTAGTCCTTGGCCTTGCCTGAGGCCTCCTCTGACCAGAATTCCTTCTACCCTGAGCATTCTGAGGCTGAGCCTGAGAAGTGCTTGGGGCAGAGTTCTTCCCAGCCTGAGGGTTCCTAGGCTGAGCCTTGGATTTCCCTTGGTCCGTCTTCCTCGGCTCAGGATGAGGAGCCTTGGCCTTTTCCTTGGGTTTTGGCCTTGATTCCTCAGTCCTTTGCCTGACAGGTTCAGCAGGCATTTTCTCCTTCCTTTTGCCTTTATCCTGACGAGCAACACTTGGGCTCTTATCGTCAGTTTGGGCAGGGATAAACATTTTCTGAGAGTTGCTCCCTGAAGCACCTCTCTTTTTCTTGCCCTTTGGGTCTTTTGAGGTATCATAGCCTAACCCAGCTTTAGCACCATCGGTTAGCTGAGAGAAACTTGTTAACTCATCAACCACTTGGGTGGATGTGTGTAACTTCTTCAGCTTATCCTCAAGGTGCCCATTTTCCTTTTTCAGGGCCTCAATCTCAGTGGTGTACTGAAGCACCAGTTTTTCATGAGCATTCTCTTTTGAGATCAGCTCAAGATCCCAAGCAGTTTGCTCAGCACAAAGGCGAGCTTGCCACTCAGTTTTGAACATCACTCTCAGAGCAATTCACTCAACCATCAGCTGTTCCTAAGCGAGGAACAAATCAGTGTCACAAGTCTCAATCGGTGAGCTGATTACACCTTTCAGTCTTTCAACCTCCAGTGGAGTTTCATCATGCTTATTCCGAGCATGAAGCAACTCTTCCTGAAGATTTACTAGTCTGAGGGCTTCCTCGGTATCTCTTACTCTCAGAGACTCAGTTAACCTATCGTTTTCCCCACTCAGTTGTGCATTCACATCCATTGTGTGAGTATGAGTCTCCTGCAGCCTTGAGAAGACAACCATCAATTGCTCTAGGGCGAGCTGAAGGTCGAGTTCTCCTGCTGAGTCTGAGCTACGCTCAGGTGCGTGATCAGGAGAAGAGGCAGAAGAACATACCTCATCATCTGCCATCAGGCAGAGATCATCATACTCCTCATCAGAGAAGAGTTCAGGGGACCGGGGTCCTGGGTCCTGGGCCATCTGAATCTGAGGAATCCTCAGCAACTAGGGCTCTCCGATATGATGCCCTGAGCTCTCTCTTGATTCTCCGATCTTCTCTCTCCCGAGGGCTGAGCTCCGAACAATCATCCTGATAATGGCCGGTCTTCTTGCAGTGGTAGCACTAATCTACATCAGAAACACTCTTTTTGTCGGTGTACGTTTTATCCGATGACTCCCTCCGGCTCCCTCATGATCTTTCAGGCTTGGAGCTGGATCTTCTGGGAACAACATCATCTCTTCTTTTCTCATCTCTGTGCCGCTCAGGCTCGTCTCTCTCTCTCCTGGAATCTGAACCCCTCATTTCTTCCCTCCGGGGGCTCGATCTCCTGGGGCTGGAATACCTGTGATCACGAGAGTCAGTATAAAACTTCTTATACCTGCCGAAATGAGAGTTCAGCTTCTCAAATCTTAGTGCCATCAGGCTGTACTCCAGGGCTAGCTCATCCTTGCTCATATCTCTGAGTGATTTCGAGCCAGATCCAGCCTCAGGCTTAGGAGTAGCTTTAAGAGCCACGCTCTTTTCCTTCTCAGGTGTCTTCTCCTGACTCACCTCCTCATTGACAACACCCTTCTTCTTCCTCTTATCGAGATCGAATTCTAGAGCCTTTAACTCTGAGAATAGGTGAGAGTCAGGAATGTTTGTGAGGTCCTGAGTGTTCTTCAACAAGATCACTCATGTATCCCATCTTTCAGGGAGACAATTCAGGAGTTTAGATGACACCTCCCTCTTGGGAAAGTCCTTCCCAAGGGTTGCTAGCTCGTTCATCATCTTAATGAACCGAGCTTCAATCTAATCGATGGATTCTCCTTCCAGCATCCGCAAGGCCTCAAACTTCCTGATAGCAAGATCACGCTTGTTGTCCTTGATCTTCTCTGAGCCCTCACTCATCTCCTTCAGTGCATCCCAGATCTCCTTCGCAGTTGTCAGATGCATGAGCCTAACCAAGTTCGCGTAAGAAATGGTGTGGAGTATAATGTTCTTCGCAATATTATCTAGTCCAATTTGCTTAATCTGATCAGATGTAAGCACGGACCTCTCCACTAGCTCATCTCCAGAGCCGGAATAGGGACATTACCAGCTACGGGCCAAGTGGTCTGAAGATTCCTCATAAATCTGATCGGACCATGCTCAATCACCTGGGGGGAATACACTGATGTCAGATTTTTCTGAATACTCAGAAAAATGCTCAAACACGCTCAGTCAGGAAGATCCTGATGTTACTCAGCAAAACTGAAAGTCCACAGGGGCAGCAGGGACAAGTCAGTAATGGAGTCAGATAGGATGAGTGTGAGTAATGTGCTCAGAAGCTCAGTAGAGATAACAAACCTACTGACTGCTCGGAAGCAAGTTAGTTGGACTACTATCTCAGTAAGCTAGAGTACGTGCAGAAGGTGAGCCCTTAGAATCTACTCGTTTTAGTTTCTGAAACCGTTTTTTCTGAGTTTGCTTAGAAAATGGTGGTTAAGGCTGGTGCACAGTTTTACTGATCAAGGTGAAGAATCAGTCCTGATAGTTTCTTAAATAATGCAATATGTTCAGTTTAATATGATGACAGTTATGATCCTGAACAAGAATGTAAATTAGCACACAAGGGTCTTTTTAATGTGGTTCGGAGATAACCAACTCCTACGTCCACGGCCTGATTTAACAGGAAGCTATCCTCAAAACCCTGAGGATAGGTACTTGGGTTTTACGTGCCAAGGGACACGAATAGCCAACTTTCTCTCTTAGGAACTGACCCCTGGGCATTTTACAAGTCTCAGTCCTTCTAACCAACCAATCTCACACCCTGAGTGGTTTGGTATTCTTGGTTTCCAACTAAGGATAGCCCTAGCAATACAAAGCAATGCTAAAGATTAGAGCTATCAGACTAAGAAAATACAGAGTGAATCCTACTACAACACTAGGGAAATTTAATTGCAGAGTGTTGTTCAAAGTATGCTTTGAGTGCTTGGATTCTTGAGAGCTTTCGCTTGGAAATTTCCCGTTAGCCTTGAATGGGTGCAAGGCTCTCTGTATTTATAGGTAAGAATCAAAATAGATCCGTTGGAAGAGATCTACCCAAATCTTTCCTATTTTAGGGTGGTTGCAAGCTAGATGTACTATTGACCTAATTGCCATGCTTAATCTGGCAATCTTTATCCCGCCGCCTGCAACTCTGAGACGCATTAAATGCCGCATTAACTGCTGCGCAGACTCCGTACATGAGTGTCGAAAGATCATTGGCTCTCCGTACAAACAGCTAGTTGACCATCTGTCACTTGTCATTCCTCGTACATTCAATATTCTGAGTCTCTTGTTAATAACTCAGCCTGAATATTTGTCTTTATCGGAGTCTTACTGACATTCTCTTTGTCTCTATGTCCCATAGCATAAATAACCTTTTTGCTTTGGACTTACATGGATCAGGTAAACTGAACCAAGGCCTAAGTCAGGTCTTACGAGCATTCAGCTCGGCCTGATAGGTAATTCAGCTCAGTATGTGTAACCTTTTTGCTTTGGACTTACATGAGTTAGATAAACTGACTCAAGGCCTAAGTCAGGTCTTACGAGCATTCAACTCGGCCTGATAGGTTACACTTATTCTTCATTGACTAAGTTCTGTCCTGAGCATGCTTAGTGTACTCAGTAGAAACATCAGTCAATGGAACTCCGGATTGTCTTCAGGATGGATCTTCAGGCTTCGGTCTTCAGCTTCAGTTTAGGCAACCTTCAGCAAGACTGACTCTGACTTTTTTCAGTATGAATTGCACTTCAGACTTCAGATAATTGGGTCGACTCCAATATTCTTTAGTCTTCAACACGTTCCCCCTGAACTGAATCCCTAACCTGACTATCCTGATCTAGACAATCCTGAACAACTGTACTTAGGCAAATTCATCAGGGGTTTTGGGATCTAATCAAAATACTCAGATTGTCCCAATACTAATGATCTGTATAAGTATGCGGTGACTACGTCCATCAACTGCATTTCAAAGTTTAGTTTAACTGCCAGGGATATTAAAAAGCGGAATGTTATTGCATCCATAACAGGAGAATAGGTTTGATCGAAATCAATAACGGGTCTCTGCGAAAACCCTTGAGCCACTAACCTCGCTTTGTATCTCACAATTTCATTGTTTTCGTTTCACTTTCGTACAAATACCCACTTGTATCCAACAGGGACAATATTTTTTGGGGTACGAATGATGGAACTGAAAACTTTTCGTTTGTTTAGCGAGTCTAGCTCTGCCTTTATTGCAGCTTCCCATTTCACCCAATCGGAGCGCTTCCGGCACTCGGATATAGTTTTGGGTTCAGGATCATGATCATTATTTGAAATGGTGAAGGCAATTGAGGCTGCAAATGTGTTGTAGACAACAGTTGTGTTTCTATTATAAGTTTCTCCCGTATTTATGAAGTTTGTTGAAACTTTGATGTTTACACCGACCAGATCCTCTTCATTTCCCAAAGAGTATCGGTCTGATGATTCCGCAGTCCTAGAGTCATTATTTGCTTGTGCACGTGCATTTTGACTAGGATTTTCATCTTCAGGATGAATCTCTTCAGGAGATTTTAGGGGTGACATAGTGTGTTTGCTAGCTTTACACTTATGCGAACTTGGTTCGCTTATGTTAATGCTTCCTTTACGCTTCTGGCGCATGGGGGGATTAACATTTGTCTTCAAAGAGAGTTGTACCCTTTAAGGCGCATTTACTGCAGGTATATGCGACTTAGTCATGCCTTTATGATCGGTGAATGCATCTGGTAGATTATTTGCTAAGTATCACAAATTTATTATCTTTTGAACTTCAAGTTCAGTTTGATTTGTGTGTGGGTCTAAGAAATGAAGATCTTTTACGGTCCAAGTAATTTCACGGCATTTATTAAGTGTGGTATTTTTCTCACCCCCTAATGCCGAAAATAGATCTTCATCGAATGTGCAGTCAGTGAATCGGTCCGTAAATTGATCCCCAGTTAAAGGTTCAAGGTATTTAAGTATGGTGGGAGATACAAAGCCGATGTAAATACCGAATTTCCTTTGTGGGCCCATAGATGTTCGCTTAGGTGGTGGTATTGGAACATACACTACACAATCGAATGTACGCAGATGGGAAATGTTAGGTTCATTTCCACGCACGAGTTGAATAGGGGAATATTCATGATATGCAGTTGGTCGGATTTAGATTAGTGATGATGCATGTAGAATAGCATGCTCCCAACATGAAACGGGTAAGTTCGATTTTTGTAGTAGCGGTCTAGCGATTAATTTGAGACGTTTAATTAATGATTCAGCTAGACCATTTTGAATATGAACATGAGGGACTGAATGCTCCACTTTGATTCCCAGTGCCATGCAATAATCATCAAATGCCTTAGAGGTGAATTCACCGGCATTATCCATGCGAATGGATTTAATAGGATGATCTGGGAATTGAGATCTCAACAGAATAATCTGTGCAATAAGCTTTGCAAAAGTAGTATTGCGGGTGGATAGCATGGTGACATAAGTCCACCGAGTGGAGGCATCTATTAGGACCATAAATTACTTGAATGGTCCGGATGCTGGGTGTATCGGTCCACAAATATCTCCTTGAATCCGCTCAAGGAATTGAGGATATTCAGTTCTTACTTTACTACTAGAAGGACGAATTATTAGTTTACCCATTGTGCAAGCATCACATATGTATTCATTAACAGAAGGGATTATGTTGTGTGATATGTTATGGCCAGATGAATTACATAGAATCCGACGCATCATGGTTTGTCTGGGATGTCCTAACCGCTCATGTCATAATTTAAAAGAAATTGGATCATTAAATTTTAGATTAAGGGCTATATGGAGATTTAAGGGTCTGATGTATGTGTAATACAAGCCAGACGAGAATGAAGGAAGTTTTTCGACGATGTGTTTTTGACAATCTATATAGTGAATCATTAACAGATATTCACTATTATCCTTAGTGTTCGTCTCAACATGATAGTCATTCTCTCGAATGTCTTTAAAACTAAGGAGGGTACGCTTTGATTGTGGAAACAATAAAGCATTTTCGATTATTAATTTGGTACCCATAGGGAGGATTATCGAGGCTCTTCTGGAGCCAACAATTTATATATCGTCGTCAGAAATTGTAGTGACACTTGCTTTCTTTTCAGTTAATGTTTGGAAAAATTGTCTATCTTTTAAGATAGTATGTGTAGTAGCACTATCTACTAAACACAAAACATTCATCTCCATAAGCACGCAGTTATACGTTTCCATATGAGGAATGCTAAGGAGAGCCAAGATTACAGACGCTGATTGATCAGTCGCACAAGGGGTCATTTAGGTCCTACTAATATCAAGAACGTATTAAATTTTGTAGACAATAGTGATCGATAATTGGGGTTTGACTGTAAAAATAAAGCATCGATAAGCATTCATAAAATTCAAAAGAAATGTATCATGCAACATAGTCAAATAAAAGCCAGTCAAACATATTGGTCAACCCAAAAACAAATAGTAGCAAAAAGTCTAAACAAGAAAGCAAGTAAACAGCAAGTTGGTGTCGATCACTCATTGTCTCCAAAGGCGTCTACAGTCATTGTATCACCCAAAAGGTCATCCTTCTCCATGTCGAAGCCTGCTTCGGGCAGGTTGGTGTGGTGTGATTCACCTTGAGGAGTCTTCCCCTTTTTGTCTTTTAGCATACGTTGATATAGCTCCACTAGATGTTTTGGAGTATGAAACGCGCGAGACCAGTGGTCGTCGCATCCACACTTGTGACAGAGTTGCTTATTCTGTACACGTGAGCTCGATGGTTGATCTTGAGGTGCATTCTTTTCAGTTGCACTATGTTGTGCATTGTTGCGACCTCGACCTCGTCCCCTACCACGGCCTCGACTTCGGGTCGATCCGCGGCCCCCACTCGCCTCATTTTCTTTTCCACGTTTGCGGCCTCTAGAGTTCTTCCGAGTAGCATGTGCTTCAGGCACAGCTTGTGAGCCAACCGGTATAGTATTGTGATTTTTCATCAACAATTGGTTGTGCTTTTCTACGACTAGAAGTGCAGAAATGAGCTCTGAGTGTGATTGATACTCTTTGGCCCTGTACTGCTGCTGAAGTACAAGATTTCTTGCGTGGAAAGTAGAAAGAGATTTTTCAATTAACTGTTCATCAGTTATTGTTTCTTTACACAGCTTAAGCTGAGAAACAATGAGATGTAGGGCAGAGTTGTACTCCGTTATAGATTTGAAATCTTGAAAACGAAGTGTTATCCATTCATATTTGGCTTCGGGGAGGATCACATCGTGTTGTTGTTGGAATCGATCCTAGAGGGATTTCCACAATATCGATGGATCTTTTTCAGTGAGGTATTAGTTCTTAAGATCTTTGTGAAGATGGTGTCTTAAGAAGATTAGAGCTTGTGCCTTCTGGGCAGGAGTGGATTTCCACCCTTGTGTGGTGGTGTCAGATAAGTCTTTTGAAGCTAAGTGATTTTCAACGTCTAGAGCCCATGTCAAATAATTGTGGCCATCTAGTGCCAGTTCATCAAATTCACGTTTGGTGATGTTTGACATGTTATTGCTACAAAGAAAAAGAATTAATAAATTTAGATTTATTATTGATTTGTAGCAATTAAATAATTAGGGCTCAAGATAAAATGCTAAGACAAAATTAATAATAGGGGTATTTTAAAAAAAATTGGGTGTATGACATGTATGAGACATTTATTAATGAGACTTCGGGCCCAAAAATAATTATTGGATAAGGCCTAAAATTTTTTTGATGATTTGGGCTACATAATATTATTATGAATTTTATTAATGGGACTTCGGGCCCAAAAATAATTATTAGGGTCCAAATTAATTAGGACCAACTTAAAAAAATGTCCAATCAATTAAAAAAAATGGCCCTTGTAAATTGTTTTTTTTTATTAATAAGAAGGAGGGCCCAGTTTTCGTTTTCAGGGCCCTACAAGATTGGCCCAGTTTAGGATTTATTACAAGCCCAATTAATAAAGCAGGCTCATTTTAAACAAAGTGGCCCAGATTAGTGCTGTTAAAATAAACGAGCTACTCGTGAGCTCGGCTCGGCTCGACTCGTTAAGGCTCGAACTCGGCTCGCTCGAATAGCTAAACGAGCCGAGCTCGAGTATCATTAAAGCTCGTTTACATTAACGAGCCGAGCCGAGCTAGCTCGCGAGCTACTCGTTAAAGCTCGAATAAACTCGATAGTATAGGGATATTTTTGTAAATTCATAAATATATATTATTTTCCTAAATTCCTAATTCTAACCCTAATCTACTGCCCCTTCTCCACACCTAACATCTCAAATCTCAATTCTCAGCCCCTTCTCCACAAGACAGCGACTCCGTGCTGCCACCGCCGCTTCAGCCCCTTCTCCCAGGCT
Source organism: Prunella vulgaris (assembly GCA_026898435.1). NCBI lineage: Eukaryota > Viridiplantae > Streptophyta > Magnoliopsida > Lamiales > Lamiaceae > Prunella > Prunella vulgaris. Next base: position 881,381 of record JAPKLY010000096.1, read on the forward strand.
ACAGCCCACCGTGCTGCCACCGCCGCGCCACCGTAATGCTCAGCCCACGAGGGGAGTTCTGCCGACTGTCAAATCCCAGCCTCCGCGACGCCCTGCACAGCGAGCCTAGCCTGCACCGCCGACGCCCTGCACCGCGAGCACTGCCTGCACCGCCTAGCACAGCCTCCGATGCCCTGCACCGCCGACGCCCAGGCCACCGCCGCGCCACCGGACGCTCAGCCACTTCGCGACGCCAACGAGAGGAGTTCTACCGAAGCCCAGCCGCTGCCAACAAAAATTCGAGCTCGAGGTCGAGTTCGAGCTCTATCGAGCTTAGCTCGTTTGGCTAAACGAGCTGAGCTCGAGCTCGAGCCGAGCTTACTCTTAAAATAAATGAGTCGAGCCGAGCCTTCTTTTTAGCTCGAAATGTTTAACGAGCTAAGCCGAGCATAGCTCGAAATGTTTAACGAGCCGAGCCAAGCCCTAGGTACTCGGGCTCGCTCGGCTCGAATAACAGCACTAGCCCAGATACAGACAGAGCCCATAGTTATTAGGGTTTTAGTATGATGTTCAGCTTTCAGTTCCGAATAAGTCGGTCAACAGGGCGAAAAAATCGGGGTCGTTAATGGCCGTTCTCACTCTGCGAGGCTTGTCGTCGCTGTGCGGCGAGGAAAAGATGCCGTCGCCGGCGTTCGTTGTGCGGCCGTTCACGTGGTGCGCAGCGCCATCGTGCTTGGCCATCAGGCACCAGAGGCGTGCCGCCGTCGTGAGGTCAGTGGCCGCCGTTCGGCGTTCGGCGTCGCATCGCGTATTCGGGGAGCGTCGTCGTGGGCGTCGCCGGCATCGTTGCAGGTGCGTCATCGCTGCCGCAAACGTTGGCCAACCGTCGAGCCACTTCATGGGCCGACGGGGTTGCCGGCGCGCTCTGTCGTCACATGCCCGACTTTCGTCTATCGTCACCACAGGTAGGTGTTTATTGGGAAATCGATTTTTTATTTTCGATATATGAAGATAACAGAGTTTCTGATATCGATTGAAAATGTTTTTGGGGATTTTTCGAAAAAAATAGGTTTTCGATTTTTGGGAAATTGATTTTTGCAAAACAGGTTTCTGAAAAAATCTATTCGATTTGGGGAAATCGCATAAAAAAAAGTTTCGATTTCGATTTGTGTAAAAAAAATCAAAGAGTTTTATAAAAAAAATTCTTTTCGAAAAAGAATTTGTTTTGATTAAACCTGGGAACAGGTTCTAAAAAAAAGGATTTTCAGGAAAACCGATTTGGAAATTTTTTTCGAAAACAAAGGGTTTTGTTGCTGATTGAATTCCATCTGGAACAAACTGGGGTTTTGGCTAAAGGTGCTCGATCGGAGGCGATTGCTTTTAGAAGCTGGATTTTGTTATGCAGATTTGATAGCCAAGCATGATGAAATATCCGGAGAGCATGAAGGAAACATAAATACATACATATATGCAAACAGGCAGATTCAGTGTACAAACATATTGGGTATAATAGCTGATGGATTCATACAGTTTGTAATGGAATCAAATATAATGGATTAACATGTAATTCACATATATGTAAAAGACAGAATCTGTGAATAAGGCATACAAATCATACGAAATTATTCCTAAACATGTGAGCAGAATAAACATATGAACATATATGCCAGGATACACATGCTATAATTTCAGAAAAACATAAAAAAAATAAAAACTCACAATTTATCGCTTAATTCCAAAAAAAAATCTATTGGGTGAGTTTTGAATCCGTTCCGAAAACTGCTTGAGCAATCCTCTCGTGAATCATATTCCTCGTAGAGACTCGTGTTGATAACGTGTTGTAATCGGAATAAATCGATAAGCGTAAATAGAGAACACAGGATTTGATAACCCAGTTCGTCACAACGTGACTATGTTTGGGGGCGACCAAGCCAGGAGACAGTAATATGAACTGCTGTAAAGTGTTTACAGAGATATGAAAGCGTATGGAATACAAGGGTATAGAATATAATAAATAGAAGTACCATAACCCTAACTCTAAGTCCATGGGCCTAAAGCTCATTGGACCAGATCTAATGTTATATATTATACTGAATATATTATAACAGTCAATTCCTCTTTGTGGTGATTCATTTATCTGTATTTCGAAAATAGAATTGTGTACAAATTTGGTTTCAGGGGTTGAATTTTGGCAGGTACTAAGAAATGAGTTCCTTATTTCCATGTGCAGGTAGATGAATAACTAATTCATTATAGAGATTTGACCACAATAATGGTAAATATGAGAGAAATTTTAGTGCTTAATTTGGATATATGATTAATCTTGTATGCACCAGTTACACGGTGCAACTCAAGTTCATTTTTTAAAAGTTAAACATAATGCTACTGAAAAGTTAGACATGTTATTACTGAAAAGTTAAACTGTGAAAGATACATTTTTCAGTAATAACATATGTAACTTTTCAGTAGTATTTTGTTTAATTTTTAAAAATTTAACTTGAGTTGCACCGTGTAACTGGTGCACAAGAGACTTACTCGATATATGATTATATATACACCTGAATTGAAATTTAAAAAATATCTCTCCTAATTTTGCAAAGCATTCTTTTAACTTAATTTTGGAAAATAATACTCACCTATTGCCATAGGAGGAAAAAAATAGTTTTGAAGAAGGGTTTAGGATTCCTATACTATTTTTTATCAAGAAGGTGTAACTGTGAAAGACGAAGAGATAGACACAACACAAGATCCCACTCATTATCATGAGTTACATAAAATTTTTATTTTATTAATAATTTTAATTTTATGTATATTTCTCTTCGAAATTTACATGAAATTTATAATTAAAAAAATGGAGAGGATCCGGACTCCAATATTTACCTATTTGATTTGGATTCGAAAAAATTAAAATTGAAACTGTCAGTTCCTAAAAGTTGGGCAATTTTGTACTTCCTCTGTCCACCAAATTATTTCCCACTTTCCTTTTTTGTTTGTCCACAAAACTTTTTCTCATTTTCTTATTTGAAAACAACCTACACTCACAATAAAATTTTGGGCCCCACAATACTCTTACTTTTCCCTTACTTTATCTATCATTTGAATATAATACTACTTTTTATTAAATCTCGTGCCCACAAAAAAATGGGAAATAGATTCATGGACGGAGGGAGTATAAATATGACTCCTCATAAAATAACATACAAATCAAACAATAAAGTGATGAACAAAAATATATTTTTAAAAGGAAAATAAAAAAGACAATCCAAAATTTGAAATGGAAAAAGATGTCTTTTTATGAAAACAGGAAACGACATCGTATTGCTTACCCTGCAACACCGATGCAGAGCCTATTATTTAATTATTTCATACATACTCCCTCATCATGCCATATAATATAAATACCAATTATATGAAGAAATTATATTGCGGAGCACTCATAGTCAGAAAAATGGCATCTTCTCTCAAACACTTTGTAGATTCTTCCAATAATCTGAAAAATATTGTCCCTTGTGCGTATAAGTACATCTACGACGATCCAACTGCTTTAAGCGGTGATGCACTCCCCGTCGTTGATTTCTCTGCCCTTACTTCTGACGATCCCCATCAACGGTCCAAAGCCATCCATGACCTCACCAAAGCTTGTGAAGAATGGGGATTCTTCATTGTAAGAAAATAAATAGTCTTTCTATTTTTATTTTTTTCCTGTTTTGATTTTATGTTGTAGTTTATTGAATTGAAAATAGTCTTAGTAACTTTGAAAATGAGAGGACTGAAAACTTAAAAAAAAAATTAGTTGGGCATGCAAGAATAGACAATTTTATTAATTTGGTTTTAATAATTTATTTAAATGTGGAATTGCATTGCAGCTGGTAAATCATGGGATGGGTGAGGATTTGATGGATTCGGCATTTGCAGCAGTAAAAGAATTTATGAGCTTGGGGGCCGACGACAAAAAGCAGTACGAGGCCAACCTCGCTACCGATCCTATTAAGTGTGGTGGTTTCCACACCGTTGCAGCTGCAGATTCCAAGATCACAACATTTTGGAGGGAGAACCTTAAACTCCATGTCCACCCTATACTCCACTGCCCCCCTAAACCCAAAATGTTAAGGTAATTAATTAATTACTGCTCCCTTCCGTCCCGTAGCATTTTCCATTCTATGGGAACACACATTTTTTAAGAAAAATAAGTTTTATATATAAAATAGTGGTATAGGTTAGTAGTGTATAAATTTGTTAGGACATTCGAATAAGGAAAGTATTCAAATTCTAATATATATATAAATAAATCTCTTGGAATATATATATGCAGGGAAGTAGTGAAGGAATACGCGGAGAAAAGCAGAGAAATAAGTCGGAAGCTACTGGAAGGTCTATTAATTGGGATTGGGATGGATATTGTGGATGATGAGGAGGAGGCATTGGGGCTGGATTCGAGTTTCCAAATATTTGCTGCAAATTACTATCCACGTTGCCCTAAACCTGATGAAGCGATTGGAATACCACCACATACTGATCACGGCCTTGTCACACTTTTGATACATAATGGTGTGCCTGGCTTCCAAATTCACCATAATGGCCACTGGTATAAAGTCAACTCTCCAAAGGATTCTATCATCGTTAATGTTGCTGACAACCTTGAGGTGAGGTCACCATTAATTTACACCCCAATAAAATTATATTATATTTTTGTCATTACATGTTTATTATAATAGGGTCGGTAAGCAACCATACAATATAAATATAAATATAAATATATATATGTATGTATGTATACAGTGAATTTAATAGGGTCGGGAGAGAGAGAAAATTCAGGCTCCCATTAATTTATAGATTTCGTGCATTGAGGAAATTTGAGCTTAAATGTTTTAAATTGTTAGCACAAATATTTATGAAACTTGTAATGGTATCTACCTTCTCTGCCTCGTATCAATTTCCACACTAATTTGGGCACGAAAAATAAGAAAATTCATATTGTCATTTTATTAACGTGATAAATAGAGTCTTTCAATCAAATAAATTTTAAGTGTGTGATTATAAGTTAGTTGTATAAAAGAAATAATGGTAACGTAAATAAGTGAGAATTTTTAGAGTAAGGGTTGTGAGAAAAATATTATTTTTTGGATGACATAAAAAATAAAAATAAAAAGAGTAAAACCTGATTTTGAACGAAGGGATTATATAAAAAAAGAGCAACACTTGTGTACAAATTTCTACCGTAGAAATATTCATTTTTGAAAAATTCGCGGATCTAAACCGGGTCGGGTCAGATTTGGACATTTTTTTCCAAAATTCGCGCAACTTGTAGTTTCAAGTTTTTTCGCTCCCAGATATGTTACAATTTGGGCAAATGAGTGTTACAATTAGGCAAAATCTGTGTTACAAATTCTTAAAATATTAATTTTTTGTACTTTTCAAGTAACTATAAAGAAAATATGTATTT
>JAPKLY010000096.1:886812-932955 GCA_026898435.1 Prunella vulgaris
TACTTAATTTATTTTTTATTCTCTTTGTTGATTTATGTTAATAATATGTTATTCATGTACTTAATACATCATTTAATACCTTATATATGTTATATAAAATTTAATATATATTTTTATAAGGATAAATAAATGTTTGTGCATACAGTAACACACATTTGATTTTGCAGTAACACACATTTACTCTAATTGTAACACACATTTGCAGTAATACACAATTACTCTAATTGTAACATACATTTACAGTAACACACATTTACTGTAATTGTAACACACATTTACTCTAGATGTAACACACATTTGCAGTAACCCAAATTTACTCCAATTGTAACATAAATTTGCAGTAATACATATTTACTCTAATTGTAACACATATTTGTTCCTCAATTTGTGTTATTATATGAGCATATATGTGTTACTATAGGATAAAATGTATTTTTATTAAAAATAAATATGTGTTACACATACAATGTAACATATACATGTGTTACATTGCATGAAAATATTCACTTCTACAAAAATAAATGAATATGTGTAGAAAACAACATTTAATCTGGTTATAACACACGTTTTGCCTTAAAGTAACATGCATTTGCCCCAACTGTAACATACCTGGGAGCGAAAATAACAAGTTGTGCGAATTTTGGGAAAAAATACTCAAATTTGAGCCGACCCGGTTTAAACCCGCGAATTTTCAAAAAATGGATATTTCTACGGATCTTTGACCCGTAGAAATTTGTATATAAGTGTTTGTCATAAAAAAAAAATTTGTTCTTTTGGTCTGATAAGTGATTTTTTTAAAAAGTTATTTCATCCAGAAGTTTTAAATGCTAGAGAAGTGTGGAATCAATTCATTTATTTATTTTCTTGACAACTTTTATTTCAATTTTTATCTAATGAATTTTAAAAAATTTAAATTAATTATATGATTTTAATATTTTTTATTTTTTTTACTCCTATAACACACGGCCATAATAGATGAAACATCTAATAGGCTTCGAACTCTTTCCCGTTAACATTAACATAATGTTTCATCTTTCACAATTAATTATCGGACCAAGATACTAAAAATTTAAAGTTACAAAATTGTTTTACTTCCAAAATCTGTTTTTCAATAAACATGCATGATTAAAAGCAAAATAGAAATACCCAATACGACTAAAAACACAAAAAAGTTATCCCCATATGTAAATATCATTCTGTGTTGTTTGGACAGAGTTTTAGCAATGGAAGATACAAGGCTCTGAAGCACAGAGCAGTAGTGAATGAGGAGAGGGAAAGAATGTCGATCGTTTCGGGTTACGGCCCGTCGAAGGAGGCTGTGGTGGGGCCGGCTGCTCCGCTGGTGAAAAGAGATGGCCGTGCAAAGTATCCTTCCATCAAGTATGCAGACTACGTTGAATGGCTGCTCACTAAATCTCGTTTTGGGGCCAAATCTCCCCTGCGTTTCCCACATGACGAATGATCAATTGTAATGGAACTCGAGAAAATATAATAAATTTGTAGTGCCCATCTATTTACGTACAATAAAGTATTCATTTAAACAAAGATGAATTGTAATATTGGATTATGGTTCATTTGTTAGAAATGAAATTCTATTTTAAGATAGATTTTTTTGTTCATTTTATTTTAAGATAGGTTTTTTTTTTTTTTTTTCGGCGGGAGGTCATAGTCTCTGGCCTCTCGAGTCAAGGTGGAACTTTTCTTCGTAAAGCAAACATGTCTCAGCTAAGGCACAAAGTTTAATATAATATTCCAAGAAATAAAACAACTTCGTCTTTTATAAAAATTGCACCACTACGCATAATAGCACCAACGAACAAATTGTTAGTATATATGTCTTAGAGACTATCATTATGAGGACATTATATTTGATCATATTCAGTCCTTAATGTATTATTGAGTTGATCAATAATATTCGGCAATACACTTATGGAATAGTATGTCTGATTGTTTGCATATACTCATATATCTGTTTCCATGAACTAATGTTGTTATTGAGATGTGGGACTCAGATGACTATGACATAGTTCTTAAAGTAGCCCCACTCAATGTTCATCGAGAATGGGATATCGATGATGTGATTTAGATTGGTGTGTGATATGCATCATACCCTTAGAGGGTGTAGTGATTCTCACAACTACGAGATACTAGGTATTTCATGATGGATGCACAAATACTTGAAGAGTATTGGCATACCCAACCAAGAAATCATTTAATGTACTCTATTTACGTGTCTATGGGAGTATCGGTTTGTGGAGTAGTGTAATAGTCCTCTAACTTAAGGTTAATGCACAACATGTATGGAGTGTTGGGCTTTGATCATGACCGACGCTTGCACTATGAACGGGGTAGATATGACATGTGTTGGGCACATCACGAAGTACATGTACGTGGCAGTTGAGCCAAGATATAATTCATTCCTCAAATAGATTTGGAGAGAATACTCGACTTCTTATAACTAATTGGATCGTTAGTCATTGGCCAATGCACGTCGCATTTGAAATAGTGTTCAAATGTGATAATATGATCAGTTAGTAGAATGAGATAACTTGATGAAGTTATTAGAATAGACACCTAATCATGTTCTAGATTTAATTGGATTTTTCGTGAATGAAAGGACCGTATCACTTTGAACTTCACATTACAGAGTGTTGTTGTATCCTCGCAACATACCTCATATGTTAAGATTGTTTGGTTTATTGTCTTGGGTTCAACTAAAACCATTAGTCTGACTAATTGCTTGACATATGATGGCATATGGGTCACACAATAAGTAACTCACGTTTACGAATTAAGTTGGTCAAATTAAATATTTGATTAGATCATAAATACTTAATTCATGGAGAATTATAATAAATTGTATTGAATAGAATTATAAATATTTAATTAAATTAGATGATAATTAGATATATCATAATAATAATATATTAGATATATAATTATATATTATATGGTAAAGATTATATTTGATATTGTAAATCTTGATAGAATCAAATCTAATAGATATGCAAATACTTTACTATATATATATGAGTTATGGGACTAAAAAAAACAATAAGTTCAAAATCCCTAATTTTCTTCATAGATTTCAAGTGTGAGTTTTTCCTAGCAAACTCTACTGGAAATCTCATACTAGCGATTAAATCGCAGATTCATAGACGAGGATTACGTGGATACCATAGTAGAGGAATCCGGCATACAAACACTGTAAGATTTTCTCAATTAGATTAGATCTAATTATATTTTTTTATGTATGCAGTCAATTCGATATTATTCGTTGTTGGTGAATGATGTCTTACGCTGCTACAGACTTAAGGTTCGTATCTTTAAATCCAACAGAACAAGTAGCGTAGGAAAAGTTACTTGACTAAAAAATATGATAATGTGGGTGTATGAAGAATGCTAGCAAGTAGGAAACCAAATATTTTTCTGTTTTAACAAAATCATGAATGCATGTCCTATATATAAAGGTGGGCTACCCGAAATCAAGGGTGCAAATGGCGCTTGGCAGTCGACGGGCGGTCGAGTGCCGCCAAGCGCCTAGACCGCCTTGGTGGCGCCTAAGCGCCGGCCAGGCTGTGCCAAGGTACTTTTCGTTTTTTATTATTCTAATAATATTAATTTTTTTTATAAACATATATTAATAAAAATGCACATTGTACAGTAAATTATAAATATAAAATATAGTTAATAACCAAATACTCCCTCCGTCCCACTATAAGTTGCTCATGTTTCCATTTTCGTCCGTTCCACACTTCCATTTTCACTATATGTTGCTCATTGCTTTTTTACCTTTTTTGAAAATTACTATTCACTTCTTTATTATTATTTTCAATACTTTTTACACTATTTTCATTACTTTTTCACTTTTCTCCATCACATCACTTATATTTTTTCACTTTTTCCATCACATCACTTATACTTTATTACTTTTTCCATCACATCACTTATACTTTTTCACTTTTACCTTAATTCGTGTGCCCAAAAGCAACGAACAACTTATAGCGGGACGGAGGGAGTATATTTTTTCACAAAAAGTAACAAGTTAACAAAATGTTAAAAACTATGATAATACAGCATTGTCCAACTTCTAAATGAAATACTCCCTCCGTCCCGCTATAAGTTGCTCGTTGCTTTTGGGCACACAAATTAAGGTAAAAGTGAAAAAGTATAAGTGATGTGATGGAAAAAGTGAAAAAGTATAAGTGATGTGATGGAGAAAAGTGAAAAAGTAATGGAAATAGTGTAAAAAATATTGAAAATAATAATAAAGAAGTGAATAGTAGTTTCCAAAAAAGGTAAAAAGGCAAATGAACAACATATAGTGGGACGGACGAAAATGACAACATGAGCAACTTATAGTGGGACGGAGGAAGTACAAAATAGCAAAATACATAGTACGAATAAATTTTATTGTATTTCAATTAAATTTTTATTTTTTTAGTAATTTAGTAGCTTAGTTTCCATCTTTTAATTTTAATTTTAACTTTTAACTTGAAATAGGAATTTTTTTAAAAAAATGAGTAATGGCTGCCTAGGCAGGATCATCAACAGCCATTATGGGAAAGGAAATATGAAGCCCAGTGCCCAAATATTTTTGGTGGTGGTGGTGGTGGCGGTAGGGGCAGGGCGAATGCATGTGGCCGATAGGAGTATTCCTTACAATCTTAGGTAGTGTTTATTTTTATCTTAAGGTGGATGGAACTTATTTTTATATTAGTTGATATGAATTAAATAAAGTTGTATAGAAATATGTGAAAAAGAGATAAATAAAATATATATTTGATATGTAAAATAAAGTTGATATGATTGATATTGAATTATGTGAAATATGTTTCTAGGGCTAATTTATTCAAATATTGCATTTAAAAAAATAATTTGTCAATATAAAGTGATTTTTATAACCTTTTCTAAAATAAGCATGGGCGCCATCTTAATCGGATCCCTCACTGTTGCCAAAGTAAGGGCGTCATCCGTAACGGCGCTCCTTAAATGCTCCCCTCACCCATCAAACCAACCCACTGAAGGGCGCCATCTCCGCCGGCGCCCTTTGACCGCCAATAATAACAACATTTAATTATTCAAATGAAGGAAAAAAAATTAAAAATAAAACTATTAACTCATGGATTTACAGTGAAGAAGTAGGAAGAAGAAATGTTGCGTGAGTTAATAAAAACCACACAATATTAATAATTTATTAATAATTATATTGAAGTTAATAAAAATAATATGAATTAAGAGTAAATTTAGGAAGAGTTATGAGTATGAACAATTTTCTTTTTTTCTTATTTTGACTAGGTGATTAGGGTCATAATTGCATCTTTTTGCATCCATTTCTCTATGGTTTTGATGTGCTTATGTTCATATTTGACCCTAATTTGGTATAAATTGTGCTATTAACCATTTTGTGGCAAGAAAATGTGTTTTGTAGTGAAAACGAGCAAAAACAGGCAAAAGACGAGCAAGTTTGTAAAAGTTCAGAAAATGTGAGTTGATCCAATGGAGGCAAATGATATACCATGTCGAAGAGTTTGAAGAGAGGGTCGCAACACAAGAAGAATCGAGTCAATCGGAGCTCTAGAACTCAAGATATGAAGAAAACAAGAAGTCGAGGATCGACCAAGCCTGGCTCGAGCGACCACAAGCCCAGACTCGTGCGACCACAAACTCACACTCGTGCGAGGAGGCTCTGGTTCGTGTGAGGTTGTGTCACATGAGTGATCACACGAGCTGGACTCGTGCAGCGACTGTGTACACTCGTGTGATGCCCCAGACATGCCTAATTTCGAGGGCTGTTTCATCTTTTCGCGCATTTAATGAAGGGCATTTTGGACCAAACATTGTGGGCACTATAAATACTTCAAGGATCAGATTTCCAAACATTAGATCATAATTCCAAGTTCTTAGATTAGTTTAGAGAGAGAATTAGGTAGTTACTTAGTGAGTTCTTAGTTAGATTCAATCTTCTTTCTTCCATAACTTTTGATCCGTCCGTCGGATTTTAGATCCGTTTGTTCCTACATACTTGTAGTGATTAGAGCTTTATTCCTGCGGTTCATTTTTGTATTTTGAGCTTTGGATCAAGACTTAGCAAATTGGAGGTTTGTAGCTTGTATTTCAATTCATCCACTTATGGTAAGATTTCCTTTAATTCTCTTGTATTAGTTAATATTCATGATGTTTACATTGTTCATTGTTGATTTTCATTTCCAATTAGCCATGGGCTAATATCCTTGTTGCATGGTTGTATGAATACTATGGTGAATTTAGTCTCTTGTTAATCCTATGCATGAATTAGTGATCTTGTTGGATTAGTTCTCTTATTAATGACTTGTATGAATGCTTGGGATGTTAAATTTGATTGTATGGCTTATATGTTTTAGCAATGAAATGAGAATTGAGCTATAAGAACCTTATGCATATCAAGTGTTTGATATTTGGCTTGTATGACCAATGAGAATTGCATATTAGCCTAAGACCTCTTAATTTGAGTGTTGGAAGTTGTAGAGAGATCTAGACATCCAATAGAGCTTACCTTGTGTGGTAGAGAGATCTAGACACTAGTTGGCTTGACTAAAACACCAAGAGAACTTTTGCATGCAAGGATGGATAGGATTCTAGAGGAACCATAGTAGGATTACTTCCATGTACACTTCACACTTGCTTACTTCTTTGAGATGATAATTAGGATTTACTATTCTTGCTTGATTAGTAGATAGAATCCATGATTGTTTTCTTGCTTTCCTAGCTATCCATCTTTGTGAAAATTTAATACTAGCTTGATATTGCACGTTTTCCTGTGTTTGATATTTAACTTGGTTAACTTGCCGCGACAACAACGACCACGTTCACTTGCGTGGAAATCATACACGATTTTGGCAAACAAGTTTTTGGCGCCGTTGCCGGGGAAACGATCTCTTTTTCGTGCTAGTATTTGTTTGTTTACTTGAATGTCTTTGAATGTTGTTGGTTTGTATTGTTTGTTTGCTTGAGCATCCTTGAGTCCCGGCAACGCCCAAACAAGTTTTTGGCGTCATTGCTGGGGAAACTGTCTCTTTGTCAAGCTAGTTGATGTTTGTTTACATTTCTTTTCTTTGTTATTGTTGTTTGATTGTTACTATTCTTGGTGAGTGTTGATACTTGCTTGATTTTTGTAGGAGTGCACTTAATTGAAGATGGGCGAATACAATCATTACTCGTATTCTCCACAAAATATATCAACTCCTAATCCATACCTACATCAACTTTACCCATTTAAAATCCCAACCACTTTCGATAAAATCACCATGTTAGAAGAGTGTATGAAGTACTTAATGATGACGTTATGGAACCGAGCCCAAATTCCACCACCTCCACAAGAAGTTTCTTATCCTTCTAACTCATATACATCTCAAGATTCCTACTCCTATGAAGATCCACATTCCTACACTATACCCTCTCCTATGCCTTGCCATCATGAAGAAACTCCTCCAAGCTATCTTGGTGATACTCTAGTCTACATCCTCAATCAACTCGAAGAAATCGAAAGGGAGAATGAGAGAAGTTTTAAAGAGACAAATAGGAAGATTGATAGATTTTTCCAAGCTCAAGAAGATCAAATCAAGAGCTTAGAGCTCCAAGTTGAGCAATTGAAGTAATTGGAGCAAATGACCCAACAAGACCATGAGATTTGCGAAACGTCAAATTAAGATTCCTACTCCAATCATGATTATACATGCTCCTACACTCCATATCTTCCTATAACTATCCATCAAGAGGACACTTCTTCAAGCTATGAAGAAGATATTTTAGCTCAAATTCTTAAGAAATTGGAAGAAATGGAAAAGAGGATGTTTAAGGAGGAAGATGGGGGTAATGATAAAGAAAAAGGGGATGTGGAAGATGATGATGATCATCATCATGAGACGATTAAATCTCTTTCTCTTGTAAAATGTGTTGGAGCTCAAATGTCTATTGAACCTTCTCATGCTTACATTGATTATGAAATTCCTATTATCGATGATGATATTGCTTATAAATTTCCTCATGCTATATTGATTAGGAATGAAGAAGAAAAGAAGGATGGCAAAGAAGAAGAAGAAAGAGAAGAGTGTGTAAAGGAGGAGGAAAAAGAAGAAATTGATGAAAGTGAAGAGGATGAAGAAGATAAAGATGATTATGAAGAGATCAAATTTGCTCATGCTCAAGATACTTTCGATTTTAAGAGCTTTATGAATCCTTTTTACAATTATCTTGAGTATGATATTAATCCTCTTTATGATGATAATGATGATGATACTTCATTTGTAAATATTGATAGGAATCAAGAACAAGAAGTGGAGGATAAGGAAGGAGAAGATTCAAAAGGAGGATTGGAGAAAGAACAAGAAGAGGAAGATGAATGTCCACTTATGGACATGAGCATCATTGAAAAAGAACAACCAAATAAAGTGGAAGAGGAGCTTACATTTGAAATAGACATTTCTAAACTCTTGGACTTTTCTACTTGTGCTATATTGGATAATGTTGTTCATTGTGAATTTGTCTTGCCTCTAGAGTTGATCAATGATAAGATTGAATTGAAAATTTGTTATAGAAAGAGATGGGGGTGGATTGGTTTGAGAAGAAATGAGGAAGAATTTGCTTGTGCTTATAAGTTCACAATGATAAGGAAATTGAGGGTATGGGGTAGAAATCCTACTTGTTTCCTTGATCATTTTGCTTTGAAATTGATGTTAGATGGAAAGAATGCCAAATATCCTTGGCCATTTAGCTAACATTGGTGTCGTCCGGCTAGGGGACGTTAAATCCAAGCGCTAGATGGAAGGCAACCCATCCTTAAAAATGTTGCTTGTTTTGTTGTTTGCTTGGTAGTTAGATATTTTGTTGCTAGTTGTTTTCATGAAGGAATTTGAAGCTAAGGGATGTGTTTTGGATTTCTTGAACGTTGATATGAGGTGGTGTATTTTATTATCTTGGTTTGTGCATGTGATTTATATTAGTTTGGGGGTGTCGCCTCTTGTATATATGGTGATTTCTTGGCTTACTTGAGCTTATATATGCTTTATTGGTCATTGATTCATGGCAAATCCTATTTTCATCACTCTTTTCCAAACTTTTAGGATCCTTGATCCGAAAAAGTTTGGGGGGTGTGTTCGTTCTTCATATTGTAGATTTGCAATGACATTTGTGAGCTCTAGAAGGATGTGTTCAGGAGAATTCTCTTTCACTTGGCCAAGAAGGACATTTTCGTGTAAGTGGCAATTCACTCTCCTATTCTTAATCCCAACTCAAGGTATGTCTTTACACTTCTCTCCCTATTTGCTTTCATTTCCTAGGTTTAGTTTGCTAGATTTTAGATTGCGATTTTGAGCTTAAGTGTTGATTCTTGTGGTATTGTGCTTTGATTTGTGCATTGCATGATCTTTTCTCCACTCTTTGCCAAACATTTTAGACCCTTGGTCCAAAAAAGTTTGGGGGGTGTGTTCGTTTCGTAAATCTCATTGCAATGCTATGCTTTTGATGATTCTAGTGCTTCTATGATGTTTTAGACCTTATGCTTATATGATGCTTTGTTTTTTCTTGTTATTTTTGCCATATTGTTTCTAGCTTTGAGTAGTGTGGCATGAGATATGTTTATGGTTGTGTGGATGAGTTGAAAGTTCATGTTGGATGTGGTGGAGTTATGACTTGATTCTTATCTTGTCTTTTGTGCTATGGATTTGATGATACTTGAGATTTTGATGATATGAGCATTTTTTATATGATATGAGTCTTGATCAACCATTTCCCGTGATATTTGAGCCAAAATTTGCCCGTTTCAATCTTGAACGGATGACATTTTTCTTGATGTGAGTTCCACACATGTGCATTATACTCTAGAACTTGGCTTTAGTCTTGTTTAAGGCTACATTAGACATTGATTTCACATGATATGATTTGAGGCCATCTTTGATCTATATTGAGCTACTTTGCCCTATGAGCCTACCTTGATATTATTATCCATTGCTCACCATTTTGTGCCTTTAGACCTTTCCTTTGGCTAACCACACTTAAAGCCATTTTCCTTCCTTTTTGGAACTCTCTTGTCCCTATGATTAGTAGAGTGAAAAGAAGGAAGAAAGATTGGTGATATGATGAAGAACATGGTGGCCTAAAGAGGAAGATATGAAGAATTTTATGCATGGATTGAAATTTTTGAAAAAAAAGGCAAGTGCTAGCAAAGCATGAGAAAAAGTTGACTTTTGTTGAAAATATGGTCAAGTTGACCTTTGTTGTGAGTGTGGCTAAAAGTTGCAAAGAAGGGAAGAATGATCTTGAAGTGTGATTTTGAAGAGCATGAAGAATGTGCACAATTGCATGAAGATGTGAATGACTATTACTTGATTCCTTCTATGCTTTACTAATTATACTTAGTCACTCTAATCCATATCTATCCTTCCCTACCAAAGAGCCAACATTACAACCTTATGAAAGTCCTCATTGATGTGAGAATGATTTGTCATTTCAAGTGGTGGAGAATTTGAGACTTGAGCCAAGCTTATGGTAGTATTTGTATCATTGTGTGAAGATTGAGAGAACCTCAAACACTTGAGGGTTGAGCTAAACACTTATCTTGTGAGGATCTTGACTCATTGATTTGATATCTTGCTCATTGATTCATTGTTGATAGTTGATTAGATGAGATTGCATTCTAGACTTGCATGATATTGAGTGATGATTTCATGGCATTTGATCTTGTACTTGATGCTTCATTGATACAATTATTCCCCTATCTTATCGCTTCGTTGCTCGAGGACGAGCAACAATCTAGTTTGGGGGTATGATTAGGGTCATAATTGCATCTTTTTGCATCCATTTCTCTATGGTTTTAATGTGCTTATGTTCATATTTGACCCTAATTTTGTATAAATTGTGTTATTAACCATTTTGTGGCAAGAAAATGTATTTTGTAGTGAAAAAGAGCAAAAACCGGCAAAAGACGAGCAAGTTTGTAAAAGTTCAGAAAATGTGAGTTGATACAATGAAGTCAAATGATATACCATGTCGAAGAGTTCGAAGAGAGGGTCACAACGCAAGAAGAATCGAGTCAATCGGAGCTCTAGAACTCAAGATATGAAGAAAACAAGAAGTCGAGGATCGACCAAGCCTGGCTCGAGGCACCACAAGCCCAGACTCGTGCGACCACAAGCTCACACTCGTGCGAGGAGGCTCTGGTTCATGTGAGGTTTTGTCACACGAGTGATCACACGAGTGATCACATGAGCTGGACTCGTGCAGCGACTGTGTACACTCGTGTGATGCCCCGGACATGCCTAATTTCGAGGGTTGTTTCATCTTTTCGCACGTTTAATGAAGGGCATTTTGGACCAAACATTATTGGCACTATAAATACTTCAAGGATCAGATTTCCAAACATTAGATCATAATTTCAAGTTCTTAGATTAGTTTAGAGAGAGAATTAGGTAGTTACTTAGTGGGTTCTTAGTTAGATTCAATCTTCTTTCTTCCATAACTTTTGATCCGTCCGTCGGATTTTAGATCCGTTTGTTCCTACATACTCGTAGTGATTAGAGCTTTATTCCTGCGGTTCATTTTTGTATTTTGAGCTTTGGATCAAGACTTAGCAAATTGGAGGTTTGTAGCTTGTATTTCAATTCACCCACTTATGGTAAGATTTCCTTTAATTCTCTTGTATTAGTTAATATTCATGATGTTTACATTGTTCATTGTTGATTTTTATTTCCAATTAGCCATGGGCTAATATCCTTGTTGCATGGTTGTATGAATACTATGGTGAATTTAGTCTCTTGTTAATCCTATGCATGAATTAGTGATCTTGTTGGATTAGTTCTCTTATTAATGACTTGTATGAATGCTTGGGATGTTAAATTTGATTGTATGGCTTATATGTTTTAGCAATGAAATGAGAATTGAGCTATAAGAACCTTATGCATACCAAGTGTTTGATATTTGTCTTGTATGATCAATGAGAATTGCATATTAGCCTAAGACCTCTTAATTTGAGTGTTGGAAGTTGTAGAAAGATCTAGACATCCAATAGAGCTTACCTTGTGTGGTAGAGAGATCTAGACACTAGTTGGCTTGACTAAGACACCAAGAGAACTTTAGCATGCTAGGATGGATAGGATTCTAGAGGAACCATAGTAGGATTACTTCCATGTACACTTCACACTTGCTCACTTCTTTGAGGTGATAGTTAGGATTTACTATTCTTGCTTGATTAGTAGATAGAATCCATGATTGTTTTCTTGCATTCCTAGCTATCCATCTTTGTGAAAATTCAATACTAGCTTGATATCGCATCGTTTTCCTGTGTTCGATATTTAACTTGGTTAACTTGCCGCGACAACAACGACCACGTTCACTTGCGTGGAAATCATACACGATTTTGGCAAACACTAGGTCATTTGTAAAAGCTACTATTTTGAGGTGATACGATTTCTTTATAAATTATATATATATAGATATATGTATAGATACGTGCATTCTAATCTTAGACTAATTCTAATTTTTGATCCACAATAATAATAATAAAAGAAAAAAAATTGAAAAGTAAAGAATTTAACTGCCAATGTCATATTCCCTTAAAATATGAAACTACCCGTTTATTTTCTTCTTCTTCTTTTGGAATTTTTTTTGTAATTCTTCTATTTTTTTATTTTTCATATTTTTTTTTTGAAAGTACTTATTTTAAAAAATTGAATAAGTCAACAAGTGGAGCATCTATAACCGCACTTATTATATCCCATGATTTACTTTACCCAATTTTTGGACCATGTTCAATTCATTTAATATTTTAAAATAAAAATTTATTATTTTAAAAAGATTTGAAAAAGTATATATTTTCTTTCTTATTTTTTCAAAAAATAATTACTTATTCAAATTTTAAATTTATTTTTACTTTCTGAAAATTCCAGGAAAATTGTACTTTTTAAAATTCACATATCATAAGTTTTCAAAAATTTTATACTTACTGAAATGAAAAAAAAAAAAGAAGTTACCTTTATATCTAAGGAAAGTAAAAGACATAGTCTAATAAAAAACCGCCTATACTCATAACTATTCCTAAATTTACTCTTAATTCATATTATTTTTATTAACTTTAATATAATTATTAATAAATTATTGATATTGTGTGGTTTTTATTAACTCACGCAACCTTTCTTCTTCCCTCTTCTTCACTGTAAATCCATGTGTTCATATCCTCTTCAGCAGTTCTCTTTATGCCTGTTTGCAAACCAAACATAAAAAGTAAAAGTGCTTATTTTTTAAAAATAAGCACTTAAAACATGTTTTCAATAACTATTTTAAGTGCTTATTATTACTTTTGGTCAAGCAACAATTTTTAGTTTTTATCTTCTACTTAAGCACTTCTATACATTCCTCAATAAAATACTAATCAATACTCTTTTTAGAAGCTCTTCTTTTGCAAACACATTTTTCTTAATCATTTTTCAAATTCACTTAAGTTTAAAACACACCTTATTTTTCATTTTTCTACTAAAATTACTTAATATCACTTTTTCAATTCTACTAGAATTGCAATCATGCACTTTCTTATGTTTGTTCTTATGTTTGTTCTATAATTTTATTTTTAATTTTTTTTCCTTCATTTGAATAATTAAATGTCGTTATTACTATAAATAGGTGATTGTGGTTAAAGGGCGCCGACGGAGATGGCGCCCTTCAGTGGGTTGATTTGATGGGTGAGGGGAGCATTTAAGGAGCGTCGTTATGGATGGCGCCCTTACTTTGGCAACAGTGAGGGCGCCGATTAAGATGGTGCCCATGCTTATTTTAATAAATGTTATAAAATTCACCGTATATTAATAAATTATTTTCTTAAATGCAATATTTAAATAAATTAGCCATGTTTCTAGATGTATAATATGAGGTGAATGTGTATTTAAAATATGATAAGATGTGCAAATTCGGAAAATATATGAGGTGAATGTGTATTTTGGATGGGATGAGATATGCAAATCCAAAAAATAGATGGGATGTGGGAAAACTCATCCCCTATCCGGATGTGGTCATCTCTAAACAAACACTCTCTTAGGCTCCATTTGGATGGGTGGATTTGAAATCTATGGATTTCACACACAAATAACCACACTCTCCATGAATTTACAAATACTTAGATCCTATTTTATGTTTAAAATGGAGGAATTCTAAATCCTCTTCAAACCCATGTCATTTGTGAAATCCCTCTTCTTCACCCTTTTATCTCTCATTTTTCTTACTTTTTTCATTCTCTCTATTCTCTTTATAATTCCTAACTTAAAATGTATGCTTTTTTACATGTATTTTTTTTTTAAATCCATTCATTTTCAAATTCATCCATCCAAATAAACCCTTATAGTTTTGAAATAAACTTATTTACTTCCTATTAATTAGGAGTTAATAATTCCTCTCATTTTTCAATGTGGAACAATTAACTTAAAGTTAATTATTCAAATTTCAACATTTTAATTCAATTAAAAATGTTTGTAACGTTTCATTTTTATATATTACTCCCCCGTCCACAATAAATGGTCCACATTGCCTTAAACGGTTGTCCACAATAAATAGTCCACTTACCTAAAATTAAATAATTACAATCATTATTTTCATTTTAAATACACATCCAGTCACTTTTACACATCACATCAAATATTTTTTAATAAACAAATATTTTTTTAATACTAATACTTTCACTTTTACACATCACATCTATTTTTTCTTAATAACCGTGCACAACAAAAATGGTCCAATTATCATGAACGAAGGGTGTAATTTCTAAATCACCGAAATTCAACTTCGAGATTTCAAATATACTAAATCATCTACTCCGTGAGTATATCGATCTCACGATATTTAAATTTTCAAAAATTATTATCAAAGATGAACGTATACAACCTCATTTATAAACCAATTTTCCCAACATCTCCGCTACCAAACGCACCCAATGTGTACAAACCAATTTTCCCAACATCTCCACTACCAAACGCACCCAATGTGTACAAACCAATTTTCCCAACATCTCCACTACAAAACGCATCCAATGTTGTACACATGTACATATTCATACACAAATTAAGTATAAATGCTATGATACGTTAAAGTATACCAGCTCAACACTTCCTTTAGTCTAATAAGTAGAAACGCCTAAGAATTGCAATCTAGACCACAATCTTCCAGTACAGGGCCACCAAACTTAGCCAAGAATGGATCAAGTCGAACCCAAAAAAGAGAGAACAAGGATGCAAGTAATATCGACCATACAACAACTAGTGTTGGTGCTCTCTTTTGGTGTCCCACTACACCCTTGAGGAAAGGATAAAGATGCAGTATCACCCAAAAGGCAAACAACAGCCTGCCCATTAGAGGACCCCACGTCTCGTAACCATTAGTCATTGTGTTTGAAATTTCAGCAATCGCATTTGAAACTCCAGCAGCAACTCCTATCACATTTAGCACCAAAAGTGTAGACGGAGGGAGGAGCATTGCAGTCCATTTGAACACGTACAACTCTGAGGACTCGTCATTGTTTGCTCCTCCTTCGGCTTTTGAGGTAACACTGAAGTTTGTGTCGACGCCAGCTACAACTTTCACAAGTCCCTGAACCACCGCAAAGAGGTGGGCGGAAACGCCTCCGATCACCCAAAATTGCTCGTTCCTCCACCAGTCAACAAGGCTAACGCCACTCCATCTCATTTCCAGCGTGCTTGTTGCAAATATACATAGAAAAAGAGATAAAACCCAGAGACTAGCAATGTTGTTGAACTGCATTAAGGACAAAAAGAAAAATGTAAACATGATGCTCTTCAATCACAATTAAGTATAGCAAATTACAAATCCTAGCAATAAATTAAGATGCCTAAATTGTCAGCTCATAAGTGGTTCCAAATGTTCCCATTAAGTAATAAAATTTAAACTAGTGTTTGTGATATTAAATGGGTGAATACCTGAGGAGTAATGAATTTTTGAGTGAGTAAGCAAAGAGCAGGCAAGGCACAGTATGTGACTAATGGAATAGATTGGAAGGGGTATATTGTTGCATTGATGTAGAAGAAGCGTTCAAGGCAATTGAGACGGCCTCCATAGCCATAGCCATACCATAGAGGGCAGTGCCTGCTTAGAAATATTTCAACAGAACCAAGGGCCCAACGTAGTACTTGATGGAGACGGTCTGATAGATTTATTGGTGCCGAACCCTTGAATGCTGCTCTTTCGGGAACACAGTATACAGATCGCCATCCACGGCAATGCATTTTAAATCCAGTTAAGATATCTTCAGTAACAGAACCATACATCCATCCAACCTCAACAACAAGAGCATTACATTTTGCACAATGTGAGATCACTTTACATCATAAATTTGCCAGCATGAATCAGACAAACTTATACATGGCATGCAATTTATATTTGGTGATACAGGTCCCTTTTCGAAAGATAATCAAGTTAAATGTCACTAGCAAAATGTACATCAGCATAAAAAAATATATGATTTTGGAAAATGTACCTCTTTTCCCCAGTCTGTGTTGTTTTCATATCGACATCCAATCACATGAATGGCTTCCTCCAACAGAGATGCTGAGCTTACACTTTGTATAGCTTCACCATCCTCCACAAGTGTTGATGAGATAAATCTACGAGACTGACCAAATTTGTTCTCTAGTATATGGTCCGGCATCACTGCTGATCTCTCTCTTGTACTCACTGTAAGGCAAGGCAAAAATAATAAAACATTTCAACAGAGAATCTGCTGATGTGACAATCAAAGACTAGCTAGTTCCTTTTTCAAGTTGGTAATACTAGTACATTGCAAGTTTTCTACCATTCAGGATTATATATATATTTTAACAGGATCTAGTAAAAGGTAACTAATTGTGCTAATATCGTATCAGACATTGGACAAGGTTAAAATTCACTTGGTAAAACATGATTTTTGACGTAATTTACTACTCTTAGTAATTAATTGAACTGAACATACATGCATCTTTACATGATAATAACTCCCCTAATCCAATTGGCTGTTATAATTACTCTATTGCACCAGACAGTTGTGAGTATCAAAATTCTCTGCACTACTGCTAACTGTAGAATATCCCTTATAAGGAAATATATCATTTGATGATATTGTCAACAAAGTAGTAAAAGAGTTAACCTCACCTTCACTGCCCTCTTTATTGCATGCGGGTGTCCTGACATTGTCTTTACTCTTCTCTTTCATTCTTGGAGAAGAACATGACCAACTTAGCCATGATGTTGTTGGAGATTTCTTTGACTTTGGGGCATCAAAACCATAAAATGCAAGTCTCCTAAAAACACATCCAGTCCCCACGTATATTGGGCCTTGAATCCCGTCTAGGCCTTTCATGTTGATCTGGTTAAATTTTCAATTTAGAAAGATATAAAATTGAAAAAATTGAAAAGACCAGTTTCAAATACAAAAAAGATATTCTTACATCAAAAAATACAGTGTTCCTGTTAGCATATCGATCGTGTCTATCAATTCCATCGAATCTCTGCGGGAACTGCACATAGCAAACCTTTTCCCCTATATAAGGATCCATCATAAAGCACATAGCTTCTCTTATGGCCTTGGTATTGTTGATGTAATGATCGCAATCCAGATTCAAAATATAAGGTGCATTGGTCAGAACAGCAGAGACACGAACCTATGTAAGAAGCAATCAAACAGTAGACAATGACAAGTCTCTCATTATTGAATTAGTGGCAAGAAGAGTCCAAGCTTAACTAAATTTATCTAGTATGCATTTTTATAATGATTGATTAAAGAGTATCTGCAAATTAAATACGGTAGAGACCACTGTGGAAATTAACCATTTTAAAAAAAAATTACAAATATGTCAATCATCTCTTTAAAATTTTTTACATAGCTTGATTCGAAATTTGGCGTAAACTTAACATCTAAATTTGGGGTTCAATTCAATGAAAATAAAATTTGATAGTATATATGTCAAACAAATGAAAGATGGTGCATAAATCAGAGCCAGAAAATGTTGTAACATTTCAAATGTATCTTTCTGAATTTGACAGCGAGTCTCTGATGTTTTTAAGATGGAGAGAGACAATGCAACACTTAAGTTATTTACTTGACAGGTGATCTTTAAGACCAAGAAATTGCCTTCTTCAGACTTATTACTTCGGGTCTAAGTAGTTGCATTATTAGCAGTACAATCTTTTAGTATAAATAACCCTCTTATTACTATCTTGTATGATCATCACAAGAATATTAGTAGATATTCATGTCTTTATTGTTTATCTTTCTACCATCTACTCCATAATTGTAGATTAATTCCTAAGAAAAGGGATACATATTTCTACCAAGGCGGTGAAACTTCTGGCCCATCCTAATCAATCGACTTACCAGTGCATTCATTGCACCTGCCTTTTTGTGATGATCAAAGCCGGGCCTTTTTTCCCTAGAGACATAAACCAAACAGGGCAAATCGTTTCCACCACTTTGACCTAGTAATACCTGAGGGTAAAAAAAAAAAAAATTGCCATTATTTACAAAAATAAGAAGACAGATGTCGTATAGAAATAATGCGGACCTGAACCATTCCAGGATGATCTCTCACATTATCTCCTGGCCATGGTTTCCCATCTTGCATGTTCCAGCCTCCATCACCAACTTTTTTTGCTTTTGCAACAAAAGCATTTATCCCAACTTTGAATTCCTCATACTCCCTCTACAAACAATTAATCAAGAAAATAAACCAATTAGGACTTGATGTTTTTATATGGTGAGAGACCCTTTAATCAAATAATAAATACTCATTAATTACCTTAATAGCTCGTCTTTCCTTTATAAAGTCGGGAGAAACCTTGTCCCTTGAATAATCCATCTTCTCAGCAAAATACCAGTCAGGGGCCCTTGGCTCAACGTTAAATTTCTTACAGAAAGGAACCCACTTTCGAGCAAACTTGGATGTTTCTGACAAGGCTAGAAAAGTCAAGACTGAAGCTCCATCATCAGAAACATAACATGACACTTTATCAGCTGGATAGTCCACAGCAAGAATTGACAATACTGTATTAGCTGTGACCAGTGGAGGTTCTTTCCAAGGGTCCACAGTAGTGACAAATATATCAACTGATGAAAGTTGACAAGTTTGAGCTTCCATCTCATACCTGGATGGATCACAATAATCACTGGGATGTGATGATGTTGGTCAAAAAGACAAGAATCAAAATTAGCAACGGACCTCAGCGACAGCCTATCCAGGTAGGTCTGGCGCTCGACTGGGAGCCATTTCGGAAGCTGATCGAGAATCCATGAAATAGCAAACCATATCTCACATATGACTGATACAAGCCACAGCGCATAAGCATTGTTTACAGGATGAAGGATTCGGTAGTGAAAGAAAAATCCAAGTACCACAAGGCGCATAATGATAATCATCCGATAAGGATTCATTTCACTTGCTGAAATCGGCAATTTTCTTGTCAGTGGCAGCCTGATTGGATAAGGAAAGAATAATTAAACTTGCATTGTTCAGTCACTGCAGAGAATGCAACAGTTATGCTGATAAACTACAAAAATTCAAAATGCTGTTATACACATATATATAAGTTACTATGATTGATCGTGTTATTAATAGAAGGCTATATGACGCACTGAAACTTTATCAAGCTAAAGATATTATGAGAAGTGCCAACATTTATTTCTATTCTGTTGGAGCTTCATGACCTAAGTTTGTATATGATTGTGATTTCAGCTTTTATAGCAGTCACTCTTTTCAATGAAATGGGGTCTCTGTAAAATTCATTTAGTTTATCTTGGTAATAGATTGCCAAATTTATAGTTAAGGAGGATAAAGGACCCTCCATCTATGCAAATATTACTAACAAGTATTCATGGTTGGAATCTACAATTCCTCACATTCCTCATCTGTCTCTTATAACAACCAAGATTAAAAACACCAGAAGTTGCCAAGTTTCCAGTGCTTTTCACCTACAAGCTATGATATTTATATGATTATCTAAATCAAAGGCAAAGTAATTGTATATCCTTTATAGGGATTCCCAATCAGTTTCTTTATTTTAATTGTGTTGTGATCAGAATTATCGTATGATATATCTTAATCTTGCCACTAAATCGGGTTTACTATATCCGGGCTTACCCAAAAAAAAAAACAAATTCACCATGATATGGGCCCGACCCATCAGGAGAGGTCTGGCAGCCTGACCCCACCAAAAGAGGCCAGCCAGCCCGACACCAGTAGAGTTAGCCAGCCAGATCCCGTCAGGAGAGGTCAGTCCCCAACCTCGTTAGTCAGGTGACCTCAACCCCATCCAAGATTATGGGTCAACCGTCAACATAAAAAATATATCAAAGTACTATGACAAGATAAAGACATTAAATGCAAAGTAGTGTTAATATCATCTAGTTCAATGGTTGTAATAGAAATCCTAAAATAAAGGGTCGGGATCAGTTCTCTCATTGTTGTATTCTTCACATGATTTCTATTATTTATATTTATAGATCGTTTAATGGTCATGTACAAATACCTCATTTTTTATGAAAAAAAAACGGCTACAACATATTGCATAATAAGTAAAAACTGAAAGTGTATGCAAATTTCTTCTTTTTTTCTTTTTTCAAAACACCAGTACAAATTCCCAGAATTAGAAGGTATCCCAAGTTCTTACAAGGGTGGATCTGATCCTTCACCACCATCATCATCAGTATTAATACCTCCTTTTTGAAGCTTCATTGTATGTAAATATTGTTGGCTGAGTTTCCAGTTCTCCATCCATATACTACCATAGCCATGGGCTGCCAGTTCCCTTGAAGGATCAAGGGATTTAGGTTGAACTGCACAAGCAAATTTCAGCTAATATTGAGATGTAGGTTCTTCACAGACGAACATATATATGATCATAATCAAACAAAGTAGCTAGTAAGAGCACCTAAAAGTCTTGAATTCGTAAAAAGAAGAGGATGAATACGTCTTCTACTACCAGGAGCAACTACAAAATGTTGTTCAGGAGTAGTGATATCATCTAAGTGTGACTACAAAACAAAAAAGGATGAAGCAGTAATGCTTTTAGAAAGGTAGGAATTGGTGAATTTTTAGCTAGAAACAAAATGCAAAGATGAGAGACAACATATATATATATATATATATATATATATATATATATATATATAATTGAAACTGAAAAGCTTTTAAAGCAATCGTCCATGAGGAAATGATTATTAACCTCCTGTAGTTCATCTCTAAAACTGAAGACATTTTCTGCAGCATCATCCTTTTCACAACGTTTGAACCTGCAGCTGCTTTTGCATTGAGGACAGAGCTGGCCACGTTTGGCTTGCTGATCATACACATTATAGCATGATGATGTTGTACAGATAGGGAATGCGCAGGCGGCATCCACTGAGAGTCCAACATCATCATCATCATCATCTCCACATACTTTCCTACTTAACTGTTAAGATGCAAGGTAATGAAGTCTTGAAAATACTATTTCAGGCTGAATTTGGAGAAGTAGCAAATACACCTGAACAACAAAATGCATGCTCGATCGAGAAACTTACTGAGAATTCTCCATTGCTACGAACGGACACAGATTCGTCATCGATGACTAAAACCATCAGTAGAAAATGCGTTGCAATTCCCAATCCCTGCATACATATATCTCCATTTCAACCAAATCCAGAAGATGGACGCTGCCAAAATAGCTAAATTTCAACCAAATCCACAAGATCGACGCTGCCAAAAGAGCTACACAGGGAAATCCGCCCAACAAAAATATTAATTTACAAACCCATCCCATCAGTAGGTTTATTGCTAAGCAAGATGGCGTTATGAAGGCCATTGGCGTTTGGTTTGTCGAGTAGAGCAGGGTTTTTTCATGAAACGGAATCTCTACTAGTACTACTATGCCACTTCTTTCCCGAATTATTTTTTTTTTCCTGTATCATTTTTAGATTTGACATTGTGTACAAACAAAAGGTCAGCCTCGGACATAAATAAAGGTATATAAACTATGATATGGCACAAATGATAATGTTGGAGAAATTGTTTTTAATTATTTATTCATTATTAAATGAGGGTGTGAAATGCTCTTTTTTATAAATAAAAATAATTGATAAAAGTTTAATTTTTTAGAAATTAAATGTCGCAGGACCGATCTACTCACGGAGTAGATGATTGTAGTATATTTGAAATTTCAAAATCGGATTTCGGTGGGTAGAAAATTAATATACGAAGTTGAAACTTTACAAATATTTAATATAATTAAATTTTATGTTTGTATAATTAACTCAAAGTTAATTATCCCACATCAGAAAATGAGAGAAGATATTAACTCCTAACTTAAAGGAAGGTTGTGAAATAAATTCCAAATTATAAGGTTTTAAGGAATACTCCAATAAGCCACAAGCGTGCGCTCCGCCGCCGTCGAGTCAAGTCGTTGCCCTTGGTCCTTGGACTAGTCCGCTTATTGTGATAACATTGTAACCTTATTGTCTGATAACTTATCAGCGTGATTAATAAGTGGATTCATGCTTAATTTGTGGAAGATCAGAAGGCATGTCATAAATCAAGGCTTGATGAATATGCTGATTTCGGGGCCTTCAAATGGAAAGTTCGACTCTTGTATTTCAGCATATGTTTGGAATGTAAGAATATTCAGATATGTGAACATTTCAAAAGCTAAATATGTGTAAATCTGGAAGTTACACTTCCTGAATTTCCTCTCACTTAAATATTCTACTGCATGCAAGTTGTTCTTGTTCACATACATTTAGTCCAATATTTTCCAAATGCTCATTGTTCGTTGATGCTATCAAACTTTGTGGTGCAACTAGTTTAATAGATGAAGTCATTTTACCTCTTGGAACAATACGTCAAACTGTGTGTACTAGCCGGAACATATTTGTTTTGCGAAAAAAGGTAAATTCTTGCTCAACTTTTCACAACTTACTTTTCATTTTTTTTGTGTTTTACATGATTGAAGACAATGCATTTCAAAGAGGTGTTGGGGTCGAAGAAGTCCACTCATTCAAGAAAATCTTGTAATTTTCTTATTATTTTTGTATTTTTTTATTTCCATCTTAAAATTTTGTAAACCGTCATTGATGCACATGTAAACCAACATAAATTACATATAATGTCATTTTTAAGAATATTGCATATAGAAATTCAAAAAAAAGACTTAGGTTATAAATAAGGTCAAAAAGTGAGAATCCACCTCACCCCACCCTTATTAAACTGGATTGGATCTCCTGTAACACAATGGTGTAACATCTTCTATAACACCTATTAGATAGTTGACATGTGTAATATAAGAGATTTTTTTTAAAAAAAATATCATAAAGATTTTATTTTCTCTCACCATACATATATATATATATATATGTATATATATTATGATATCTAATCAAATCTCTTTCTTGTAATAATCATATATTTATCTCACAAATATGTATAAATAAATCCTCACTTCTAACATTATCATATTTTATATTTTATTCGTAATATTATTATATATGAATAATATTGTCAATAATTACAAATTAATCCTTCCACATATATTCAAAATTATAAAATGCAAGATAAAGTTAACCGTAAGTTAATTAATAAGAATACAAAAAGACAAATTAATTAACCCCTATTTTCCATTACCAATGATTAATTTCGAACTACTTACTACGTATCAATTTATATATAAAATTAATTTGAGAGAATTAGTTGCAAAATAAAATAAAAAATAGTAAAATTACTATCCTTGAATAATATAATGTTTAAACATCTTAAGTGTACAATTATTTATACTAAAAATAAACTGATTTTTGCATTAATAATATTGATAAAATCAATAAATAGTTCTCGCCCTTTCAATCGTGGAGTGTAGAATCATAGAAATGGACTTCATCTTGTGTGTGCCCTTTTGTTTGATGTTGTTGTAAAACAATGCATGAGATTAAGAAAAAAAAAAAAAAACCTGATCATGTGTGATGTTACCTTTAGTAGCTCCGTCATGCTCATCTGAGTACGGTCTTCATTTGAATAATAAGTGTAATTAAATGGTTGATTGACCATAGTACTCAAAGCCTATGACAAAAGAATCAACAAAATATTTATTATACCTTGAAAAAATGGAAAATTACAAAATCTTGAAACATCTAAACCTATAATAGGAGACACTCCTATATCATGGTATTTAAATTTTTAAAAAAATCACTAGTACTAACTCATAAATTAATTATTACTGTTGATAGAATTTGTTAATGGTGTTTGTTATGTGGCTATTATAATGTGTTAATCCTATCAAACAATAATCCAAGAATTTGTTCTTGGATGAATAATATAGAGAGAGAAAGTGGAGAGTTTAGAGAGAGAAAGTAAAGTGTATTATGATTGAGTTGTCCTTGAATAGTACAAAGGAGACCTATTTATAGGTGTGTAAGTGTGAGGTGGCACCTTACGAGCCTATTGGGCTCTTGGTGTTGACGAGGGTTCCTGACCCTCGTCTTGGTCCCTCACAATGCTCCCTTTACAATGCTTCGTCCTATTAC
The DNA here is from genome assembly GCA_026898435.1 of Prunella vulgaris. NCBI lineage: Eukaryota > Viridiplantae > Streptophyta > Magnoliopsida > Lamiales > Lamiaceae > Prunella > Prunella vulgaris. The sequence goes on from JAPKLY010000096.1 coordinate 911,357, forward strand.
ATATCCTATCTAAACACCGGTGGCCCTGATCCCTCATGTTGAGCGAGCTTCGTTGCCTTGTACTGATTTCGGAGCAGTGTAGAAATGGACCCGGGCTTGGCCTCTTTGACTATGGGCGAGCTTCATCGCCGACCTTCTCTCGGGTTTAGCTAGGTACCTCGGCGAGCTTCTACCCTTACATGGTGAGGCTCTTTACGCGGCCAAGGTTAACGGCGGGGTTCTTGTGGGCATATAGGCGACCTTCTTAGCCTTGGACTAATTAACTCTATAATTATCCTCGAGTAGCTCGCCTATCAACATTTGTCCCCCAGCTCGCGCACATCATGACTCGTCTAATGTGTGGGTGAGCTGATTTGTCTCGAGGGACGAGGGCTCGAGTGTTGGCGAGCTACCTCTGGGATGGATGCCGAGCTTGTTGGCGAGGTTCGGGAAGGTGGTCGATGGGCCGACGTGGGGTGGGATTCGAGGCGTCGTGCACGCCTTTTCAGGTGTTATTTCCCGCGCTCATCATGGCATCTTTTCAAATTCTTTGCAAATCGGTCCTTGTATTCTCCAGATATTCAACCTCGCCCCGACGTCTATAAATAGGGGAAATCAAGTTCATTCCACACTTTCACATTCCCATTTCTCCGAGCAATTTTCCGGCGGTCGTCTCCTTCGCATCCGACGCGTCTCCAAGTGCTCCCCAAGGTAGAAACTCGTTTCTTTCTTTCTTTTCTTCCTTGTTCTTCATTTTCTTCGGGTTTTTGGAAATTTCCTATCCCCCCATTTGTCACTCCGGCGATTGTCACATTGGTTTTGGGCACCTCAAAAATTGTAACCGAAACATTTCCACTAAAAACCCGATCATGTCGAATCAATCCTCAAGCCGAACCGCTTCGAACCGCAATTTGGGAAAGAGACCAATAACTGAAAACGTGCTAATTCCCCAAATAACCCCGATTGTGATTACATCGGAATCTGGGGCGAGCTCTGTAGCTCGCCCGGATAGCCGCGAGCTTCCCGGTGAGGTTCGCCCTGATGTGGGGGAGAGGGCCACCAACTCTGGAGGCGGTGAGGAAATGGGTCCCTGCGAGCTTCGAGGGAACCTCGGCCGAGCCACCGATGACGCCGCCGTCCACGAAGTGGGGGTCACCGAGGTTCAAGAGGAGGTCGCCGAGACTGGCGATCAAGCTAGCAAGCTCGCCCTTGAGCTCGACGAGGAGGAAGACGAGGGTGAAGTGGAGATCACTCATGAGTACCTTCGTTTCATCGACTTCCCATTTCCCAAACTCCCAGAGCATCAAGTTCCCACCGAGGTTATTCATGACTTCAACTGGGCGGAGTATGTGAGGGCACATACGGCGAGCTTCCCTCTACCCGAGCGAGATTTCCTCGATGCTGCCGAAAAATCTGACCTCAAGGCGAGCGAGGTTGTGAGTCTCAACAACGAGTATGCCCTACCGAAGCTTCGCAAGACATATCGCATCCCGCTGAACATTTTTATGTATGCCCCCGAGGAGAAAGAACGTGCGGATATGCCTCCTCCCGGGTTAACAGCCATTAATATTCATACCCTGGTGGCCGGGCTCACTCTGCCCTTGCACCCCATCATCGGGCAGTTCCTGATGGACAACAACCTCGCCATCTCACAGCTCACTCCAAATGCCTGGAGTAGTCTATTGGCAACGTTGACAATTTTTGGTCTCGAGGGTTATGAAAATCGACTAACCTCGGTGGAGATCAACGAGCTGTTCATGATGACCCGACAAATGAAAGACGGGAAGAGGTATTATTACCTCAAAGCTCGTCCGGGAGAGAAATTCCTGGGGATTCTCCCCCCATAAGGTCCGGGATTGGAAAGAACATTTTTTCTTCATCAGTGGGGACTGGCGAGCTTCAGACGGGCACGGAGGACGTATTCATTCGCCCGCAGAATATGGAGAAGCCAGTAGTAGGTGGCGTATTTCGGTGTGCGTGAGTTGGATTAGATTTACTAATCTAATCTTCTCTTTTTCAGGTCTGAAGCATCACAAGTCGAGCCGTGGGAGGCCCGACGTCTCCATTGGCTTCGAATTCATGCAGATTGTTTGTTGCTTGCGGGAGCAGAAAGACCGGGAGGTCAAGCACTTGTGCCAGCACCATTGTCGAAGACTTGCCGGCCTCATAACCTCGCCTCATCACCTTGCTGTCCAAGGTTTGGATTCTCAAAAATTTCCAAGCCTGGGTAGCTCGCTAGCCTGGTGGTGAAGCTCGCTAGATTGTTGATTCCTCGTTTCGATTTTGTAGGTGAAGGCCCAATAGTTGCTCCCCCACCTATCGAGGTTTCCGAGGCGTACCACTTCCTAGCCCGCCAACTCAAAATGGGAAAACCTCACCCCAACAGAGCTGGAGTCCCATCTGGAGTGGTGCTCGACGCGACGAGGAAGGCGGACCTCGCCAAGACCACCTCCACCGCCGACAAAGCTGGGGGCTCCAGCTCGCAGAAGAAGGCTTCTCCCCCCCCAGCAGACCATGGAGAAGGTCGCCCAGACCAAGAAAGGTGCTTGGCTAGGTGACTCTGGGTCCGGGCGAGGTTCTCAACCTCCACTCCACTAATCCAAAAGAACCCTGCACCACGGGGATGGCTCCAGAGTGAGCGAGGACGAAGCTCGTTCCCAGAAACGATTCCGGGTCAGCCTTTGTGACGAAGACTTTGAACAGAGCAACCGAGGCAGCTCCGGATTGGGTCAAGGAGGATCAGGGCGAGCTATTATCCCTCATTCAACTCCCGCACCTCCAACTCCTCAGAGCGCGCCCCCTCCATCTCCATACGGGGTTCCCATTCAAGATGACACCCTCCTCGGGCTCAATCCCGATAGGTTCGGGTAAGGGGGCGAGCTTCTATTCGAAGTTGGAAGTTAATTTCTCCATGATTTTGAAGTCAAATTTTCGCTAACTCTTTGAAGGTTTGCAGGTATGCCCCCACCGAGTTTCTAAACCGCCCCGAAGCTCTCCATACGGCGGAGAGGTGCAAAGCCCTGACCTCGGCAAGGGAGCTACCCCCCGGCCCTGCGCGCCGCATCTTCACTGAGGCCCCCAAATACCTCTCGGCCTCTGAGCTTGCCATGATCGAGAGGCAGAAGCCCGCCGATAAGGCGAGGTTAGCCATGCATTATGCTTGTGCGGCGATGGCGGCCACACAGCTCATAATCGATGACATCACGGCCGCTGAAAAAGCTCGCCACGATACCCGGATTCTACTGAACCGCGTGGGGGATGAGCGGAAAAAGGTCGTAGAGGACCTCGCCGGGATGAAGGCAAAGGCGAGGGCTTCCTTGGAAGGAGAGCAAAAGGCCCTGAAGAAGCTGGAGCAAGTTCAAGCTAATTTTAACCGGCAAAAGCCTGAACTTGAGCTAGCTCGCAAGAAGCACTCCTCCAGGGAAGAGGAGTTCGCCCGGATGAAGGATGAGGTGAGGATTGTCCGGGAGCAGAACCAGGGCAACTTGGTGGAGTGTTCAAAGCTGCGGGAAGTGGTCGCTGCGAAGGTGTTGGAAATTGCCGAGCTCCGAAGTCGGTCCGATGCTTCCCCTTCCTCGGAGGTCCTGGAGCTCGCTAGGTTGGTCACCACGGACCTCGGCTACGTGCTCTGTTTTGCCGAGGTCATCCGTTCCTTCCAGTGGGCACGGATGAACAAGAAGAGCGAGTGGGAGGCACTCGTGGGCGAGTTCGATGATTGATTGACGAAGGCCAAAATTCCCTAGGGCACAGAGCTGAACATTGGTGACCTCGCTGGCTACGGGATCAACCTCGACGCAGCCCGGGAGCGATTTAATATCATCTAAACCTATGAGGTTCTGGTTGCTGATGCGGAGGAGGAGGCCGCTGGGGATAACGTGCAGACGCCCCCCACACTGGAGCAAATGCAGGAAGCTTGCGGGGATGCCATGCTCAACCTCGGTGAGCTGGACACCAATGGGTATACGGGTAACATCACCATCCTGCCCCGACTTTCACCCCAAGGCCACCAAACAACTGGTGCCGAGGTTCCTGGCGAGGTCACACATCCCAAGGCTCCTGCCGAGGTCTCTACCACACCTGCTGCCCCCACTGGTCCTGAAACTTGAAGCCTTTCTTGCTCTTTTAGATTAGTTTCTCATTTTTATTCAAGATATAGAAGCTCGCCGGGCTGTATAGCTCGCCCAGAAGGAGCTCTTTTTGTAGTTCAAAGATGGTCAGCTAGCCGACCTTTGTGGCTAGCACTACTTCGCATACTTAGGAATATTTCAAGTATCTTTTTTACTTGAAAGTTTCTTAAGTATATTTTGAATGAAATTCGAGCCTTTTGTTACAATCTTGTTTTCGCTTATATTTTTATGCCTATGTTATAATTTTAATTAGCTCGTTTATATATTTTCCGGGTACTCAACTGTTCGTCTTACTCTACTTATGAGATGCGAATCGTTCATTTTACGTCACTTAGGACTACGAATTGTACCTCCGTTTGTATAGTACATATTCTTCGTCTTACGCCACTTAGGGCCGTGAATCGCTCGTCTTAAACCACTTGGAGTAGCGAGTTGTACTTTTGTTTAATTCACTTTGGGCGATTGGGTTTCATGAACCTTACCTTAGACGTTTTAACCGTCTTTTTTGTGAATTTTTCTAACTTATGGCAGTAGGCGCTTGGTGATCCTTTAAGAAGGACATATTCGCTGGCCTGGGGCACTTTGGCCTTTGCCTTTGAGCTTTTTAGATTATAACGTTTGGGACCTTGGCCCTTGCACATTACGAAGCTTTGAACGGTTGGACAATTTTCGCGAACCTTCGAACGGTCGGATATTTCGCGAACCTTCGGAAGGTTGTATATTTCGCGAACCTTCGAATAGTTGGGATATTTTTCTGGAAAAACTTCTAACTTCTAACTTCTTATAGCAACGTAATTTACACTGGTTGCTATCAACACTTCTGATGCGATCCTTCGACTAGTCTATTACAAAATCTCGATCTTATTGATAAAATTTCTTTAAGTGTGCCGCACTCCAGGTGTATGACGAGGAGTTGCCTTCTGCGTCTTCGAGGTCATAAGTACCGTTTGCCCAGGCTGCGGTGACCCAGAACGGTCCTTCCCAATTCGATCCAAATACACCTGGTGGGGCCATCAATTTCTTTTTTAGTACTAAATCCCCAACTCTAAACCTTCGGTAGCGGACTTGGGAATTATAGTACTTCTTCGCTCTACGCTTGTAGGTGGCATTTTTTATTTCCGACGAAGCTCTGGTCTCTTCAATTAGATCTTTTTCGACTGCCAAGGCTTCGTCGTTCTTTTCTTCGTCAAACCCTACCACCTTTCAAGTCTTATTCTGGATTTCCACTGGTACGACCGCTTCCGTTCCGAAGGCCAGGGCAAATGGTGTTTCTCTGGGGCTAGCTCGGTATGATATTTTGTAAGACCACAAAACCTCCAGGAGTTCGTCTGCCCAGCTTTCTTTCTTATTCTCGAGGCGGATCTTCAATATGTGCTTTAGAATTTTGTTGACCGCCTCGACCTGGCCGTTTGACTGCGGATGGTATGGAGTTGAGTAGTACTTCTTGATGTTCCACGAACTACAAAAATCTCTCAACTTTTGGCCGTCAAACTGCCTTCCATTGTCCGTGATGATCGATTGCAGAAGTCTGAATCGGTAGACAAGGTTCTTCCATATAAAGCTGATCATTCTTTCTTGTGTTATTGTTGTGAGAGCTTCGGCTTTAGCCCACTTGGTGTAATAGTCTACTGCTACAACAACAAACTTCACACCGCCTCTGCCAGGTGGGAATGGGCCGATCAAGTCGATACCCCATTTTACAAAAGGTCATGGGCTGAAAACCGACTTCAGTTGGTTGGCTGGGGAGTGGATATTAGGTGCGAAAAGTTGACACTTTCGGCACTTTCGTGCGAAGCTAATAGCATCTTTGCGAAGAGTGGGCCAGTAGTACCCCTGTCTGATTGTCTTGTATGCCAAAGCTTACCCCCCAGCGTGACTTCCGCAAATCCCTTCGTGAATTTCTTCTAACACCTCGAACCCTTACTTCTTAGATAAGCATTTGAGTAGTGCTAGAGAGAATCCACGTTTGTAGAGCTGGCCATCCATCAACGTATATCTGGCAGCTGGTTTCACTAGCCGACTGGCTTTCCATGTGTCCTCGGGGGTTGTTCCATCCTTTAAGTATTTTTGGATCGGAGTGTGCCAATCTTCACCATCTTTGTCCTCTTCTTACCTCCCACTCGAGGTCTGATTTACTTTGTAATCGGACGTCGAGGGGTTCTTCAATCTGGTGACCACAACCTCCGTGACTTCGGCCTCACCGTTACTGGTAGCTAGTCTGGCTAGGGCATCTGCTTATGTGTTTTCCAGCCGCGGTATCTGATTGATGTGAACCTGCATAAACATCGAGATTAGATGTGTCGCTATCTTCTGGTAGGTCATCATCTGTTGGTCTTTTGCCTCGTACTCCCCCGGACTTGGGATATTATTAGCTGGGAATCTCCAAAAACTTGAAGATTGGTTGCCCCCACAGCTAATGATAACCTAAGCCCGGCTATCAAAGCTTCTTACTCCGCCTCGTTGTTGGTTGCTCAGAAGTCGAACTAGATTACGGAGGTGAAGACTTGTCTATCTGGGCTGATCAAAACTACCCCAGCTCCTGTTGCTATGCTAGTCAATGATCCATCTACGTAGAGGTGCCACGGAGTTATACGTCCCCTCGTCGGATCTTGCGGGAAAGTCAGCTCGACGATAAAATCGGCGAGTGCTTGTCCCTTGATCGCTGTTCGGAGAGCGTAGGTTATCCCGTATTGGCTAACTTCTACTGACCATTTCAACAAGCGTCCCGCAGTGTCTGGCCGTTGTAGTATTTGACGTAGTGGGAACATCGTCAGCACCTCTACCGGGTGGTCGAAGAAGTAGGGCCTCAATTTTCTAACACTCATCACCAGTGCGTAGGCTAGCTTCTCTGTTGGGGTGTGCCGCAACTCAGCTTCGTGTAAGACTTGGCATACGTAGTACACTGGTAGGTGTGTTTTCACCTCTTCTCGGACTAGGATGGAGCTGATGGCCACCTCCGATGCGGTGAGGTACAGGTACAGCTTCTCACCAGGTACTGGCTTTGACAGGACCTGCGTATCTGCCAGGTATGCTTTAATGTCTTCAAAGGCTCGTTGGCATTCGCTTGTCCACACGAAGTGGTTTTTAAGGTGCAGCTTGTTGGCTTTAGCTGCCTCCTTGTACCTCCGCCTGTTCGCCTTGATTGCCTCGAAGAATGGGTGATTCTTGTCACCAGACCTGGAGATGAACCTGTTCAGGGCAGCCATGCACCCGGTCAACCTTTGGATCTTCTGTACGGAATCGGGCACACCCATCTAGATTATACATTGGACCTGCGTTAGGTTGACCTCTATTCCCCGTTGGCTCACCAGATGCCCCAGGAACTTTCCCGAATGTACGCTGAAACTGGTCTTCTTGGGGTTCAGCTTCATGTTGTAGTGGCGTAGTATGTCGAAGGTTTGTTTTAGGTGGTCAAGGTGATCCTACTTTCTCAAACTCTTGACAACTATGTCGTCTACGTACACCTCCATAGATTCACCAATGTGTTGGTCGAACATCTTATTCACCAATCTTTGGTAGGTTGCTCTGGCGTTGATAAGTCCGAACGGCATCCTTTCCCAGCAGTACATGTTTTTGTTGGTGTAGAATGTCGTATGTTCCTGGTCATCCGGGTGCAGTGCTATCTGGTGATAGCCCGCGAAAGCATCCATGAATGTCATTATTTCGTGGCCAGCGGTGCTATCTACAAGCTGATCAATGTGGGGTAGTGGGAAGTTGTCCTTTGGGCATGCCTTATTTAGGTCTGTGAAGTCGATACATAGTCTCCACATTCTGTTGTGCTTCTTCACCAGGACGGGGTTCGCGACCCACTGCGGACATAAGGCTTCCTTGATCAGTTTGTTGTCCAACAGCTTCCCAACTTCGGTGGTCAGGGCCGTGTATTTGTCTGGACCATACTTCCTTCATTTTTGGCGGACGGACCTCCTTGTCGGATCTATATTGAGCCGGTGGCAAGCATGCTCCAACGGGATTCCCATCATGTCTTCGTGGGACCAGGCAAACACGTCCAAGTTGGACATCAGAAATAGCTCCATCCTCGACCGGTACGGTTCTGGCAACTCGGAACCTATGAAAAGTTCCAAGTCCCTTTCTGGGTCCACCGGGAGTGCTGTCAATTCCTCCATGGGAGTGGCTTTCCTCTTTTGGCTCTTCCACCTTGGATCACTGATGAACTCATCCCACTCCTCTTGTGACATCTGCGCAGGTTCGTAACCTAGGCGTGGCTCGAGGTCATCAGTTTTGCTTTCAACTTAGGGAGGTTCATCAACTGTCAGCATTTCTGGTGGTTCCTCGACTTGGGGAGGTTCTGCAACCTATCCATTCGCACTGGTTCTTGATCTCCCGCAGGTTCTCCGCCTTGGGTAACCTCGTCCACCTCCATAGGTGCGGGCAGCGAATCCTGCACAGGTTCCTGCACTTGGTTATTTTGGGTATCCACCACTCCCTCCATTGGTGCCGGCTGTGTGTTCTGCGCAGGTTCAGCTACTTGGCCGACTTCTGGCAGGTCGCCTACCTCCATCAACTCAGTTTCTGTTGAGATGATGTCTAGGATATTTGGCTCGTCTGTCGGAATCTATTCGTCCTCCTCAAGGATATGAACCTGCGTTACAGATTTCTTGGCTCGGCCATCTTTAATTTGGAGTAAACACTCTTGGGCCTTTTTCTGGTCGACTTTGATGGTTCCGGCACCTTTCGGAGTTGGGAATTTTATACAGTAGTAGTAGGTCGAACACGCCGCTTTGAATTCATTGAAAAAGGGGCGGCCAAGGAACCCGTTGTAGGAGGACTGCTAGTCGACAACAAGGAAATCTATTAGCCTAGTCAGTCTCCGCTCTGGGTCCTTGGCCGATACAAGTTGGACGCTCAAACTAATAGTACCTAGGGGGACGATTACAGCTTCTCTGAACCCCACTATCCTAGCATTGCTAGGTTCTATATACGACTCAAAATCACCTAAGGCATCTAAGGTGGATTTGAAGAGAATGTTGGTGAAGGCGCCGGTGTCCACAAGCAGCCTGTGGACTCAGACGTTCATGATGTTGGCGCTTATCACCAACGAGTCGTTGTGGGGCATCAGTAACCCTTCCAGGTCCACCGACGAGAATGTCAGCTCATAAGTGAGTTGTGTGGCGGGCCTGGAGCTGCCTTCCTGAACTTGGTTTACGGCCCGGACTTCGGCCTTCCTTTGTCTTTTGGAAATGGAGGATCTCCCATCTTGGAGACCTCCGGCAGCTCCGATTTCTTCCTCGAGAACCAAGAGTTCTCTAGTGGGCTCCAAGTTCTGTTGAGGTTGGGGAGACGCCCTTCGCCTATTTTGAGGACCACGTTGGCCCGCGTCCTCTTCTTCATCATCGGAGGCTTCCCTCCTCTCGAACCTGGGCCTTTTTGTCGGTGCCTTCTTCACGAACTCGGCCAGCTTCCCATTCTCGTAAAATTTCTAGTTGTTTGAGGAGGTCTCGACATTCGCTGGAGAAGTGGTCGATCGACTGATGATAAGCACAGTATTTGTAACAAGGCTTTGTCTTTGACCGCCGTAAAGACATGGTCAAAGGAGACAGTGAGGACCTGGTTGAGCTTCTCCTTGAACTTGTCCCCGTCGTGGAAAGCCTTCAGGTTCCGGGGAGCCTTGTACGTGCCCTCGGACTTCTTCCCGTAGGGCTTCCTTTCCTCTGAGGCACCGACCTCTTTCAGGAGGGCCTCCTGCATAGCGACGAACACCCCGACTTTGTGCTGAAATTCGGTGTAAGTGTTCGGGCATGTCAGGTGCATTTCCTTCTAGAGCTCGGTACCCTTCCTCAGTCCGGCCATCACCGCGACGATCTTAGTATCCTCGCTCACCGGCTCGCCCTCCAGCAGTATCTTATCGAACCTCTCCAGATACTATTGGTCGATCTCGTTCTCGCCTTGATGGATGTTGGCGAGTCGGTGCTTCTGGGTAAGGTAGGATCCAAACCTGGAAAAGTGGGCCAAGAACTCCCGCATGAGTTGGCCAAATGAGTGGATTGACCCCGGGGCGAGTGATGAGAACCAGCGGTGGGCTCGGTCCCCAAGGGTCAGAGGGAAGTTCCGACACTGAGTGGAATCGGTGGCACCCACCGAAATCATAAAGTCTGCATACTTGGCCAGGTGGACCTTCGGGTCAGATTCGCCCTCGTATGCTAACATCACCGGGAACTGGACTTTCTTTTGGACCGGTGCTCGGAGGATGGCGGGTGCCAATGGAGATGTGGGGAGAGTGGTGGCGTCAGGTCCGCTGGATTTGGTTGCTACTTGCGCTTGTAGTATTTTGACGGCCTTTTTCAGCGAGGCCAGCTCGTCGTTGTGGGCTACCTCCGGTGGAAGTTACTCGAAGGTCGTGCGCCTCGTGGACGCACGTCCTCGAGGTGCCTCACTCTTGGGTGACCCCTCCGTGATGGGTCGGAATTGGTGCCCACCGTTGGGGCCCAATCTATCAGCTGCGGGTCTTCTCAGTCGATCATGGGCGGACCTACGAGGCTATAAATCTGACTCTTCCCTTTGGGACGTGGCTGGGGCCGCCGTTCGTTCGTTCTCCCCGCACCTCAGTCCCAACCGGCCTTGGAGGACCTCCCTTCTCAGTGACTGGTGGGTGGCGGATGCTTCGGTATAGGCCGAAGCTCTCCCGGTATGCGGAGCTGGCTCCTCCACCACCTTAGCCTTCCCTGCACGCTCCCTGTGCTGGCGAGCTTGGGCGGAGCTCGCTGTATTGACCCCGGGTCTGGATGCCCTGGGTCGGTCTTGTCTGTTCCCAGGCCTCGTTGGCTGGAGCTCACTGAGGTACCAGGGCGAGCTCGTCGAGCTGCCTTTGTTGCAACCTCTGCAAGGTTGCAATTGTGCGTTGGAGCTCGTCGGGGTTGTTGGCGAGGTCCCTCAGGGCGGGGTTCAGCTCCTCCTTAGCTACTGAAACCCGCTGGGGCAGTTTTCCACCTCCTGATGTTTACCGAGATCTGTTCATTGGGCATTTTAGGTATTCGCTGGGGGAAGGTCGCCGAGGTTAGTAAGGAAGGTCGCAGAGGTCCTTGACTTCCAGTCAGGGTGGATTTTCTAGAGTTTTCGTCTAGCTTTACATGTAACTATTTATCAAAAATCCAGTTTATTCGTATACACGTGTGCGTTTGAAAAACTTTTTGGCAAAATTTATGAATCTGGAAATCTGGGTTTTCGTCCGAATAGTGGAATATGTGTGTATCTTCAAGTGTTCTTGAGTTTTGGTCAAGAACACCTTCAAATCTTCAAATCTTCAAACAAACCTCACTATTTGCTCTCAAATTTTTTGGGTTAAGGCCCTCCTTCTAGCGCCAAATTGTTGATAGAATTTTTTAACGGTGTTTGTTATGTGGCTATTATAATGTGTTAATCCTATCAAACAATAATCCAAGAGTTTGTTCTTGGATGGATAATATAGAGAGAGAAAGTGGAGAGTTTAGAGAGAGAAAGAAAAATGTATTATGATTGAGTTGTCCTTGAATAGTACAAGAGAGGTCTATTTATAAGTGTGCAAGTGTGAGGTGGCACCTTACGAGCCTGTTGGGCTCTTGGTGCTGACGAGGGTTCCTGACCCTACTCTTGGTCCCTCACAATGCTCCCTTTACAATGCTTCGTCCTATTACATATTCTATCTAAACACCAGTGGCCCTGATCCCTTATGTTGGGCGAGCTTCTAGGCGAGCTTCGTTGCCTTGTGCTGATTTCGGAGCAGTGTAGAAATGGACCCGGGCTTGGCCTCTTTGACTATGGGCGAGCTTCATCACCGACCTTCTCTCTCGGGTTTAGCTAGGTACCTCGGCGAGCTTCTACCCTTACATGGTGAGGCTCTTTACGCGGCCGAGGTTAACGGTGGGGTTCTTGTGGGTATATAGGCGACCTTCTTAGTCTTGGATTAATTAACTCTATAATTATCCTCGAGTAGCTCGCCTATCAACAATTACATTAAAAAAACAAAGAAATTAAAGTTAGTATCTCATCTAGAACTACATGTCCATTTAAAATTGGTATTCGAGTGGATTATAACAATTGAATAAAAAAATAAACACTCCTAAATTGTGGTGTTATCATTCAGCGAAAGTATTAAATGTACTTTTCAGGTTGTTTACTTCGAATTTTATTTTCAGTTGTATTTTACTAACTAATGAGGCTTCTATTACTAGATCAAATCTTTCTTTCTTTTTTTGAAAGGGGCTTCAAAATCTATCTCAAATCTTAATGCAAAAAAGAGAAAGAGAACTGAAATATTCTACTAACAATTAATGAGACATCTTAATGTAAAAAAGAGAAAGAGAACTGGAACATTCTACTAACAATTAATGAGACATATGACCAAATTAATTATATATAAGGCATATATGCTAGAAAAATGTGTGAGAGTTGCAACGATGCATGTAAAGAGTTGAATCGAGAGAAAACATCAATGCTTGAAATGTTTTGAGAGGAAACATCCATATCTTGTTATTTAATAATTAATAATGACAAAAACTTATATGAAATATTATATGGTGTGAAACATACCATATATATAAAAATTCATGAATTCATGGCCGAGTAGGGTCGAATTTGGGTAATTTTTTCAAATTCTCGCGCAAGCACAATTTTCGGGTTTTTCGCTTCCACGTTTGTTACTTTTTAGGTAAATGCATGTTACATTAAGACAAAATGTGTGTTACAATCAGACCAAATGTTGTTTCTTACATATATATCACTTGTTTTTGTAGAAATAATATATTTTCATACAATGTAAGAGCAAAATGTGTGTTATTATAAGAAAAGTATTGCCTTTTCATAAGTATATATTTATTTGTATACAAATAATTATTTTATTTTATAATAACACATATAAAATAGTAAAAAATGTGTTATTACATGAATCATCTAGCTTTAAGAGATGATGATTAAACTTTAAAAAAAATCTTTAAAAAAATACATTTTTATCTTACAGTAACAGATGTTTGCTCATATAATAACACAAACTGGAGAGCAAATATCTGTTACAATCTTATAAAATATTTGTTACAATCTTATAAAATGTTGTTACTTTGCATATGTTCTTTTTTTTTTATAGAATAAATAGTTTTTAACTTAATATAAGAGAAAAATCATGTGTGTTACCCTCTTTATTTTTCTTATATGTTGTATCAAAACAGACTACATCACCAAAATAAGCATAATCATTCTTGATTTGAGCATCAACCCAAAGAATATCAGCTATCAGATCATTTTGATCAACTTGAATAGCATAGAAAATATTAGGATTATCTAGTTGTCTCTGTTCAAATACTCCAAAACTCCTCCAGTGTCACCAACCTTCATTTTCATGGTTCTCTTTGATTGCAAATATTTTTTGTAATCTTCATATACAAAACCAACATTTTTATGACCACCAACTTGTTTTGACAACAAGGAAAAATCTGTTTTTTTTTTTTTTTGTTATTCCAGAGCTATCCAAATCATCTGCTTGTAAAGCTTGAAAATATGATATTCTTCTACGGGATCTTTTCAGATAAATCTTTTTTGGACTCACTAAATCATGGCCTTGGTGTTCAGCTATGAAACTAACAACGTTGTAATTAGCACCATATCTACAATTTATTTTCATCTTTGCTTCGCACCCCGTTCTCGTCTTTGACAGATGAGACATAATCAGTGCATCTCTCTTATCAATTGGTCTGTGTCCTTGGCATTCACAACAAAATATCCTATCGAGTATTTTTCCATTTTTTTCGTTATGAGCAGTGAATTTTCTAATTCCGAATCTAGTTGCCTTAGCATATTCATTATAGAAATTGTAGGCTTCATCTTCACTCTCAAATTCCATACTGATTTTTGGAATTTTATATTCTAAAACATTATGTGTGTCTCATTTTCCAATTCTCCTCACTTACACGTTGAAATTAATTTTCTTTCGCAACTTCATCAAAATCCAATTCACATCTTGGATTTTTAGTTTCATCAAAATTCAATTCACGTCATGGATTAACAGTTATCTTCATAGCCTATAAAAAACCTTATTATATTAATTAACAATTAATAAAAAATATCAATTTATTAAAAAAAATAGTGAATATCATACAACTCAATAACTAATCAATAAGAGTTCTGTTCATCCCTCATAAATTTTTATAATAAGATTAATTAATGATTTAACACTAAATAAATATTTGCTGCTAGACGCCGATATGTGCAGTATGCTCTCGAATGACCGCCCATCGGTGTAGAATGGTACTCTAACAACATACGATTGGCCCAAACCGAAGACTTTGGGATTTCCAATCGATCATGATAAAATAGCACCCCATGGACAAGAGTGTACGGCTCATTCATAGTGCTTCCTTTCTCCAATTCCTGAATAATTGGAGCATATATTGGGTCCCCAGCAACGGCTGCCCTTAAATCATCCCAATCAACCCATCTTGGTGCCGACACTGCACCTAATTCAACATCATTGTCACACCGCGAAAGGGAATCTACTACTGCATTTGAAGAGCTAGATTTGTATTCAATCTGAAAGTCAAAGCCCAACAGCTTGGCGACCTAATATTGTTGTGTTGGTGCCGTGATTGCTTGTTGGAGCAAGTGTCGAAGGCTTCTATGGTCTGTGCGGACAGTGAACTGTCATCCCAGCAAGTATTGTCTCCAATGAGTGATTGCCAATGCTAATGCCATTAGTTCCTTTTCGTAAGTCGACTTGGAGGAATTTCTAGCTGATAAGGCCTCGCTAAAATAGGCAACTGGACGACCTCGCTGCATGAGGACAGCCCCTAGTCCACGACCTGATGCATCACACTCTACCACAAAGTCAGCAGTAAAGTCAGGAATAGCTAGCATGGGTGCCGACGTGATCGCTCGCTTCAATGCAGCAAAGGCCTGTTGGGTTTCCGGTCCCCATACAAATTTATCCCCAGCATCCTTTCAAAGCAATTCTGTTAACGGTTGGGCCAGTTTACCATAATCCCGGATGAAACGTCTATAATATCCAGTTAAGCCAAAAAATCCTCGTACCCCTTTAACCGACTTCGGGATGGGCCACTGCAAAACTGCTTGAACCTTCGAAGGATCCATTTTCACTCCATCGGACGATACAATATGACCCAAATAATCAATCGAGCGTTGGGCCCATGCACATTTCATCGGATTCACGACAAACGAAGCAGAGGCCAAAAGAGATAAAGCTTATCGAAGATGCTGAAGATGGGACGACCAATCAGAGCTGTAAATGAGAATGTCGTCGAAGAAAACCAGGATAAACTTCCGAAGGAATGGCTGAAATAAATCGTTCATAACTGATTGGAAAGTAGATGTAGCATTTTGCAGCCCAAACGGCATGACCAACCACTCGTAGTGGCCCGAGTGGGTTCAAAAACCTGTCATGGAAATATCTTCAGGTGCCAATCTGATCTGGTGATAGCCCGCACGGAGGTCCAAACGAGAAAACCAAGTTGCACCATGCATCTCATCAAGCAACTCCTGAATTATGGGAATAAGATATTTATCGGGCACTGTACATTTATTCAATTCTCGGTAGTCCACACAAAACCTCCACTGCCATCTTTCTTATGCACAAGGAGAACAGGGCTGGAGTAGGGACCCGTGCTAGGCTGGATTAACCCGGCCTTAAGCATCTCATCGACCAATCTCTCAATTTCATTTTTTTATGAAACACTATAGCGATACGGTCGAATGGAAACTGGAGCAGCCCCTGGAACTAATGGGATTCGATGGTCACAATCCCAAGTTGGGGGCAGACCGGGTAGAGATTCTAATACTTTCGAGAATTCATGCAACAATGCGTGGATGTCACTTGGAAGGGAGTCTGGATGAGGCAGAGCCACCTGAGTCAGTTCCAGAGGCCATACAATCCAACATTGATCAACCTCAGACAATTTTAGTGCAGAAACGGATGAGACTTGTCGCCTCTCAAGGCCAGGGATACCATAAATAGTAACCTGGACATCATTGTGTAGAAAGGACATAGACAATGTAGCCCAATTTGCCCGAATCTCACCCAACGTAGCCAACCGTGATACCCCAAGAATTATATCAATACCCGTGACGGGAACACATAGGCAGGTATATCAAAATCAACTAAAGCCAAAGTAAGGTGCAAACCGGTGCAAAGTCCAGTAGTGAGGACCTGATTTCCATCGCCTAGACAAACTGGAAGAGTGGCTGAGTCATCTACCGGAAGAGCAAGGCGCTTTACAATACGGGGTGAAACGAAACAGTGGGTGGCTCCACTATCCACCATACCTGCGACCTGATAATCACCAATTAGACCCAACACCTTCATTGTTTGTGGTCCATCAAACCCACGGGCAGTCACAGCTAAGAGTTCCAGACCATGAGACTCCTCTGAAACCTGGCACAAATCAACATCAGCCACTTGTAGTTCGTTGAGGTCACAATCCTCCTCATCGTCCAACCTAACCATGATAAGCAGTGAGCGTTGGGAGCAAAAATGAGTTGGTAAGTATGGTTCACGACACTTGTAACAGAGCCCTCGAGAACGCAAGTCCATGTATTTAGAATGTTCCATTTGTTTAATTGGCCGGCCGCGAGAAGGAACGGATGATGCAGCTGATTCCACTGGCGATCGTGCAGTTTTGGTCACGCCCGAATCCCGACTGGGTGAGGGGAACGAAGGCTGATGAGAGTTCCCTCCCCCTGGTTGTGAATGTGTAATGGGCAGGGATGGCCTAAAACCTCCAAGGTGAGGAGATCTAGGAAAATTAGGGTGAAAAGTGGAGGGATTTCCTTTTGCATAAGGTGGTTTAAGTGCACCCACCTCACGTTCAATCTCACGTGCCAAATGCATTGTGGCACTGATTTCGTCAGCATCCTTCGAGCGAATCCTCAAGCGAATGTCCTCTCGGAGCCCATTCAAAAACATCCCCAAAGCAACCGAGTTTGGTAGATTTGGAAAGGGCGATAAAGTCGTCAACATATTCATCTACAGATGATGAATGATGAGTAGCGGCCAAAGCCTCGTAAGGATTTTTACGAGGATCATCCCCATACCGTTTCAGTAGTTCAATCGTAAGTTTCTACCAACTGAGATTTGGAAAATGGTTCATTGTCCACTGTAGCCAGTGAAGTGTGTTTCCCTCCATAGAGATCAGAGCCATGTTTACTCGCATATCTGCAGGCGTGTGGTGAACGCAGAAAAATTGCTCTGCCCTAGAAATCCATGCAGATGGATTATCTCCAGAAAAGAGAGGTAATTCAAACTTGATGGCCTGATTAATTTCCATCGGTGGCTGTGGTGGTGGAGTTTCAGAAGATCGTCGTGAAACCGTAGTGTTGGAGGTTTCATGCGCGATGCCCTTGCCCTTGGCCAACAGTGTTAACGTCGCTTGTATATCCGTGAGGCTGGAGCGCACAGCCTGCATCTCCGAGTGTAATTCATTAACTCGCTTGTCAAGTGAATCATGACGAGTGGTCGAAAGTTCCTGACCCTTCGCCAAAGCGGCTACCCCCTTCTCTAACGTAGCCACAACAGTTTCCAAGGAATCCATGCATGCATCACTTCTAGTCATGATGATCCGGCAGGTCGGACCAAATTGTTAGAAGCAAGGGAATAGCACAAGGAAACACAAGAAAACCCAACGGAGTAATCCGTCCAAAGCCAAAATACGGCAATCAATAATTTCTGCGCAAAAAACCTAATAACAATTGTAAACCCTTATTTATAATCTAAAGCCCATGGAAAACAAGCCCATGATAATCCAATAATAATAAAGCCACTAATTAAAATATAACTAACATAATAAACAATAAAAATAATAAATTAAGGCACACAACCCATCTTCTTATTTTTCTTCCTAATACGTCTTTGATATGTAACAGTAATAATCATTCAAGAATCAAGAACTACGCGTCCTGCCTCCCAGAATGAATTATCGAGTGATCGTTGAGTGTGCATAAGATTAAGTGAATTTAAGCTTGAGCCTAGTAACTAGATAGATTGAACGATCTTGCACTCAAAATTAAACCTACAAGATTGATTGACTTGAACTAATATTTTGCAAATAAACAAAATTCAAACTCTCAAGATGAAGGGATCGTGTAGTATGATCAAGTATAGGGACAAGTAGTATCGAACCCACAGGAGGTAAAACTAGGAGCGAATGTTTGTTAATTATTTGAATTAAAGAAAAATATAAAAATCCTAACTAGGAATTGAAATTGCAAATGGGGGTTTTGTTTTCCTATGATCTATTACTCATGCAAATCAAATCGAATTCAAAAGTAAACTAAGTACGAAATTAAACCTAAGAACAAACTAATTAACTTCCAAGGTTGAAAGTGCAAGGATTGACATTATGCTCTAAACGATTCTTAGGATAATTTTCCCCCTATAGTCTAGACCAAGATATAAAAAGTGTTCACATAGAAGAATCAAGAGCTACCACTTAATTTAGTCTAATACTCATAGACAAGTAATTAAACTATGTTGTCTATCATCGACGAGTTGAGATAAGGGCATCTAGAGCCCTCATTCCCGCCTTCAAGACAAATTAATATCCTAGGGTGTTGAATAATTTAATTCTTCCCGCAAGAGTACTTAAACTATCATATTCGGCTTTCACCGATTATTACTACGGTGTTTTATGCAGTCCTCAGCTAATTGACACAACTGCTCCAAATATTAGCCCAATTAACATGAATCACAATTTAGAAATCATATAATTAAATTAATAGAACTCGTACACCTAATGATCTTAAGCATGCACGTATTCAAATTAATTAAACAAAAATTCATAAATGTTATCTCAAATTATAAAACACTACATAAAATGCGTCTCAAATGAACAGGAAATCAGCCTAATCCTAATAGGGGTACTTTATTCTAATCACATGTTTAGAATATAACTGAATTAAATAAGAAAGCAAATTCAATAGCATACATAAAATAATTCATTGGACGATATAAAATTTCAGAAATTAAAGAACATAAATATATAAATAAGGCTTTTTTATTCACATATTACAAAAAAAAATTCGTTTACCAATGTATGGGGAGTTTTTGTGGTGTTTGCATTATAAGCAAGAGCGCCACCTCAAACGACGCCCTTAAAGAAGGGCGCCACCACAAACGGCGCCCTTTGACTGGCCGCTGGGACCCACTGGAGGGCGCCATCTCCACTGGCGCCCTCAGTATTGAACACGACACACCCCATTTCATCATCATCACAACACACCCCATGTCATCATCACATTAACATATATATACATTAACATTAAAAAAAGGTTTTTTTTTTCAAATATTGTAAAAAAAAAAAAATTGTTTATCAATATATGGTGATTAATTGTAATTATGTGGTTATTTAAAAAATATAGAAAATTTGACCAAGTATTGATAAATCAAACATTTTGAATTAATTGTATTTTATTAGAGGAAGTTAATATTTCGAACAAAGTGGTGCTATTTTTTAGGAATTAAGAAAAATTATTTTTTTTAAAATAATTTAAATATTAAGAAATACTCTAAAAAGTTAACTACAATTTTTTGTAGAATTAATTATTAACCGACTATCTTATAATCCGAGTCATTTATAAAAATCACTTACAAATAAATTTTACATATATATTTTTTAAACAAAAAATATTATCTGTCTGGAATTTTACGTATATATTTTTTGAAGCCATAATATATATGTGAATTAGGAAACCAATCCCTTTCATTTATCTATTTTTTTTAAAAAGAATTTTTTTTTAAACCAACCCCTTTCTTCAATTGACCCTTTCTTTCTACATTTTTTTTTGTGCATACATATATATATATATATTAATATTTTCTACATATATTAAATTTTTTATATATATTCTTTAAATAACCACATAATTACAATTAATTAATTCCATAATTTAAAATGGCAAAATAAATTCTCAACCGTTGCCAAAATTCCAGGAGAAAACATGCCTCTGTAACAGCTTCTTCTTCATCACCCCATAAATAAATTTAACATCAATACCTACATAGTATTATATTTACCTAAATAATAAATCACATAATAAAATTATTAACATATTTGAAATGTTTTATAATTATTAATTATTTTTTTTATATATATGTTAATATATATATATAATGTATATATATTATATATGTATATATATGTTAATGTGATGATGATGACATGGGGTGTGTTGTCTTCCGTCGGAGGAGAGTGGGTGAAAAAAAAGTTTCATACTGAGGGCGCCAGTCAAAGGGCGCCGTTTGTGGTGGCGCCCTTCTTTAAGGGCGCCGATTGAGGTGGCGCTCTTGCTTATAATGAGAACACCTCAAAAACTCATCATACATTGGTAAACGAATTTTTTTTTTGCAATATTTGAATAAAAAAACCATATAAATAATATCACTCGATGTAGAGAAAAATCCACGAAGAAAAGCAATTAAATATAGCTCCAAAGCAAAAACCCTAACTCACCTATGTAAAACCTGCTGTAAAAAGTGAAGAATCGAATAATCAATTATAATCTCTGTTTCGTCCCTCTAAAGGCTTCCCAAAAAAAAAAAAAAAATCCCTGCCTTTCCGAATAATCTCACGCCTAATAATTCACAAATGGGCCAAAAAGAGTGGGCTTCAAACAATTGAATAATTGGGCCTGACAAAGGAAATAAAACCTGGCCCATTCATTTTTCTGATTACCGTCGTGAGAGTGGCGGTTCCTGTCGTGTTGGTTGCAGAGCAGGGCTGTGAAACGGATTCGAATCGGACTCCGGCGTAGATGAAATCGGGCCAGTGTGATGGTGAGGAGTGGTGCGCGATTCAGAGCAGTGGCGACTCCGGCTAGAATTGCTGGTTGAAGGGTAGGATTCAGATTCGAAACAGGGGCATGGGTGCGCGATTGATTCCGGCGGTTACAACGCGGTTGCAGTTCACGGCTAAAGGTGGAGGCACGGTTTCTGCTACGGCGGACAACGGAAATTAATTCCGGCAAGTTTCCGCGAATGAGCGACGGAGAGCAGCAGTTAGAGTTTCGATTGCTGTCGGTTTCCGGCAGTGCTTGAGGCTGTTGCAGTGTTAATCCGGCGAGTGGTGGAATCAGAGGTAGGCGGCGAGTGTTGTAGCAGTTTTTCGAAGACACGGCTGTTGGGCAGAGCAGCGGCATTTTTTCTATTAAGAGTGACAATTTTTTTTTGATTTATTATAAAAATAGACAATGTATTAAAGAAAATTACATTTATGTGCCTTCATCAAAAGTATTTATTAGAAGGGTAATTTAGTAATTTCATTATGTATCTTATATTTATGTAAACCCTAATTTGTAACCTACTATATAAAGAGATCTCATTCTCAAGAAATAGTGAATATAATCTCCTGGCTTGGTACGCCCCCAGATATAACCTTTCAGGTGAACTGGGTCAACAAATTCTGTGTTCTTCGTTCTATGTTTTCAGATTATCCTTAAACACGTTATCAGCACGAGTCTCTACGAGGAATAGGATTCACGAGAGGATTGCTCAAGCAGTTTCTGGAA